>NMRA01000144.1:296472-379335 GCA_002633005.1 Phoronis australis | reverse complement strand
GTACTAACAGTACAGGTCTTCATTCTTAAACAGCTTGAGGCTGTTGCGATCATCTGATATTCAAGTTTTTACGCCCCGTGGGTGCTCCTTATGCTCTTCAATGTTTGGTAGTTGTCTAAACCCCTGTATACACACCACACTCTTTCGTATGCTAAAAAGGTGTGTGTAAGCAGATGTTCCAACGAAAATTTTTGCTGGTGGCGTGACTCATACCCATATGTGCACAAATATGGTTTCACGAAACTTATGAGCCAAAAATCGAGAAGGGTTTTTAATTATCTTAAGAAAAACTCCAGGGACATGTCAAGTGCCAGAAAAGTACCAGGATGCATGGAAATTTCACTGTTTGGCTACAAAAACAAAAAGTTGTCTTACTCGGGAGGGGGGGTTTACCCTCTCTCGACCTCCACCCCCCCGCTCGGCGCCACGCGCCTCGGATTCGACCTTTGCGGGAATCCTAAACCCCCCCTTACTGAAAACGTAGATCCGCCACTGTAAAAGTACCTGTTATTAGGACGCATGATTTTATTATAGCGTATTTCCGGTTTCCCAGAATGTCTTAAAGGAATACAGCATAACACCTATGGTCCAACAAAACATATTTTTGAAACCCTGGTTACAGTAGAGATAAAATCTATTAGTTTCTCACAAATCAAAATCCAAAGTTTAATTTCTGCTTGTGACATTCACATTGTCGTATATTAATGGTCAATTAAGTGAAGGTGCGGTCCTAGAGTGAACATCGAATGTGAAAACAGAATTACTTCGTAATGATGTCTCCCACATGTATTGCACAATTCGTCATTCCGACGTTTACTGCATACTGTACGTACAAAAATTACGATTAAATGCGAATATGATGATACTTACACTTACCTAATATTGGGGTAATATTCTAAGAGGTTTAATCGAACCTTTGGGAATTTGCGTCACGAACATGCTTGCGCGTGCTTTTAGTAATTGAATAATGAGAAAAACAAGCTTTCTTGAGGCGGCATCATAAAGGTTAAATTTGTGCGTCAACAAAAAACAGTGCAATCCTGAAAATGAAAAATCAACACAAAACTGTATTATCAAATCGGCTTATCTTTCTTACCAGACTAAAGACGACCTAGGCTTATAGACAAAGCGCATCTCTCACCGTGAATATAATATATCTGATGAATTAGTTTCAAAATCTTCCTTGCCAAGATTGCAACCGGTTTCTACAATTAAAAATAGAGTTAGATATCACGTTTTGTTGTGACATACTTTGTTGGACTCGACACTGATACTGTGGCCCGCATGCCGAGTGCGAATATATATGCTTAGAAGTTATATAGTTGCTCTGGTAGGAGCCTCAATCAATGCACTACTGTGCCCGGGGGCCTCTGACGTTGCTACGACGTTCCCTGCCCAATCCTGACTGTCCATCTCCATGAGTCCACAGAATGAGGCATTTCAGCACCTAACCATTCCTGGGTGTGGAATTATGGTGCGATATACAGCTACGCTACTTGACGTGAAGCCCACAAAAGAGGAAGTGCACCACTCCGTTTGTAGCCGCAGTTTTCACGCAGAACTTCTCATACCTGAGAATGTAAGGTTACCATCGTACAAAGAAACTAGGGCTATTTCACCCACAGCCAATCATCTTTATTGGCTGATGGAAACTTATGCCACTGATTGTTGGCTACTTATGAATTGCGTGGAATTAGAACAAAGTAAAAATTCTTGTGGAATTACTGACGGCGTGGTAAAATCAAACGTTATATGTTCTCGCGGAAATATAATTTCGAACTTTAGCTATGAGGCGTTGAGATTGATAGTTTCTTGACCTGACACCGTAAACAACAGACTAGTATCACACCCAATAATATCCACTACTTGCCGCTCGGTTGGTCACTGGAACCATCAAAACACTAACAACGCCAAGTTCCTGCATGCCATTCCACACATTTGGTGTTTAGAGCTTGGAGAAGAAATTGTCAATATCAAAGACCATAACTAACCCTCAGACAACGATGTTTATGAGACAAGGAGCCAATAAAGACGACTGATCATCTCTGCACCTGAAACAGTTCTAATTTGTTTGTAGAATGGCAATGTTCACCATGGCCGGCATCAATATTTTCAGGTATGAGTGTAAAAACTGCTACAAGCAAAGTGCCAGATCAATCTGATGCTCTTCTTCATACATCTGTACGTACGTTGTAATTTCTAAATATGTCGCTTACTGACTCATCAAATGGCGGCAATTTTAAAAATTCCTGATTAATAATCGACAAAGGTTTGATTTATGCAAGTTACTAAAGACTCAATAAATTTTAAGTCTTAGAACGTTACAATTTTCCCACGGCAACGTCATCAAGCTTGAAGTCATCGCTTCATCACTGAATCGTGACAGTTTTATTGCAGGATATCAGTCACAGGTGACCGCAGTCATTGACTAAACTCGATCCGCCTGTTCATCACTTTACAATTGTGTGCACATTAATCCCAATGCGGCAATATGTCATGAACGTTAACTGTACATGTACCTTGAGTCTGGAAAAATTATCCAATACTGCAGTTGTAGCTTCGTCATTATGAAACACAGGTCCCCCAGACGGCCCAGGCAGAACGCAAGGCTACAGACAAAAGAAGGCCAAACAAAAATATGCACCATTACATATATCAAGATAAAAAACTAAAACTACGACGCAAGCGTAAATAAATGAGACACTGGAAATGAAATCTAAGAAACAAGCTCGTTAGGCGGATCATGGCAAGGGCAGTCACTAAAACCGAAGGAATGGCCACAAACGTTAAGGACGAACTAAAAAATGCCAAGGACCGACCAGCGCTCGTGGTATAACCTTTGTACTCAAAATCGAACTCGAAATTATTTTTTGACATTTCCGGTTCCACTTTAATACGAACTTAAGAAACGTCAGTGCTCGAGTATTTTATGGTTTTCTTGGATGACTTCCTAATCTTAGTTTACACTTGCTGGTCCCAGGTTTGAAGCTTTTACTTCGAGTCTAGACTTGAAATTTTGACTTTAATACGAGTTTTTACTAGAGGTTGTTGCACGAATCTAGGGGTCATCAAGTGCAAACAGACTAGAAACTCATCTTCGTAAACCCTAATGCGCTCGAGCATAGAACAATGGACATGTAATTTGAGTTAGTGTTAAAATAGGACGACTTCGATCACGAGGTTTGAGATCAAGCCCTGGGCCCAGAAATGGGAAGGGCGGGGCTGTGATTGGGAACGACAGGGCATTTTTTCATTTTGCGATTTCAGATCACGTTACTACACAGCAATGTCGTGTCGCGTGTCAAACCCTTAATTTTATTCGCTTTGCCGTCACAGTACTGATGATTCTCGCCTGCACGGTGAACTAGAAAATTAAATGCCCTGTTAAAATAAAACTCACCTACTGAAAATGTGTGGTTCAACCCTCATTCGACGCAGTTGCTGCGCTATTTTTATTACTATTACTATAATTACTATTATCGTCATCGTCATAATTATTGTTCTTATTATTAAAACAACGACGTCAACTTAAAATGCTCGTAATCATTGTAAGTTTTTATAACGTGGTTATTAATCAAATATTGGCGCTCCTTTCACAACCCCGAAACTCCCATTTTTATCCGTCTTTTGCAGTTTTGCATCCGTACTTCCCCTCGGAAAGTCTGTCCAAGCTATCGACTTTGCGTGGCAATTTACTTGTCCGCATGGCTGATAGATGACATTATAATCTCATGGTTAAAGCTTCATCACAATATATCCGCCAAATCAAATTAATTACGACGAAACACTTGACCGGAGTCATAAATATCACTATTATTTACGAGTAGCAAGCTGACTAAATTTCAGTTACGCCGTATTTATTCAGTTGGTAAAACGTCGACCTTCAATACCCCTTGTGATGTGCATCGCTTGAAGAACGGATTCCTCTGTCGTAAGTATGAAATAATACATGTACCTCAGATACGACTGTTCGAAACTCACCAACGACGTAAAAATGTTAGCATTTTGTATTTTTGAAGCATTAGAGCATTCTACGGTTCGGTTTTATTGAATGATCGAATTCAGTAAACTACCAATTCTTTATATTCACGTTGACCAACCACCGATTCAAAACAGTAACGCGACCTAGGATAACGTGATGCCACTGCAGTAGGTAGTAAACAACTTCATACGCCATTCACTAAATATGTAGGACTATTACTACTAGGCCTACAAAGAGTTGTTCAGTCATGAGAACGTGTGATAGTGTGGTATCTATCGATAGATCGCCAACCGTGACTTCTATGGAACCTTGCCATGTATCAATATTGATCCTGGGGTAAGACGACGACCAGTTAATAATAGAAACTACCTTCTGTGCACATAATTTAGCTCCCAAATAGTTAATTAGGGTAGATTGCTCGCCACGGTACCAAGTGGTCAAACACACTTGACAATGAGTTTATGACTGCTAAAACTACTACCAGGTAATCAAAGAATCTCCAGGATTTGCTAATTCTCCAAGATGAATAATAAAATTTCCAGTATTTGAGGCATATTTCCAATACTTCCAGCATTTTATGTGCTTTATTGATTGCAATTATGTCAGATACTTTTTGAAAAACTCTCTTAACTTCAGCTTGTGAAATCGCCCTTTGTAGGGTGATTGTCGTCTTCACGGCCCAAAACACTCATTTTTGGAATTATTGTGATCATGGTGTGGCTCTAGTACAAAAAATTGCCAGTTTTGCACTTGCTGACCTCTTAATTTTTACCTAATACCTGTATGCCTTCAAAGCTTCACATTTTTGCACACCGAATACAGCAATTTTCAATATAAAAAAACAAGTAGTTTGCATGCAGTGTGAGAAAGCACGTAATCGGATTAGGAATTGACACATAAGGGATCCCAAAAATAAAACTGATACAGATAATTTTGCAGCATCAATCACGTGACGAGAGAGATAAATCTGGAGGCACGCTGTGTAGTGTTGAAAGTGGGTGTTCCTAAAGTGCTTCTACAAGCCAGTTTGCTCACTTTGAGCTCTAATCTCTCTACAACAGACACTGAAATGTCGTAGCGCATTGATCCCTACATCAGTTTGGGCAACCGGTCATTTTGATTGAGCAGTGCCTTGAATTTCCCATGTAGTCCATTTTTCTCAATTCGCCGAAGCCACTCTTTGGCCTGCACCTCTACTTGTAAGATGGTGCTACAAAACAAAGCAAATCGTCGTACCTCTTGCCGAGATACTTTATTGGGTTCCCTACAATCGGTATCTCTTCACCTTGAATCATTACCTTAAATCTATTTCCAATCGTTTGTATCTCGATGACCACGCTTCTCGACTTTCTTGGTTTAAACGTCATCCTGTCTCAAGTGGCTGCTTCCGTCACAACATGCCTTCCTTTCACGTGCGTCACTCTACCGTAAAGTCCTCCGTCGAAAATCTAATAACAGGCATTGAGATTCATGGCCCCAATCTGTGACCTCTGGTCTATCTCACGCCATGAACCTTTATCAAAAAAGTTATCCCCAAGATGAAAAGGAACGGGGGAATCTTGCAACGAACCACAATACCTCGTTCGACGCTGTTCCAGTCTGCGGTCTTGTCCCAATTCGTAAACCTCGGGTTGGTCCCGCTAAAATAACCTTTAATCATTCTCTGAATGTGGATAGTAGACGGTGATGCTTCACTGCTGTCTCGATGAGATTACGAGGAATCGACCTATTGGCGTTTTCGACGTCCAGCCACACATAACAACTTGGCTTCTCTGTTCAGTTGGGTGAGCGCATTGATGCGTTCCACGCATCTTGAAACCCCGGCACTCTTGCCTTCTGGATCGACGTGTTCTCCATAAGGTATGCTGTGATCCTCATGGCCAGCACAGAGAAGAATATCTTTCCTTCCACACTTAATCAAAAAATTGTTCTAAACTGTTCCATTTTCAATGCGTTTTTGTTCTTTGACATAAAGCTGTCCTAGGCCCTCGGAAACTTTTCACGCTGTCAGCATCTTCCTTCTTTCCAAATGACACGAAATATTAACCAAAGCTTTTTCAGTAGCACTGTATACTTCTTATATACTTTGTAGGACTTTCAACTTGTGATACCTCCTTCCAGTTTCGTACACTGACCTCTAGCGGTGTGGGGCTTCTCCTGCATGTACTCTGGTGCAATTCTCCAGTGGTGTATCCTATTCTCTATCGCTCCCAGCCGTTTGGACGTTTTCTTGTCGTCATCTCTTCAAGCGGCATTAAACCCGTGTTTTCTGTCGAAAACAACTTTCAATTTAGGCCACATACTGCTATGAAATAGGTATCACATTGTTTCTTAGTCAAAATATGTGTGATATCTGGGATTGGACAGATCTGACAGATCGTTATTTCTTCATACCAAGCTCCACCACCTTTCATGAGCTCGGAGTGCATTTTTGTGCTGTCGCTGACTTTTGTTTACGTTGCTGTCCTGTATTCACACAGTATGAATAACACACCGGTTCAATCGGCCAGATGTGTGTCATGTACATCAAGGTACCTAAACTACACGGTTAACGGACTCATAAACACGGTCACGGAAGCATGAACACGACTCACGTACCTGCAAACACCTTTCACTGACTCACAAACACGGGAACGGACTCACAAAACACGACCCATTCACCCAAATACACGGGTCAAGGAATCACATTCACGAAGAAACACGGACCACCAAACACGGTTTACGGACAAAATGTAGATGTCAGCTGACCGCCAGGAAGCCGATGAGTCCGTGACCCGTGTTTATGGCATGCTTTATTGGAGTGAACCGTGTTTGGCGGTCCGTTAACCATGTTTCTTCGTGAATGTGAGTGCGTGTCCCGTGTGCTTGGGTGAATGGATCGTGTTTTGTGAGGCCGTTCCCGACGTGTTTGTGAGTCAGTGAACGGTGTTTGCAGGTACGTGAGTCGTGTTCATGCGTTCGTGACCGTGTTTATGAGTCGGTTAACCGTGTAGTTTAGGTACAATGTACATGTATTTGCTTCAAGCGCTGCTATTTAACATTACTGTAGAAACGAAATAGTTGCTGTTACGCCACTTGCATGACAAGGCTAAAAATTATTTTAATTTGCCATTTTCTTTTTTTTTTGTTGTAAAGCTAACCAATGAATGTAGAGGTTACATCAACCAGTTATAAAACGCGTGTTACTGAATGATACCTGCATGTTTTTTACACCAGGGAGCCTACGAGGCGATCCCGAGACTAGCTGCGTCATTGACTGAGTCGTGATCGAGTGTTGTAGTTATCAAATCAAGCCGTAATTTCATTGCTTCATTTTCAAAGTGAGATATTTGTTCATCAAGCGAGACTATTGAGCTACGGTTCAACAAACCCGACGACTACATTGGCCATTCTTTATACGCACCGGTCCGTGGCCCTTGCCGGATACCGGGAATAGTTTGCGCTCTGATATCTTTTCATCTACAGTCTAGGAACCACTATCGACAACCTATCAATCTACATGCTAGGAGTTTTTGAACAAAACATTTTTGAGTGTTATAATCGTGTTACTGTATTTTGGGCAAAGAAGTGGCATTAGGTTTCTAAGTGTTTGTTCTGCAATTATAGATGAAAAGTTTAACTCCTACTATCAGGTGTGTTTGCGTGACTTTCGAAAAACTACTCGTATTCGCGTAGCTAAGTGTGTGTGTGATTGTGTTTGTTATTATTGTTTTCTATTGCTTCTATATTAATTCATTTGTGCAATGTTTACCTGTTGCCCGGATAGTTTATTTGAAAATTCAATGTCTTAGCAGTGAATGTTATCTGCAAAATTTACACCTATACCAATCAAATAAAATTTAAAAAATAAGAAGTTTACCGTGTAAAAATCCAATCCAATGCTTAATGTTGCTGACAGCGTATATTGTATTTGCCAACTCTCCCGCTCTTGGCGGACTATCCCACTGTTTGATTTTTACCGCCACCCCGCCACACCATCAAAATGTCTCGCTTTTTGACAAACGGAGACAGTGACATTATCATATATTATTGTAATTTTCCACGCGACATGGCACTATTTTCCCGTTTGACAAAAAACGGGACGTTTCATGGTTTTTGAGACAGCCACAATTGCCTATTTGACTGACAAAAACAAAAAAAAAAACGCCGTCGGGCGCTTTTGGGTGTAACATCTCCTGTTCGACAAAAAACGCTGTCGGAATGTTTTTGTGTGTTCCGACGAAAATTGTACATTTGCGTTTTGATTGACCCAGGTGTCCCTCTTTGTAACCGGGAGTCCCCCTTTTCAATCCAGTGACAGTCACGTTTTTTCATTCTCGAATGTTGACAACAACGGAACAGGTGTTCATTTGTCTCCTTGTCATGGATATCGTCATTTTCCAGTTTCTTAAGTAACGTAGCAATCGTAATAATGTGTTCCAATGTCTCTACATTAAAGTCCTACACTGCAATCTATGTAATAATCTAGCATCCACAGTACATTTCAAACCTACACATAAGATATCAAATTTGTTTATTTTTAACCTTCCAGAAAGCCTTTATCCCGAAATTTCAGATAGTTGGAGTAATTAGATTATCACATTATTGAAAATGTCCCTCTGTTCTAAATTTTTACTGAAGAACCGTATCAAACGGCACCAAAGGTCCAATTAATATATAAAGATGTTTAATTTTGGATGAATGCCTGACTAAATTCTTCATAGCAACTGTGAGAGATCCATCTTCTAAAACCTTTGTCTTTATAGGGGAGAAATCTTTTGAATCATGGAAATTATTTCCCTAGTAGCTTATCTAGTCATTTGTATAACCTCTGTGGTTCATTTCCTTTTTATGTTACTATTAACACGCTGTTATTTTTCGCATTTTGATAACACTCTTCGTTTTAAGAACTAAAAAAATTTTGTTAAACCAGTCAGGTATGCTTCTGGTACAATCATCAACAACTGACAAAGGTCTTCTAATGATATGGCTCTGATGAATTCGGTTGAGAAACGGCGGAGTTGCGAAAAGCTTTAATGACAGTATAATCCATAGCAAGTACACACACCAGAACAAACGAATGCAAACAACTCTCTCGCATGTTTGGCGCAACCCCTGAGGCCGTGGGATCGGAGTTGGCATTCCACGGGTAGAGTTCTATGAATCTAAATAACCAGTAACTTCATGTTGGACGTTGCATTCAATACATGTCTCTTGCATTAGCTGCCCGACAGCAGCCTCTTTGATCAAGATTTTAGAACAGATTCATACGTTCTGAGTATGGGTTTGGTATGACGGCGCGCTAGATCGAGACCAGGTAGAGTAAAATGGGTTTATTGACTAAGTGCGCAATGGTTAACAGCAGTACTTGTTTTATTATAGTTTAGAATGGGCACGACAGTATGATTGTTATTGTGTTCGTGGTTATTCACTACCGAATTTGTGAGACATGATCATAGATAGATAACGTTCGTGGTGGTGAATCCAACTTTGAAATTTTTTTTTTTAGCTCTTCGCAAATCGCAGCGGCTGCGGTTGATAAAATATTCAAAGATGATTTGTTGCCTTTTTTGTCATCAACTAACCACGTGGCATTTCAATTAGTCATGCGAATATTTTTCAGTAAATGCTGTGTAGAATATGAGAACTCACAATCTCCGAAATGTCATGGGCGGCGCAGCACTGAAAAAAGTTGGGAGACTGTAGCCCCCAGCCCCCCTGTGGTGCAGCGCCCATAGGCCATGGGCGGTGCAGCAATGAAATATGAGGGGGCTATAGACTCCCAGCCCCCTATGGTGCGCCGCCCATGAATGTAGAGTTTGGTAAGTTTGGTAAGCTTCAGCGTCTTGTCTTTGTTCAACGAATACCAAATTTTTCTGCTCTTGTCCAATTTGTCTTTCAGAACTGAGACGCCTTTTTCAATCGAGATGCAGTGTAAAGCAAAAAGAATTATCAAAATAATAGCCCAGTTTCATGTGTTTCTTCTATTGGTGCAAATGTCGAAGTGCCAAGGTGGCAGAAATCCTAAAGGAGGCCCGAAACCACCACCGAAGACGGACGAATTCGTCGGTCACATTTCAGTTGGCCTAGCGTTTAACCAAAAACTTCAAGGAGATCAGCAGGAATGGACCGTGAAGTTGAGAGCAGGGCAAGGTAGACGGATAGAGTTGCTATTTGTCGACTTCTTTGTGTCGCATAATAGTTCTTGTAATACTGACACGGGACCTTACATAAAAATCGAGTCGATAGGCATGTCACCCGATGACCACTTCATGACATCGTCAGTGCCTTTGAAAACAGAACTGCAATATTTCCTGTGTGGATCAGTCAAAGACATGAAGGAGCGCGTTTGGTTAATGGATACGCCAGCTGTGACAATAATCTTTCGACACCTTCATTCTTCAGCATCGAGATTGTTCATTACGTATCGTGGGATTCACAAACTTCAACCAGCTGATTACTGTTCCCACCAAAGTGCAGGGAATTCCGGCGTCTTCAGAACTACCACGGAGAATGGTTACAAGCCGCTTACTCGGTGCAGTGCATTGCTGTCAGTAGGTAATGGCAAACGAATGGTGATAACTATCAAGTACGTGGAGCTGGAACATTCCGGTAAAAGTTGTGAATACGATAAGCTACTAATTTATGATGGACCCTCCAACGACAGTCCTGTGTTAGGAAGATATTGTGGAGTTCTTGAATATATAAAGCTTTACCCTCAGTCATATCGAGTGTTCGTGGTGTTTGAAAGTGACGTTACAGGGACTGCCGGCGGGTTTGAAGTGCAGTATAATACTACTGATCAGAGATCTACCTCCAAGACGATCCGCGGAGTGGTGAAGCTCCCGGTACAAACAGAAGGATCAATCAGTTGCATCACTGGGCAACGCTGCACCCCTTCCTTTCAAAGAAACGATGAAGGCATTTTTGTGTGGGAAATTGCTGTACCCGTTGGTCACGATATATTTTTGTCTTGGAACGCATCAGAGTATTTCCAATTTTCGAACGAAGACAATGAAACTGGATATCATTTATACATTTATGGTGGTAGGGCTACCTATTCGATCGAGCAGGAAGTTCCTTTGTTAAGCGTCAACGCTTCCACTGGACGACAGACTTTTCGAACATCTTCACTAACGATATATTTGGCTGTCTTATCCGGTGTTCGCGTCCACCTAAACGTCGACTACAAATCACTTTATCACGTAAAGAACGTGCCCAGGGAGTGCAACAAGCCAGCTAGCAGGCAAGTCATGGTGACATTTGTGTATACAGAAATAATCTTTAAGGTAACAAAACAGATTGTGAACTGCGTTTGGGTGTTTCGAGCGTCAAACAAACACAATTTCGTCAAGCTCAAAATTGAAAAGACGACGAATCTGGACAATGCATGTGATATTTTGGGTTACGCAGTTTACGACGGCGACGCTCCGAGTGACAAATACAAAATGCGAGGCCCATTTTGTAGACGCTCTGACCCGACTACAATTTTCAGCACACAAGAGTACATGACTGTTGTATTCTTTGTCACTAAGAATACTGACGAAAATGTTAACGTTAGGGCATTTGTGTCCGAAACAGATTGTATTCCGGTGTACTCCGACTCCCCCAACGCCGTGGACGTATCTCACCGTCCTTGTTTTCATTTGCTTGACATCCCGCACGAGCTTAGCAACACGAGCATCCAAAAATCGTTTCCTATTACAAACTTGACCCAACTGTCGCAAATTCAATTCATGAAAGATTGGTCCTCGGGATTCAAATGCCTATTTAAAACGGGTTGTCTTCAAGTTTATCTGCAGCCGTCACCCAACTTACCCATTTGTGACTACGAACAGCTGCAAAGTAGAATTCCGGAGATAATTTCATCGTGTCCAGTGCCTGAAAGTACTCAGCTGGCTTTTCGAAATCTGAATTTCCCCAGTCCACTTTCGGAGCAATGCGTTGAACTTTACTGTGACGAAATAAACAACCCCGTGACATCTCGGTCTTGTGGCCGTTTTTCCCTTCTCGTAAATGAGAAATCCAATCTTGGAGCATGTCAGCTGATATTGCGCCGTAATTCTCAAGACTGTCAATCAAATGGGACATCCAGGTTCTTTCAGTATCGACTGCGTTTCACAGCCAATAATGAAGAAAGTAGACATCCGACAGTAAAGGAGAAAATCTTTGCAAAGCCCTGCGGAGAAAAGTACTCTGAACACGTGTACTCGATAAACAGAAAATACGGCGGTATAAACGTTGTCTACACTGTGAGCACTGACTATGTTGAGATCAAAATTGCACGCAAATACTGGTTTACCCTAGACTTTGATCTCGTTGAGGTAGAAGTACCGCCCGTCAAAAGTTCCGTTTCAGATTGTCCCGCAAGGGACTACTTTCAACGCAATGGTAACTGTTACTCGTTACGTCAATTTAGATTAGGCGAGCCCGCCACATGGGGCCACGCGCAAAGACAATGTAAAAACGACGGGGCCCAGTTAGTGAGTATAGCTGACGAAAACCAACTGACATTTCTGAAGCAAATGCTCGCTTCATACTGGAGGAACAGAGCTTTTCAAAAGCCTTACTTGTTGATATATATTGGCTTGAAAGGGGAGGTAAGTTGTCCTGCACTACACAAACGTGAAATTTTCTATAACATTAATAAGTGATTGTTTTCCAGCAAGTGCACTGTAAATGCAAGGATATCAAAAACCATTGTTAGTCGCACACGTGAATTCATGGTGCAAAAGAAAGAAACACACAGTTATTTTTTTGAGTTAAGCTGTACTGGATACTTCGCGTTTCTCGCGAAAGAGAGAGAACAATCCTAACAGAAATAAGAGTAGTAAACAACATAATTCAGATTTCTATACTTTCAGTTCAAAGCAATGGATGTCAAGAATTTCTTGCAAAGATTCTCTCGTGGCCCTTGGCTTCGATCAGTTTCAAAACCAAAATTTCTGAGGAGGATAATGGGATCTTCCGGAAACAAAGACGGTTGATCGTGGATTAAAATCCCTGTTGAATGCCAAAGTAATTTCTTCTCAGTGAAGACTCACACCTCTTCGTCGTTAAAAATGAACCCGATTTAGATATGGGAGAAAAATATCCATTGCGGAATGTAGGTATCTGATGGGCGTATTTGAACGTTTAAAATGCATTTCCTGTGCACTATGTTGTCAAACAAACGAAAAGTTACCATGACCAAGACTATTACATCTAAAGAGGGTTCTGAGTGTTGAAATTATACAACACAATGATTCATAGCTAGATTCTTACCTGAGCTAATTTCACATTTGGACTAAATCATATTTATTTAGGTTAAATACGTATTGCCAGAGTCGGTGCTGTATTTATAACAAAAACGTTTATCGTGCACATCGCCGTTATTTGTGTTTCAGATTTTTTTACATGTAGTTAAAAATTTTAGCAAATTAACTGACTTTATCAGTCAAACTACACACTGTAAGATGGGTACCTCAATCTGTTCAGACCCACACAGTGCCATCTTAGAAAACCACTATTTTGATTCACATTTTTGCAGTGATGGAACCCTTTGTTTTAGGTTTTAATGCAGCAAGTTAGATTTCTTAATTTCAATGGTAAAACCTTGGACCAAATGGAGCTAATTAATTCCTTCAACGGGACGATTTACCATCGCTAACGTGATGTACTTCAATTTGAAGTTTGCGATTTAGTATTGATCGAATTGGCGCGGTGTGGGAATAAATTCTAAACGCTTCATTTTTATACAGTCAGTAAGCGTTTTACTGCAACTATGCGTGCTCAACTCCCGTTGTGTTCAGACGGGCTGCAATGTTGTGTGAGGTCTTGATTCACCAAGCTCGCCATCCTCTTTGTCAAGACGAGCGCGCTATCATGTCTCGAGCACTCGAAGTCCTGCTTCGTTCTCGGGCAGGAAGCAAACATAAAGACTTGGCGCTCATTACCCAATATGAATTGTTTGTTCGCCTGCAGGACGGAAGCCACACTGGACTCCATGGACCGGTTGCACGAAACAGTCCCAAATAGGGATTCAACTAAGCTCCCTAAATCTTTTGCCTATTTGCTTCATTCTTCACTTACAGGTGCAATATTTTTATCTTCATTATAGGATTCTCCTTGACTAATGATATTTTCTAATACTTTTATCAAAAACTGAGCCCTTAATTGAATCATGATAATTAGGGACTTAGCGTTGCATGAAAAGATCCCTTCCGTTTTCGATGATGTTGAGCATTCAACATAAATTTCACTCTCGATTTGTATCAAAGCCAAAATTTGACTTAGTAATGAGTCTCAAACATCATAAGAAAAGACAATCAGAGTTTTAACAAGACCACAATCAAGCAGTGGGTTTAGGGAACTTAGTTGAGTCCCCATTTGGGACTCTTTCATGAAACTGAGCTTATGATGGCTGCCATCGAAAAATGAAAACACTATCTTGGCATCTATTGGCGGTAGTGTGTTGGTGGTTTGACCACAGGTTCTGGTGGTGCGTCTAGTGTGCTAAGCAATAGTAGCTGCAACATGGCTTTGCTCTGTGCTCCGCTTTTAGTCGCCACCGCTGACCGACTTTGTCCTTCAGTACACAGCTTCAATCATAAGACTCTTGCAGTGCCTCCATGTGGCAACAGACGGATAGGACTCGCTCTCGGAAGAGCTGAAGCGTGTCGGCAGAGAGCAACATGCATAATGTACCTACCACCATCAACAACAACGAGTGAAAAACCACCGCCAAGACCTATTCTGTACAAAGTGTGATTGAATAGAACCAAGTCAGTTACCTCCTTGTGCACACTTCTCATGTGTATCAAACAAGCTGCCACTTGATGTACGAAATAGCTTTAGATCGTAACCTTGCCATTCCAAAGCCTATCGACCATGCTTTATGAAGATGGTATACTTTACTTCAAGTGGATGGAATTTCCACCCACCCCAGAAGCATTTCTGCAACTTTTTTGTGTAGTTGTCCTTTGACAGCTTGTTCGTGCGTGCAGAATGGCCTTAAGTGTTCCAACACATGCGATATTTCTAACCGCGTTGGTCAACCGTTTTTGATACCAGTGACTTGTGAGAGCCTGACGTTGGTAACGACGAATGAAACAATACGACATACCAGTTGTTGAGAAAACGTTGCGAACGAAATGCTCGTTTGATGTTGTTTGTGTAGACGATTGGTTGTTTTAAGAGTTTGTTACAATACCCTTCTACATAGTGCGACAATTAATGGAATTAAGAACACCTTAGCAGGTTTGTATGGCACTGAGAGTGGTTGTCCTCAGTTGTAGTTAAAATAGCCCCCATTGACAATACTTCATCATGTGGGCTCTACACTGCATTATGAGCGTATATGTAGCACTGTTGCATTTCTAGATGTTGTGACTATTAAATTAAAATGTGGAAAACATACTCCATGAAAGTAACCAAAATGTGCCACATGAGTTGTTTGCCTTGATGGTACCGAGGTCGGGATCAGGGTCTGCAACGTACGTGCAACAACTGAGGAAAAATTTAATCGATGTCCTGAGGAAAGTTTGAACTATTGGGAATTAAGTGCGAATAACCTGAACGTATTCGTGGAAATAATTCAAATCTTTGTTAAAACTCGTAAAACCTCATCGAGTTTCTTCTTACACAGTTCAAAACCAATCTAAATCGACGGAAATCAGCAGAACTAAACCTCGTAACACGTTTAAAAATTCGTGATTTAGCTCAGGAAGTGAATTGATCATCAAATTTCTATATAATTTTGAATTAATCAGGCACTACGGCAAAACTTGTTTAAATAATAAATGATGAGCTTTTACAACGAACGATCATGCTTAAATAATGTCGATTAGCTTAAATAATGGAAAGTGTCATTTGGTACTGTATTGACTAAGAAATTAAAATTCATTTTGTGCACTTATAGCACATTCAATTTTACTTTATTGCAGGGTGGGGACGGGTCGTGGATTGACGGTACGCAGTTTCGATTCTCTGACTGGCACACCCACCTTTATTCAGACAGAACCACTGAAGAAGAGACCACTTTCGAAGAATGGGACGAAATTTCAACAATAATTCCTCGTAACCGACTTCAGCCAATCAGAGAAGAGTTTTCGCTTTGTACAGTGATGTACATTTCTGAACCAAGCGTTCGCCCGCAGTACAAAACTCATTGGGCTAAACTTCCATGTAACTATCCTTTTCCAAATTCTCTGTACATTTGCGAGAAAGCTTCCATTTTGCCCAAAGGCCCTCCCAATAATTTTACAGTTAAAATCCATCTTAAACACCGATGTCCGGACAAATGGACTTTCATGAACGGTTACTGTGTTAGAATGATAACGAGTCTGCAGTCTCTATTTACGTCTCTGACTTACACAAACGCAAAAGGAATGTGTCATGAAAAAGGGGGCAGAATGGCAAGGATCACCCACGAAGATAGCACTGCCATAATATATCTCCTGTCACTATGGAAACACCAACCACAATATCGGGGAATTTGGTTGGAGAAGGTCAATACTACATGTCGTGTCATCAATCCCAGAAAAAACGCTTGGAAAACACTATCTTTACAAGTGGACGGCATTTACGAAAATGTCGTAGATTATGAATTCATTGAATTTGATTGCGATACAAGCCCTCCATTCATTTGGACGATCAGACCTCTAAACCATTCTGAGTACTTGAAACATTCTGAATGGCAAGGAAGAAAAGCACATTTTCCGAATGGTCCGCTTAACGTTTTATGTGAACGTGATGTCATCACTCACAGCACTCGATGCGGAGCTCATCAACATACTTGTCAAGACGGCTCGTGTATATTGGAAGCTCAGCTGTGTGACGGCTACTTGGATTGCGTAGAAGGTGACGACGAAGAGTCCTGCGGCTGTAAAAACGCATTCAGGTTTGCCTAAAATTGCATGCTCTGTGTTATTTGTCGTAGTCTGGTGGGGGGACATGACCCCCTCTGTGATTCTGGAATCACCGCAGCGATATATACGCACTCACCGCGGCGATTTCAGAATCACACTAATTTTAGATATCCCTGCGGGTACCACGGTTATTCCCGAATTACCGCTAACATTAGTGTATGACTTTTCTATGATGTACGTATAACATTGAAAATTCCAGCCATGAAAAGGCGACTACAGAAATGAGTTAGAAATCTACTTTGCCACTAATATCTAAAAAGGATTATTAAATATATGTAAACTGAATCTGTGTGAATTTTAGATCCACTTGTTGGCTACAATACGCAGGCCTACCACCAGGCACGTCGACCAAATTATCAAAGCGTAATTGACATGCCGTTTCAGGGCTTTTCTACGACAATCCCCCCATCCTTACTAAATCCCAGATCCGCCAGTGTATACACAGTTTTATAACGAAATCTGGTCTAAAATGCATGTGTACACATTCATAATTAACGGAACATGGATTTCAATTATACAGCGTTTCTTTTCAGGTGTCAAAGCGGTGAATGTCTTCCGTATTCACTTTATTGCGATCACGTAAATCACTGCAAAGACGGTTCAGACGAAGCCAACTGCACATATCCGAACTGTTCGGTGGGTGAATTTCGCTGTGCTGATGGTATGTGCATTGAAATGAACAGAACGTGCGACTTGATTAAGGACTGTAGATCTGGAGAGGACGAAAGTACAGAGCAGTGTGACTGGGCGGCATCTTGCGTAAACGGATTTCATTGCTACTCCGGAACCTGTATTCCCGTATCTCGACAAAACGACTTACAAGCCGACTGTCCAACATTTACAGGTGAGGACGAACTGCTAAAATATACGGATTCCATCAAAGGAGAGGTGAATATTGGCAGTGGGGGAAACACGATTGTAACCGTAAATTACACATCATACTGTCCCAAGAATGACGAAGTTCGTTGCATTCCGCATCATCCCAAGTGTTTTCAGCGAGACAAAGCGTGCGTGTATAACGTAGACAGGTATATGAAACCCGTCGTGGAAGGGTGTCGTGATTTTAGCCATTTAAAAAACTGTTCGCGATTCGAGTGCCCTGGTATGTTCAAGTGTCCCAAGTCATTCTGTATATATTTGAGTCGCGTATGTGACGGCACAGAGGATTGTGTGAATGGCGAAGATGAAGTGAATTGCGACGAATACAAGTGTCCTGGGCTGCTACGTTGCCCTGGACAACGATCGTGCATCGAGCAGCAGTTTATTTGTGACGGACAAGAAGACTGTGCAAATGGCGAGGACGAGAAGTACTGTGATCTGACGAAGGACTGTCCAGATTCATGCACGTGCACCGGTTTAGTGATGAGCTGTGTGAATGGTAGTCTCACGTCAATCCCTACTTACAGCAAAAACTTGCGTGCTTTAATGTTGTCCAATAATTCTTTGGAACTTTTACGGAATACTTTCCAAGGGTACCATTACGTGGGTGTACTGGATATTTCGTTCAACAACATAAAAACAATTCCGCAATATGCTTTTCAAGGATTGAAAAATCTTCTGCTTCTCAAACTGAATGGGAACCAGATCACGCACTTAACTGAGCACACGTTTGGAGGTGTCAACATTCGACATGTTGATCTTTCAAATAACAAATTGATTTCCATTTCTTCGTACGCATTTAGTGGATACGTTGGCATCCTAAACATTGAGAATAACAACAGAAACTTGGAAATTGACTTAGATGCATTCAAAGATTTGCGGATGGACTCCCTCTATACGGATGCTCATAGATATTGTTGTGCTCTCAACGACAGCGTTAAGTGCTTACCAGAGCCGGGAGAGTTTTCATCTTGCGAAGATCTTCTCGCTGACACGTTTTTGAGATACGCTATCTGGGTAATTGGAATGATGGCTTTCTTTGGCAATCTTGCCGTGTTCATTTGGCGCCTCAAGACTGAACGGCAAAATGTCAATTCATTCCTAATCCTGAATTTAAGCGTGTCCGACTTCATCATGGGGGTCTATCTACTCATAATTGCAGCATCGGATCAGTATTTTGATAGCCGTGGGGCGTTCTTTCAATACGAACAAAAATGGAAGGAGGGATTTCTTTGCCAGTTTGAGGGGTTCATTTCAACCGTCGCTTGTGAAATGTCCGTGTTCACACTCGTTGTGATTACAATAGACCGCGTGCTCATCTTAGTGTTCACATTCAAAGTGAATGCGTTGAGTAGAAAGTCGGCAGCCATTGTCGAAAGCATTGGTTGGGTAACATGCTGCGTCATCGCTGCCGTTCCTCTACTCGTCTACGATGACCTGTACTACGGCTCAACGTCTGTGTGCCTCCCATTCACTCTGCGCGACACGTCCTCTATTGGCTGGAAATATTCAACCACAATATTTATTGCTTTAAATCTGTTTTGCTTCGTCGTCATAGCAGGGGGTTACATCTGGATTTACGTTTACGCTAGACAGCAAAGACTTAAGTCACAGAGAAAGTCTTCAGCGCGCGACCTTGCTCTTGCCAGACGGTTAGTTCTCATTGTGTTGACCGATTTTTTCTGTTGGGTGCCAATTTCCATTATCGGCATCGTTGCTCTATCTGGAGTCACCATAAGTCGACAAGTTTCTGCTTGGGTCGCTGTGTTCGTCATGCCCATCAACTCAGCTCTAAATCCTATCTTGTATACCTTCTCGTCAATGAAACCAAAAGTATGTTGCTTACCGGAATACTTACATGGACAGTCACACAGTTCGGATGACGCGAAGCTGAAGCCCTTTAAGAAGAAAGGTATGAATGACATACCTTCCAGCCATACTGATGATACGCCCTTGACTACCCCTGCTACTAAAAGACGGCCAGGAACACCAAACCCGTCAAGAAATACGGGCAGTGGAAATTACTTGAACAAAGTCTTAGACGAGTCTAAGGCAAAAAGAAGCGAAGCATTGTCTGTGAGCGATATAAAACTCACCGAGCACCGTACTGGACATGATGAGGCCACCGTTGACGGGACTTCAGAAAGTTTTTTTTCACTTGTAAATTTGAATGGCGATGTCAAATCTGAAGAAGACCGACATGGAACAAAATCTAGTATGTCAACGGAAAACATATTTAATAAAACCCACAACTTGTCTCCAAATAAATTCACACAACACGTAAAAGTGGAATCACGCCCCAGTGACAAATTTCCACGAAAACAAGAAAAGAACCAAAACGAAGAAGCCAAGATAACTCGCGTTAGCGTAAATGGACAGGCTGCCAGTGAAAGGGATCACGTGACGTCTAAACCAGAAGACAATAGCGTTGTCTACGACACAAACAAGACATCGTTCATCGCTCTTCAATAATAATTGTACGATGGAAGGAAATACACGTGACCAGCATGTATTCAGTATAATTCTTCCAAAACAGCCATTAAAAATGTAACTGTTTCGAGTTTCAGCCACAGACAGTATTCATATTTTATTGAGTGGTTCTCAGTCTTTTTTAAATGAAAGCACTAGATCATCGGCAGAAAGAATATCCAAGGTGTCGGATAATCTCATACCTAGCATGGCGACAATGTTTAGAAGGGTGCCTAACGAATTAGGCGGTCATGTGGCAACAAATGATACGAAGAACTCAGCAGCAGTGTGGCGTTTCTCAACTTAAACCACCGTGTCTCATACTTCGCCTCAGCCGTTGGGCATACTGTAAACTAATTAACATTTAGTATCCATGGAGCAATAGAGAGTGACGTAAACGGCCCAGCAGAAGGTCCGCAATTTGATTCTGTATTTATTTTTTGAACAATCAAGAATGGCCGACACCGTCTGTGTTCAATAGCAAGCATGACATTATGTTTGGTCAACTAAAGCTAATGTAGAACCAAGATGTGGGCCCTTTGCTGGGATTTCCATGTCACATT
The DNA here is from genome assembly GCA_002633005.1 of Phoronis australis. Classification (NCBI taxonomy): domain Eukaryota; kingdom Metazoa; phylum Phoronida; family Phoronidae; genus Phoronis; species Phoronis australis. The sequence goes on along the minus strand of NMRA01000144.1, from coordinate 358,555 downwards.
CAATCCATGGATAGCAAATACTCCTCAGGATAACAGTAATTTACACGGAAAATATTTAAAAATTTTTTTATTGGTATACAGAACAGAAATACAAAGACATGTAAGACAAAAAGCAAGCCATTCTCACTCTTAACATACACACACGCACACACACACAAGCCCCCCCTCAACATACCCACCCACTTTTAGTAGGATGTTGTCAGGCAAAAGTTCTGGTTAACCAGTTTCTCCAGGATGCATGGTATTCATGTAAATTACCATTATTTGATAAAATTCTTCTTTGGATATAAAATTCTCTTTCTAATATCTTAAGGAAATGGCAAAAACTGGGGATTATTTTTTTGCACCTAGATACGTAAATAAAATGTTTTAATTGCAAAAGTATCCAATATAAAACTTTATTTTCATCACTTATGGGCATGCCACAAATCATAGTTTTTGGGTCAATCACCATATTTATACCTTTTACCAACAACACCCAACTGCGTAATTCTGCTATCAAAATTTTTATATTATTGCATTCGAAAAGGATATGATCCACTGTTTCGCTTTGTGAATGGCAGAAAATACATACATCAGAGTCCACCAGGTTAATTTTTTAAGAAAAGAGCTCGTTACAAGTACTCTATGTAATAGTTTAAACTGCAGTGTATATAGCCTGAAATCATAAGTGGTTTTAGAATACAATGAATATTATTTTTCCAGTCATCACTTAGAAAGTTACAACCTTCTTTTTGAAATCTTTTTTGGAAAATAGGCAAAATTTTGTTCTGGCAAACAATTCCATATACCATTTTACCAATTGACCTGCAGTTTAAAAAATTTCGGATATTAAAAGGTATTATTGGTCCATATATTTTAATTAACTGCATTTGTAATGGTGTTCTCCTCAGAAATGACCTAATAGACTCAATCAGAGAACAATATTCCAAAAAGTTTTTAGATATATTCGAGATCTTTTTAAACTCAGTAAATGAGTAAAACCTGTTATTTTCATCAAGTAAGTCATTAACAAAAAGAACACCACCACTAGCATACTTTCTAAAGAAGATAGATTTTCTGTCTATTAGTATTTCATCATTATGCCATAAACTTGTTGAGAGTAAATCATTCGCATCTTTATGGGGCTGTTTACTTATGAAAAAGGACCAGTTAATAAGAACTTAGTTCCAAAAAAGGATTGATTACTTCAGTATGGTATTTGATAAAATCATTTCCAAAATTTATAATATTTGAATTTGCAATCCCTGTTTCAAGTTCAAACAATTTCACCCATTTTGATTCCGATGTAAGTAGTCTTTGTATCCATGAAATATTTATAGCCTTGTTAAAAAGAATTATATTCAACATTTTAGCTCCCCCTTCCTCATAAGTTTTAAGTAATACATCTCTCTTCACTCTCTCAACTTTGTTATTCCAAATAAACTTAAAAATGCTTGCGTTCAAGTCATTCACAATAATGTCTGATGGAGTAGGCAGGGTTGTCATTATGTGAATAATTTTTGGCACCATCAAGGTCTTTACCACAATAACTTTCCTAAATATATCTCAAAACATATCCAGTGTTCTGTATTAGATCGTAGTAGATTACGAGAGGTAAGTTTATTACTCAAAATTTATAATCGTGCAATGAATTTAAGAGGATTGAGTGGAAAAACCTAGTGCCGGGCAGCCGACGCATACCGGTCAACATTGCCCTTTGTCTACTGCGACTTCGTGAACAGCATACGATCACATACTGGCTGGACGCTACACTGTAAGTATATTCAAAATCTTTTAGCTTCATTCTAGATGTAGTATCAAACCACCTGGCTTTACTGTTAATCCAGAAATTCTGCAATCTATCAAAACCTAGAACATTTTTCAAAACAGAGCCAATATTAACTGACAAGACTGCAGTGACAGCTCCAACCTTGGAACATTAACGGGCTTGCGTGGAACAACTCTGTTTTTCCCATTACTAACAATGGGTATCACTAACAGAGATTTTAAGTGGCGGCAAATATAGACACTGGCCATACTCAAAAGTACTGGCATCGGAAAGATTCTGCAATTCTCAGACAAATTTTGTAGCATATAACGATGTGTAAATTGTCCAACACAAACTATTTCGTCAACGTTCAGAAGACATCTTCGGAGGGGCAGGTTGTGAACTATTCCATCTAGTTTGTTCACTAAACATGGTTTACGAAAATCACTTTCCCTTTAATACTACTGGGTATATGAACCCCAATGGATTATACCGATGAATTAGTATAGAGTATACGTCTTCTGGTCAAGGGTTTGTCTTGAAGGGTAATTCTAAACTGAAATGCACCCGTTCGAACACACCACCGGATACCCGACGCTCTCTAAATAGCTCAGATTTCCGAAATAGCAGCGTAATATTGAAATTCACGACCCCGCCAAACAGCGACTAGATCTTCGGTGGTAGGGGTAGGCAAGGCTTGGGGGCATTTCTAGTTAGACATTGCATGTAGGCGGCCAAGTGAATGTGGTTTGTTTGTATTTGTGAGCATGTTGAGAATGAAAAAAGACGACTTGCTCGGCTGTAGCAGCACTCTTCTTCAAGATGGCGGCCCCCTGTTGCAATTGTGCATTGCTTGATATCGACTAAGAAATTGGCCGCGATTTCAGATAGCCTTCAAACAAGCCAGATTTGCAAAAAACTAGTTGGTTTGACAATACTTTTGGACCACAATTTTGGAATCAGTAGGGATCTTGCTTTCGAAATCTAATGTTGGCTTTAGTCGAGCATCGGCAGGGCAATTGTGGTTTGGGGGTGAAAAGTGCCGATTTCGCGTTTTTTGCCCCTTTTTTCTTAGTCTAGCTTGGTTTTCAGTAAGAATGAAAGTCAAAAATACAAGAGAGAATAAAGTTTCTATGCTCATCTGTAGGGCTTGTGATGTGAAACGACTCAAAACTTTTCGTTCTTTGCATGCAGTTTTTGACAGAATGATGAAAGGGTGACGAGTCCATTGGCGTGTGTTCTGACAGGTAAACCTCTGTGAGAACTGTTCTGTGCCCCCTTCGCTGGACAGACGTTCAGCGCCACCTACAGATTCCAACTGCCGTGCCGTGGTGTCTACTAGTGACTCACGAAAAACCTTTCGAAATTTCCATGGATGAAGGACACCACGTTCCATCTACATTTCCCTCGGCGAAAAAGAATCATCGGCAGCAGTCAGTGGATGTGGCTGATAAAGCGGAGGAATTTCGACGATGGATTCGTGTATGTCCGGTACATTTCGCTGGTGGTGCTGGTCGCTGAAAGAAGAAAACCCATGATACCCCACTTTGTCTTAATGCGACAATTTCAAGAGGCCTTTTCGACTCGGCACATCAGCAACGCAGGCTTGTCCAACGAATCTGAGTCGGGATCAAGCGGAAGTTGCTTTAGTGCTTTCACGCTAGAGAACGCCAATATGAAAAGTCCGATATTGGGAGAGAATAACGCAAAATATTCAAATCTTTGATTCTTTTGACCAGTCATCAGGATTAATGGACATGGTCAAATTTTTGTCTCGCTTAAGTCATTGTTTTATAGTTAAAAGACTCGATATAATGGTTCTCTTTTTGGGCTAAATATTTGTTTTTTAATGTATTGTCATTTATTTTATAGCAATAAAAATGGACATGGTCTAGTAGAGTTCGAAACAAATTTGTGGAGACTAAGATCCTTTTAAACACAGTGGTTTAGTTTGCCCAGTCAGTATGATAGGTTCAGTGTCATTTTTGGCAGATTTCAGTCCACAAACCTAGCTGATTCATCCTACATAACTCCATATCACCAGCCACAGAAATCTGTTTGAGGTCAAAGTTGGTGCAACCTAGAGAAGACGCTTGTTGCACCGAAAAGATATGCAGTCATGCAATATTCCGGCGGAATCTACATAAAATTACTTTCCTCCCGCCATGAAAATCTGAAACAATTTTTTGATTAGCTGGATTAACACGAAGTCGGTAGAACATGTCCACGATGTCGCCGCACCTGAAGGCCACAACCTCTTACCTTAATCGGCAAAAGAACTCCGATTGAATGATCAATACGATATGTACATGACGACAACAGATCATTCAACGATCGACTTACCTCTGAACTTTGAACTCAAGTTTTTTAGTGTGGTACACACCATGATGGTATGTAATTCACTATGTTGCATTCCCATCTTCATTATCATTGTCGATAATGAATGGAGATCTTTCCCACATAACTTTTATGAATGAAATCAATCATGATGAATGCAACATAAAATACCTGTCATCACTGAGAGTTTAAAAGTCTTCCTAAACCCCTCAGTTGACCGATTATTCACTATGGTTAGACCATTTTTCTTGAAAGGCAATGATATCCCAGATGGGCTCATATCTGCTAAGAGGTGAATCTCAACTTTCATATCCGATTGAAAACACTTCGGTTCAGTGAGACCCAGAAATATCAATATAGATTTTTTAAAATACATGTATTGAATTATATCAATTATTCAATTCACTGGTAAAACTACAGAAAAAAATCGCAGAATAAGAACTTATAACTGATTGATTCAAGGTTTCTAAATATCTCAGTGATTACATACATCTGACAGCACTAAATGTGATGTAAAATAATTTTAGGAAAGAATTTTATTTTCCATCTGAGCATCATCTCAGCAGCACAAGTTAAGCCTGTAGAAAATACCCTTGATATAAGTATTGTCTTGACACATCAGAATAAGCCAAAATGAAATCATGTGCTGAACAATAACGCAACAAAGCTACTGTGGTCAAAGCTTAAAACTTTCTAAACAGGAATGAACTTATCTTACAGCATTGGATTTGCAAAATAGGATTTTAAAATTCAAGTTTTAATAATTTTTGTATATTCCGCTGCCCCGCCATAAGCATTGATTTGGTGCTTCTTTCCCGTGAGGTGTTGCTATTTGTGATTGTATGCTGTCTTTTATAGACCTCTGCCGTGCGCCTGTTTAAACATTGGCCACAGAGTGTTGATGTAGTCTCTGCTGAACACACACAATCAAATAAAGAGCGTGCAGGAGACATGCGAATTATTATCACTGCAGCCTCTACACACATCGATATTACTGTTGTGTAGCCCTGCCGACAAGTGAAACGTACATTTTACGCGGGTGTAATTGTTGACCAATGAATCAGCATTGAGCGAGGGTTACGGAGTTGACCAAGCAACTTCTCAGTCAAGGCTTTAAATGTTGAACTGATCAGTCGAGAGAATGTGAACAGTATTACAAAGAAGACATTTGGTATTGAATGGAACTCGCTTCAAGAGATTGTGAAAAGTTCGCTGAGTATAACAATGGGCGTTGACCCCATGGCTTACTGCTGCACGAAAAGGTTGTACATTTGCTAATACGCGTCACTACTGAATTATTGACACATTGAACAACTCGTTTCAGTGGTCGCCGGGATCTGTACCAACACGGAAATTTCCAACTGCATGGTGAGTTTTTAAAGCAGTCATGAGTTTAGTGGATAACTGTCTAATCCTAGTTTACACTTCATGGCTAGGACTAGAAGCTCGAGTCTAAACTAGTCGAAATTTCAAAACTACTCGAAATCTGGAGTTTTAGTGAAGCACAAATCTATGGGTCATCAAGTGCAAACTTGAACTAGAAATTCATATGTATGTACTCGAGTATAGATTAATAGACAATTATATTGAGTTCGTACAAAAGCAGAGCAGAAATTGCTAAAAGTAATTTCGAGTTCAGATTTTGAGTAGTAAGCTTAAACCCGGCTCTGAATTAACCAACTTATCCCGGCAGCATCACTGTTTTATAAGCAATGTCGTGCTCTGGCATTTTGTCATTCATTGAGACACCGACGTTCCATCTCTGTAGACTCGCGGAGACAAATATATTGTCTGGGAAATGCATTTTCTTCAAAGAAGAATGCATTGCCATTCCAGAACCAAAATGGCGTCTAAGGTAAATTGGAAATAGCTGTTTTTAATTCTTTGGGTATTTTGTGCCTTGCTATTCAGACCAAAGCGCAAACATTACCACCAAGACCATGTGGAATATGAACGTTGCTACAAGAAAGCTTGACCGTTGCCAAACGTCTAAGTTCCACCAGCAATAACAAATTACAAAAACACTAAAATCATCTAATTCCTCGACTGATGAGAGCGTACATTGTCTATGATTCTGATCTGTATGTTCTTTTGAGAAAACGCCTGATCTTACAAATTTTACCGTGGACACAATTCCTAGCTGCACATATTCTTCCCCAAGTACTTGCTTTCATCACACAAACATCACTATCTACGGGCATTGTAAGACCCCGGGTGCAAGACTGCACTTCTATGAAGAACGTCGCATCCGCACGCACCCCTTCATAGAATATGACTCGATGAAAGTATATATATAAATTGACGGAATTAAATCAAAATTGTCTTGGGAAGGTGATAACACAGTTCAAAATTACGAATAATTTCCTATGGTTCACTGTTACCAAACTGGAAAATTAATGTTTAAAACAAACTGCCCATTGGGTACCATGACATGGGGACCGGCGAAACCTAGGTACATTCGTGACAAAAATGCAGGGCATCAATAACCAGACAAGGAAAACGTCCTCAGTCAATGGGCTCAGAAACAAACCGATGCACAACACCGAAGCTCAGCAAATAAACCTGGGAATGCGGGTCAGTCAGTGTACAAAAGCGAGTGTCGATTTTGATCAGTTGTTTTTGTAAACCGGACGACAATTATTGAAAGTGCTAATCACGAAGACGTTACTCAAAATCGCGTAAACAAATGTCCTACGTATTTTTCTAAAAATGTAGTAGTTTGAGTACAAGTATAAAATCAACGAGAAATCACGTCTGTTGTCGGCATTGAGGACTGCCCAAAAAGCAATCGATAGATTGCTTACTAACGCTGTAGAAGACACAAGGTTTTAAACATTGAAATTGTTAATGTAACCAACCTAAGAGAATTACACCAAAAAGTAAAAAAAATCGTGGCCCTCACAAAAAGAACGTAATTACATGTTAGACTTAAATTGATGATGTGTTTGCTCAGGATTTCAGCGCAGATCTGAGTAAACGAGAATCCGATTTCAAAGATCTGTATAATAAATCACTCGATTCGGAACCGGACTCTGATCAATTATTTTTCAACGACGTGCTTGAGAAAGCTGGGAAATAATACAAATGATGTCTCATTAAACATGAATTACAACCGTCCTTTCTCTGACAGAATGTAATAGACCACCTGAAAGCTAAAAAGCGTCTGGTTCTAATGAAATTCCAAAACGAAGTGATCAAGTCAGGTAAGATTTGCGACTTTTTGTCAGTTTCATGAACACATGTTTTTCTACTGTTATGGTACCATCAGTGTGTTTAAAATCTATCGTTGTACCACTCCCGAAAAATTCCGCAAATGACCTAGTTGTTCCTCTTAATTTCAGGGAAATAAGCCTGCTATCTTGCTCTGGCAAAGTCTACTCTAGTTTTCTAAACAACAGATTGGTTCACCATGCCGAATACATTAACTTTCTAGTGGTTGGGCAAATGGTTTTAGAAAAACTGGAACCTGTCAAACCACATTTGTTTGTTCTATCATACATCATAAGAAACTGACTAAAATTCAAGCAAAGTAGACTTGCTGGCTTTAGTGAGTTTTAAAATGCCATTGATTTGGTAGATAGAGACTGTCCTTCCTTTCCTGAAACTGCTTGAAAAACAATTTGCTGGCAATTTTTATTTTGTCATCAAGTCTCTTCTCGTGAACACATCTGCGTGTATTCGCATAGACAGTATGAACTCCGTTACTAATTGGTTTTCAACAACTGATGTGGTTCGCCAGGGAGATGTTTTGTCACCTACTCTATTTGGCATTTTTCAGAATGATCTAGCAACCAACTAAAAAGTGCAAACATCGAAACCAAAGTTGACAACAACTTTTTTACTTTATGCGGATGATATTGTTGTGTTAGCAGAAAACAAGGTCCATCTGCAGGTTACGTTGAACATGGTTCACCAGTGATGCTTTAAATGGAAGTTGTGTGTTAATGAAAGGAAAACAAATACTATTAATTTTACAAACAAATGGGCCCCAGGTTTCAGTGTTTTGTTTAACTTCGGAGACACAGTCTTGAATTATTAGATTCACTCAGTACACATATTTGATTGTGTACTTTGATGAATTTCTAAATTTTGATACCAGTGCTAACACTTCATGCCACTCGCTTGGTACAGTTGTCTCGAAGTTCAAATCTGTGAAAGGTGTTGGTTTTGGTACTTCCTATACAACATTCAAGGTGGGAGTTCTACCTGGTTTGGAATACGGGGCTTATATTTGGGGTTTCAGTGGTATAAAATGTTGCGAAGAGGTTCAAAAACGTGCCATGAGATACTTGTTAGGGGTTCACCTCTTCACGCCTATCATTGCCATGAAAGGGGCTTTAGGATGATAGCTAGCAAGTTTTGGGGTATGTATGTAAAGGCTTTGGAATAGACTTGATAGCTTGGATTCCCATTACCTCATTAGTGCTTGAGCCATTATGGACAAAAGTTGTCAGCAGAACAAAGTTGTGTCTTCAGTTAGTGCAATATGAATAATGCTTTTGTATCCAAGTCTTTCTATGGCATAGAAAGTATGAATTATTTAGGTTAAGTATTGGCGAGGGAAATTGGAGGGAGGGTATTAGGTCCCCCTCGGTCTCAACCAAAACTGAGAACTTACAAGACATTCAAAGAAAAATTTAAAACTGAGGACTATCCATATTCTTGTTCACCTAGAGTGAGAAGATATTTGTTTTGTCAGTTCAAATTTTATATTCTTCTATTGGAGATAGAGGTTGGAAGGTAGACTAATTTCGAACATGAAAATAGGTTATGTTGCTTACGTGATCTCAGTGCTCTAGAAAATGAACTTCGTTTTGTGTTTCATTATATTTCATATCACGACTTGTGTTTCATCAGTCCTATGGTAAACGCTATGTTTTAACACAATTGCTATGGTTAGAGCAAAGAATGGTTAACACGTATGCTGTTACCATCAATGACAAAAGAGGTATTCGTTACAAGTGAACTGTACGGACTTATTTGTACGTGAGGAGTTGGAGTATTACATGTATAAAAGTTCTGTATGTGAACGCCTGCGGCGAACACGAAGGGAAATTACTCTCATAATTGTGTTCAACCAAACGTATTGAAAACTGTTGCAAATTTCTATTACCAGCCTACTCGCTCTATGCGGGTACATGTGGATGGTCGAGGTTCGAATCCCGTTTAGACTCAGTAATTGCTACAATTCTTATAGCTTGACAGATGCGTCACTTTGGACTGAACTGTAATCAGCTCACTCAGGTTCTCAGGTTTGCTTCACCCCGCTGAGATAAACCTTTTAGGCAGTTTGATTCTCTTTTGTACCAATAGCTGAAATTCTCATGGGGATTGACTTGTATTCAATCTCAATGCTGAGAGTCCGCGTACAGTATTCATATCCTTTTAGTTTTGATATTTCAACATACTAAAAATAGGAAACTAAACACAGTCCAGACTTTTATTTATAGCGTTCTCTCATCTTTGAATCACGCCCTGAGTCTTTTTACAGAATGAAAAACACAAAAATTTTGTATTTTTTAGCAACTAAAGATTGGTAAGTTTGTGTTTCTATCAGAAACCAAGATGACTTTTATAAGCCCACAAAAATTGTCGTCGCATGATATTATAGTCATCATCCCGTCCGCCGTCTGTCACGGTCATTACCTTTGCTTGTTCGTCGATTTTCTCAAAAATTGTTTGGCGGACCACGATTAATTTGATGGAGAGCCTGTCGATTTGAGGATGAACGTGACTTCAGTGGCACCCGGCTAGGTGTTTGTTGCCGCTTCAATGTTTTACAAGATGTTGGCGAAACAATTGACGAATTTTGCAGTGAATTGAGAGAGAGGGAGGAAGAGAGAGAGGGTGGTAGAGAGAGAGGGGGAGGGAACAGATGGAGAAGGAGAGGGAGGAAATGTGAGGTTACGGAAACACTCGAGGTGTTCCGTAATAGGAATGCACCGCCACAAATTTATTTTCGGACGGATTCGACAATGGTAACACTCTTTGTCGGTAGGTTTAGGTTTGGGCAAGATTTTCCTTGTCCGTCAATTGTTGTCATACCAGCTTGAGAAATTTTACTGAAACTTGACAGCGGTGATTGTTGCTTGGACGAATGTGAATACCACGACACACCCTGTTGTCCCATTTAATATTCAACAAAATGTTGCTTGTCTTTCAATTATCGTCAAAACGGAATAGTGTGCCTTAGTACTTCTAAACACTTCTTATTCTTATTGTCTCACCGGCGTTTTTGAATAAGCTCTAATCTGACAAATCTTTCGATAGCGTTCAGTAACGTTTGCATCTTACAAGTTTGCCAAATCATACAGGTCTTCGCGGCATACCATCAAGCATACGACTTTGCATATAAGCGACTGTTGTATGACAACTCGGTGTATTTGGACATTTTTTCGTCTTTTCGTGGTAAAAATCGTAAACGATTTTTGGTTTAAGATAGAGCATTCTGATGTTGTCCCAATTTCCATTCGTCAACGTGTTCATTTTTTGACGCGACACCTACTAGTCAATGAATCGCGTGACGGTTTTTCAATACTGGCTCTGACTAGGAAGCGATCTGCGAATGCTCCCTTGAAACTTTGTAATATGTGGTTAGGAGACCAAAACCAACTCGGATGCTCTTTGTACAAACCTTGAGCATTTCATGTAATTTACCATGGCGGCATCCTCCGTCTTAACCTTCGCTCAGTTTTTATCTTCTGAACATGATGGCTTACAGGGTCCTGCAATGTATCGCTTCCAATGTTTTCTGGGACCTACAGTCTATTTCTGGTATTATAGATGCAAGGTCAAATGGAAGGTCAACATAGAGGTCAAAGGTAAAGTTAAACTGAACTAGGGCAAATCCACCTCTTCTGGTGGACGAAATTTTTAATGTATCGGAAATGCAAGTTCATCATCATTTGATGTCTTCCTTGATGAAAATAAGAAGTTACTAAATGTAGGAATTAGATTTCCTCCCAAAATCTCACTTACTTGTTCTGTAGCTCGGCCGAGTATCGTATAGGCTGCCGGGAGNAGGGAGAGGGAGAGGGAGAGAGAGGGAGAGGGAGAGGGAGAGGGAAAGTTTATTATACAAGCTATACTACAGCGACACATACCGGGTATCATAGAAATTAAAGACATTGAATTCACGAAACTTAAACGAAGTCCCGATGTAAGAAATGTATTCGTGAAGTCCGTGCAAGTTACATACATGTAGACTACGTGTCTGTAGTTATAACATACTACGTGTAGGCCTCTTTTAACATTGTTGTTCTGTTGTATTATTATAATTAAGAAAATTGTAAATGACATGTCAAATACTGGACCCCGATATTACCAAAATCTCAACAACAAATCACAATACTGAGTGTCCCGCATAAATATTGAACTAAGTATATAATATATCAATGCACCCAGCGTTTACCGGTAACTTCAATTTATAGTCAAATTCAATACGCATATACGTGTAGAAAGATTTTAAGGGAATTGAGAGTGCTTGAATTAATATTTAAGTACACGTATTAAAGACAGTTGGAGAACACCACTGCTTGTCACGTGTAATCACCTGTGCAGGACAGGGCAGCACTGTTTCAACTGCAGCATCTGTCCATATATGCACTGCAGATGCAACGGACTACGTCAACTGGAGCTTGGGTTGCAACAGACACAGTGTACTGTTGAAGTGGCCAATGTTACTACAGAATTGTCTATTTTCCATCCAAAGTTGAATTTACGTTTACTTTTACGGTGTTTGTCGGTGGTAAACTGCATTCCACAGCAGTATCTGAAAGTACATGTGTACTCAAGTCGCGTACAAGAGGACGTTATTATCTGTTGGTGGCATTTGATAGAGGCATTTTTCGTCCACAGTAGAAGTGAACGCGGTCATCGTTCATTGTTTGACAACTTATCTGCCGATACAAAGGTTAGAAGAATACACAAAAAGTTTCGCAAAGCTCAGTATTGCACTAGACTGCCCCAATACCTTGCTCTAGAATGTTGCTTCTTAGAGTACGTGGGCCGTCAGCTTTCTATTTCTAAAGGGATAGAACAACTGACATTGCATAAATTTTGAGAAGTTGGCTGCACTTCCTGGGCCTTAGTCTCCGAACTGCTCCGTTTATGTCCATTTGAATCCTGGCGTCACCTGACATCCCTGATGTCCAATAAACCAACACCACGAAGACAAACAATGATGTCACTGAGGATTCTGGTGGTGTGGGCCCTTCTTCTATAGCTTTCATTTTCAACAGGTACCTATAAGGTGTGATGTCTGCTTCAACATGGGGTAGCTATACTGTGGTTCTTCTTGACCACCTTGATGTTGTGTGGAAGGGGATAGCTGCATACATGCAAAAGGTTATTGCACAGAGCTATGATTTGGAGATGTCTAGAATAGTTTCTGGGCGAAGGAGGCTTCTTTGATTTTCCTCGTCTTATCCTCTCATTGTCGCTTGGCACCTTTGTGTGGGCATATGTTTCAAACATAATAATTTTCTTGGAAGCGAGGGGATAGGGGGCCGGTCGCGTGCCGAACATGGCTTACATCCAAACCTCCTGCAGTTCCAGATGCAGTCCAGACGACGTAGCACAGAAGCTGGCCGGCATTCCCGTGCGTAGCAGAATGATTCTTGACAGAAACTGAGACATCTGACCAAACTAAAAAAACTTACTTCTCTGCTCACTCCTGGTGACCAGTTCGTTCTGAGCCATCATGATGTCTGTACTTACTTGGCTAATGCAGATGTTATAGAGACATGGCTGCTGCTCAGTGAGGGGATGTCTGTGCTGCTCTAGCTCCTCCGCCATCTTTCTCCAGTCGTCCTCGTCTCTTCATGTCTACTCCACTACGTGCTATGAAAGCTGTGTTAACAGTTCTTCAAATCCTGGAAGTGATATACTACATGAATAAGCAAATAACACTTACCGGATGAATAGCTACTGTAGTACTGGTATTCTACATGTAACTAATTCTGATAACATATTTTTCAAGTTAAATGTGAATTGTTATACAACGGGACTGGGATTGAAAATCTGCTGGTGTTTTGACCACTGGTCACAGCGAATGATCATTAAAAAGCCAGGGAACCCAGCTTACTTGGACCGGCTGACGTCATGGTGTGAATCGTGCGATATCGGTCTATCCACGTTTACATAGTTGGTACGCGGTATGCCTAACCCCTCTGCGTTTCTTCTAGTCTGTCAGTGTATTATTAGCGCCTGTGATTGGCAACTAGGCTTTTCGATGTGGTCGTAAACAGTGAGTGCCCGCCTTTCAAGACTAATGATAAAGGCATTTGACCATTATTGTAACTGATTTTAAAATTGAAAAATAACTGTTGCTCGTAATCGAACTTTCAAAATCTGTGAACTGTAACCGACGGTATCCAGGACTAAGTAGATCAACTACAGGTACTGCAGGATGTACTCTACGACGCCATTCCATTTATGAGTTTGTTGGGCTTCAGCACAAGGGCAAAGTGACCGATGCTGGAAGTCATTTGTTTTGCCGTGATCTGCCGTTGTAGGCTTAACTGAGTGATAGTGAAAATTTTATTTAAAGCTCCCGGGACTAACACAGTGATTTAATGCGACACTTCCAGTTTGAGGAATTGCTATTTTTATTAACTTCATTTTGATACGCCCACACACAAACACACAGGCCCGTTGCCAGGAGGGGGGGGGGAGGGTTCGAGGGAGCGAACCCTTCCTCTGCGGAAAGGTCCAGCCCCAGTCTATCCGTTAAAGATAGGATACAGATGGACAACAACAAAATTGTTGCAGCTAGTCGTACATGTACCACAATGATAACTAAATTAGTAATAATTTTGAATTTGCCTTTTCACTCAAAGCTCTTCACGTGATCATCGGATTGTGCCAGACCAACTTCGCCCGAGTGGTATTTGCGTAGATGACAGGATCGTGCAGACGATTAGAGGAGGCTTTATGATACTCATCTGTATTGAACACACGTGGGGTTACACCGTAGGGAAACAAGAGAGTCTAGAAATAAGTTATATAGCGGTGAGAGAGCCTGCCAAAAATCGACCAAGAAACAAATCAGCAGACAATAAATTTGTTATCTGATATCGTTTGCTAGCATAGTACAGTAAAGGGCAGGCGTTTTCAAATTTGAAATTGAAAGTGTTCGTCAAATACAGGTATGTTTTTCATCCAGTGTCCAATTCTATTGTGGATTGGTGGATTAACATGCATGCGTGTACACGTGTGTGCGTTTCCGTCCTTTTAAATTCAGTAGGAGCCGACGGTAAGTTAACTATATGTAGCCCTCCATTGTTGCTCTAAAACCAGAATTTAACATAACCATGTTTGCTTGCTCTGAGAAAACACCGACAAGTATGTTCACATTATTGGGGAAAAGTAGGTCTAGACCCAAAACTTTGGTCAATGGGGATAGACTTCTCTTGTCAATAGCGTCAATGGTGCACAGCCTCATAGACTTCATACGAGCAGCTAACTTGATGGAAAAGATTTCCTAGGTTAGATGCCACAATTCCGAAGGTTCGCTACTCTGAAGGTCCATTACTCTGAAGATTAAGCCACCTTCGGAAGTTCACTACTTCGAATGCCCGCAATTCCAAAACCCGAACTCAGACAGTTATTTTTTGTCTTAAATATAAGCACAGCCCCAGGAGTCGCTTAGCATTATATCCAAGTTCTAATTCACACCCTTGCACATATTCACTAGTAAAACCGAGCTCAGATAAGTAGGAGACACCTTTGTGCAGTGCTCGATTGGCAGCCAGTGAAGCCAGGATTCGAACCCAAGTCTCCCAAACAGGAGCCCCAACCTCAAACCACTGAGCTACACTCTGATTCAATACGACAATCAGATTGTCGTAACAAACATGAATAAATCATTGTATTTGTGTCCATTTAGTAACCATTTAAATGGTGTGCAAAAGTCGACTAGTTCTTAATACATTGACTTCATTGTTTACAAATGAGCTCGGATCCAATCACTGCCAATCGTCATTCTTGAATCTAACTAACGACTCATCCTCAAGCATGGACAACATCTGGGGCACGGGTCAGGGCTACGGAGACCAACGGTTTTAAATAAGAGGACTGAATAGGGATCACTGACTTCGTGAAGACTGGGAGGGACAGGGTAGCCTGCTTACTACGTTTAATTTCGACCCGCCGTGTGTGCGATTCCGGTGGGTGAGGTTCAGGCGCAGCGGCCCTAAACTTTTCAGTCGCGCTGTGAAATGATGCAGCCTTGATATGGATTTGATGAGTGAATCGTGGTTGATAAATGTAGATTATTACATGGTGAAGTCGTTATCCCCCGTTATCTGGAGCCCGAGTGGATTTTGGAGAATTATCGCCCGAGGGGCGTAAGCCCCGAGGGTGATAATTCTCCAAAATCCACGAATTAAGATATCACCGAATTAAGATATCATTTTTATGGAAATTATGTGTCTTATTTTTCGTAGCGTATAAGTACAGTACAATGCGGTTTGTTGAACATGGGATTATTGCGCGTGCTCATTTAAGTAATCTATTTTCACTCTTGATCACGTCAGTCGCTGCGTGGTGTAGTGGTAAAGTCGGCGATCAGCAATTTCAGGGTCCCGGGTTCGACCCCGTCCTCGGTTTTCCGCCAAATCGTTATCTCACTAGTGAGATAACTTTATGGGTTATTACACGGTTGTATCTGCCATTTGACGTTAATATTGTGGTATAATTCACCAATATTCCCACTACATATATTTATAATGTAATAACGTGATCAATTTCAGTTTTTGTAAGAAATGCGGGCAATTTCGCAGGTGCGTGAAATCCAAACATCGCAGTTTAGTCGCAGATTAGTTTGATCGTTGTTTTCGGTATAGGTACACCGTTCAAAGTATGTATCATTCATTTTTTGCATGTACACGAGTAAAAATTACACATGAGTTGAAAAAATAGATCTTTTTGTAGTAGTGAACCTTTAAAGTAGTGAACCTTCAGAATGGCGAACCGAATGGTGAGTAGTGGGCTTTTCCCATTTCCAACGAGGTAAGCAACGTAAGTAACACGCAAAAATATAACTATATAAAAATTCAAGTTGTTCTCCGACTAAGTATTTCTGTCCCCGTAGGTGCAATTGCTCATTTAAGCACGCCTGATTTGAAAATTTGGCAGGAAGTAACGCAAGGACGTTTTGGACCTCGTACATTACATCCGAATTGAGTCCCGCTCGTTGCGCGCAAACTTCACGGGTTCCTCATCTCTGGTATTACTAATTCCGTCTCGTCTCAAAAACACAGAGCTGAGAGTCATCGTAGTGTATACAGATTTCCTCCCCCCTGATTAAGCTGCGTCAACTGAGGCCCTTAATGAAAACCCACACTTTTGACGGACATTTGTAAAATATCAAAGGTCCAACGTTCAAGAAATTCGAACCACCCCCTGCGCAATACTGGCTACGGGCCGGCATGCAAGTTAATGCACTGAACCATTTAGTCAGGTTCACTATGTCCAAATTTTGACATACGCTGGAATTTTTTGGGGAAAGTGGAAACTATACATTTCTGGAAACCTCATGGAATGACGAATCAGAAAATAATTGATTCCATTTTTTCGGTGGCCATCTTGGCAGCCATCTTGCCATTGGTAAAATAGATTTACATTGTATATCTAAATCTTTTTGAATAGATATACTGTATATATCTTTTAAAGATTTCGATATTATTTCCACTGTTCACTTTGGAATCCAGTTCTCCTCTACTCAATGGAAATGCAGTTTGCCTTTGACAGTCGGATGGCAGATAAGTTTGGCAGTAACCAGGCTAAGGATCAATGACGAGAACAACAGGAGTTGTAGCCTGCTGGGCAAATCGACCAGAAACATGCTATCAGCTACTATGAATTCACCCTAACACCAAGAGCAATATTTGCTGCCAGTGGCGCAGTGATGTGATGCACAGACAAATCGAATAGAATCCACCGTCTGCAGAAACTTTCCGAAGCAGACGTCTTAGAACAGGACAGTCCTCAAGCTGCAAGAGAGGTTTTAAACTCAGAAAACATGTAAACAACATCCAACGAGTGTGTTCACCCAAGCCAGAAAACTGCACGTTAACTAGAGATTATGACGTTATCATTCTGGTTTTTGACACCCACAAAGACGACTCTTTGAAACAAGCCACAAGAGAAAAAGGAGGCAGAGAAAGGGTCAAGTACAGTACCAGATAAGAGATAAGACTTACATAAAGAACATCACAATGAGCCGTTTCCTAGCTCTCCCATGGCCAAAAAAGGCTCACCTTACTGAATATCTGTCTGCAAAGACACTTGAATATAATAAAGACTCTGCCAAGATAAGCCATTACTTCAGCTTCCAGATTCACAAAGAGCAACCGACAAGATCTGCGCTTAGAAGAAAACATCACAAAAAGCAGATTGACCGTACTCTACACCATGCAGTTCTGGCATCACATCACGTGAATCCAATGAGGACAGTATTAGGTGCTGTCCGGGCAAAGTCTCTTCCTGCTTTCCATGCTGTTACATGGACAGACAACACTGGTCCATTATGAAGGTTGAATATATATTTGAAGGCAAACACTGATGATATCAGTGCACAGCAGATTTTTGTAATGCTTATGAAGTAACAGCTGAAACACTTTTTACATTGGCCCCTTTTACATGTACCATAGGGTATAGACACAAATAGCATCCCAGACCCGAGGTGGTACCTCTTCTGTGAATATATGGCTGAGAGCGACAAACGTCCACCAACCATTGGTGCTTTGAAACAACATGTGCTGAGGGCATTTATTCAAGCCAGAGTGTGGGGCCAGGCGGTCATTGCTCGACAGGAGTTCCTTGACCCATTGCAGAATGAATTTACAAGGACAAAGATGACCAGCTGAAACCCTCACAACTGAGGAGCTTCGGGCGCCAGAGGCTATCATTGAGATGGTTAGATGCCAATGCAAAAACAATTCCTCTTCCCAAAGATGCTCTTGCCGATCAAAAGACCTATCTTACGCAGATCTATGTCAGTGTAGTGCAAAATGTCAGAATGGCGATGATGATGGGATTCCTGTTGACAGTGATGGCAATAGCAATGACGTATAGACTGATTTCAAAGTTTCGAAAGACTATTGACACTACAAAAAACATACTTTCGTGTTCTTCAAGCGTAAATAAGTTGTTTAGGTACTGGTTTATTTTAAGTGTCTTGAAGGAAACAAGATCTGAACAAAATATAGAAGAAAGTAAGATAGTGATCATATGTGTTGGATTACATGAAGAATGCATGCTAATAAATGGGGTTTTGATTATGTTTAATAAGTTGCATTTTCAGATTTTTTGACCACAAAAATGTGGGTGCAGCCAGTTTTAAAAAAACTAATATTCAAAGTGACCCAAAAGCAAAGATACTTAGGAAATGTATTTTACGGGCGCCATTTTTTAAAATCCAAGATGGACAATAAAATTAAAATTTCTAATTCCTTGACATGAGGAATGCAGGTGTAGCCATAAAAACCAACATTCTAAGTGACTCAAAAGCGGAGATATTGGGCAAAATCCGTTTTACCGGTGCCATTTTTGAAAATCCAAGATGGCCGCAAACATGGCCGCCAAAAATGGAATCAGTTATTTTCTCATTTTTCATTCCATGAGGTTTCCAAAAATGTAAAGTTTTCACTTTCCCCAAAAAATTCCAACAAAATTACGCAACAAACCTGACTAATTCAATAATATCAAAAGTTTGTCGGAAACTTAGAAACAATCCATCCGGGAATATAAAAACTGAAAAAATCCCTGAATCGAGTTGTGCAGCAGTGTGTCATTTTAGCTTCGATAAATTTCTTAGTTTTATTAGTCTATGTTCGTGTCTTAGCTTCTGGACTGTAAATAGTGATAGAAACGTTTCCCCGTGTTGATCACAGCATTAGAAAATAACGGTGGAAACTGCTGATTTGCACAACTTGAGGTAAAGACTGTCTAGCAAACAGCAGATTTTACGATACGGTCGACAGCGACGGAGAGCACATACTCGATCCTGTAAAGACCATAGCTCTCAGTTTAGATGTACTGTATGCATCCAAAACGAAACGTTTTCGTTGGATTTCAGCTGATTTTGCTTGACCTATTTATAATTACCCAGATTGAAACTTCAGCGAGGCCGAAAAATAGCCGCCTGATCACCGTGCGTCGGAATTTTCATCGGTATTTTTTCTGTTTTTAGAGCAGTAAAACTGCTTTTTCAGGAACGACGCCTTGGACTGATGATTTGTGTAGCCCAAATGAACGAACTCAATTAAATTTGGCGTTGCACAAAAATTTACTCGATAAGGAGACTACTCACTAACCGTAAAATATGGCTTCTACCTTTGAATACGGCGTCTACCGTTGTATACGGATTGGCTCTACTTTTCCGTATTTCATATTTGAAAATGTTGACAGCATCCGTATTTTCCCATATATGGGATAAATGAGGATACATTTTGCCGTTACCTAGCTACTGTCTCAAAATACGGGCGTCCGTCGTCCGCCGCTTTACGATTACTAAACCTCTTGTAGGATCTGATCTGTTAAATGTTTTCCTTTGAGTATGAAGCTGGTGACGAGTTTCGGACCGCACACTAGTGTCAGTTTTAGTTACTAACGTTTGCCTTTGTAGTGGTCTCTAGTAATTGGCCATTCATGTACCGCCCAAGACGTCATCTGCCAATGTGGGAAATTGGCTGCGAGTCGAAGGCATCAATGTGCAAAGACGACATTAGATATGTATGTAGATTATAACATGGCGAAGTCGTTATCCCCCGAAATCTAGAGCCCGAGTGGATTTTAGAGAATTATTGCCCGAGGTCGTTAGCCCCGAGGGCGATAATTCTCCAACATCCTCAAATGCTCTAGATAAGGGAGTTAACGACTGAGAACATCTAATAATCTATTTACACCACATGCTGAACGAGAAACATTCCAATGAATCGATCTACCTTTTTCGACTCGTCTCGGCTTTGCAACTACTTTCTATGTCAGAGGCCCGGGGTCGAAGTTCGTGACCTCTTAATAAAAGCTGAGTTATTTTTGACAAAATAATATTTTTACTCAAAACCCATTGAAAATTTTAATTTTAAAAACAAAATAGAAATAAAGTGAATCTATAAATTAAGTTTTAGAACCTAGTCTTAGCTTACTACAAATGTTATCATGCTAAGCTTCGACCGTGAAAATATCGTCTGCTAAAGTAGGTTACCACTGGTTACTGAGAATAATGTCAAAGGATCCCGACGACACGATACTCACATTCAAATTGGAATTCGATGATTTACAGGTAAGAGAAAATGAGAGATATATTTCACTGAATTAACTAAAATATCGTTTTTATTGAAAATATTTGTCTCATTTTTCATAGCGTATAAATGTCGGTACAAGGCCGTCTGTTGAACATGTGATTATTGCGCGTGCTCATTTAAGTATTCTATTTTCACGTTCGATGACTTCAGCTGCTGAGTGGTGCAGTACGCAGTGGTAAAGTTGACGACTCGAAACTTGCGGAGCGGGTTCGAAACCGGCCTCGGTTTCCCGCCAAAATGTTATTTAACGCCGTTGAATAAGTAAATGGGTTATTACACAGTTGTATTGGCCATTCAATGCTGATATTGTGGTATAATAAAACTTTCAGTGGCGGATCTACGTTTTCAGTAAGGGAGGGGTTTAGGATTCCCGCAAAGGTCGAATCCGAGGCGCGTGGCGCCGAGCGGGGGGAGGGAGGTCGGGTAAACCCCCTCCCGTGTAAGACAACTTTTTGTTTTTGTAGCCAAACAGTGAAATTTCCATGCATCCTGGTACGTTTCTGGAACTTAACATGTCCCTGGAGTTTTTCTTAAGATAATTAAAAACCTTCTCGATTTCGTCACATGAACTTAGCTCACAAGTTTCGTGAAACCATATTTGTGCACATTTGGGTATGAGTCACGCCACCAACAAAAATTTTTGTTGGAACATCGGCTTACACACACCTTTTTAGCATACGAAAAAGTGTGGTGTGTATACAGGGGTTTAGACAACTAACAAATATTCAACAGCATAAGGAGCACCGACGGGGCGTAAAATCTTGAATATCAGATGATCGCAACAGCCTCAAGCTGTTTAAAGTCCTTGTTGCAAACTGCCCATGTGGTTCCAGTATCCGAAAATACTTACTACATAAATTCTTATTTTCGACATCCTTTCTTTATATTCTTTTCGCCTTCCTTGCCAAAAGCGATTTTGTAACAGTATTTGACCCTTCTCTCTGAGCGTATGATTACCGGTTGTCATCGGTTATTTCCGTACCCACATTTCCGGCTCATCAGTTCAGGAACTTGTCCTGAACGCCGCCATTTTTTCCTTGTAACTGAATGTGCTATGGCTTGCTCGAAAAGTCTTCATTATTTTGTTTTATTAGTAATATATCGTGATTCGTTTGCATATGTAGTGTATTTATAGTTTGTAGTTAGTGGTCGTTGATTTTTTTGGAATGTTACGCGTACTTAGTATGTTAAAATAGCATTGGTGTTTAGTTCCTTACGTAGGCCGGTCGAACCTAGGAACCAATATGGGTCGAACCAATTTTTTTTCGGTTTTATTTTTTTCCTCGTTTTGAAAAAGTACTTTGCTATCATCGGAAAGGTAGTACATTCTACTCAGTAAAAATCGAAAAAGTATCAAAATCGGGGCAAGCACTGTAAAGTTATTGCAAGTTTTGTGGCGAAATTTGGGTCACTTTGTTTGGATCGCGTCGGCCATATTGGAGGACAGCGGGATGAGTTACGAGTTTAAAACTTTGTGTAAATTGTTTTCGCCAACAAATTACGGTGAAATTTAGTTAGACATATCTTTACTTACTATTCTGCACGATTTAGCAGTGTTCACCAAATTTCAGCCTCGCAGTTGTTACTCATTAAGTGATAAATGTGCTCACAATTCCCGTTGGACTTCGTCTCATTTCTGGCGGCACCTACAATGTCGACTTTTGCTGAACTGAAAGGCATGTTCAATCGGCTACTTTGTAATTTGTGAAGATTTAACGTTGATACATTTTGACAAACGTTGCTACAAAAAAGAAACTTTGTTCAATTTTCGTGTTTTTTGTGTTTGTGGCCAGCAGTGTGACACAGGACTAACCAGCCCGTAATTTCATGCAAGTGTCTGAAACTACCTTTGAATATATGCAGCATTTATCATTTGACCATTTTACTTCGACAAAACAGCTTGCAACCGCATGCATTTACCGTTCGCCGAGTGTCTGGTCTCGATCCGCACCGGGTCCGATAGGCTGCAGTCCCGAGTCTGGCAAAATAATTTGTCAAAATTTATTCGCCACATTTCTTCAGCAAATTCCATAAAATTGTCAGTAGTTTGATTTTATCAAAATTAAGGCGCGCTGTCGATTTTTTTTATCCCCGTTTGCTGGCTGGTAACAGTACAGGCACTGCTCCAGTCGCACTGACGGCGTTCTCGGCCTGGGTTCCTGAATGAATTGTACTTCCGGGTTCGCGGCAAGTTCAAAATGGCGGTGTTTCTTCGGGTGCGAATCGTGAGTGGCGCGTTCATTTAAACTGTTTTCGAGTACAAATCGTGTATTAGTTATGGGGTAGGTACTTCTTGGATCCTTATAACATCTTCTAACCATGTAATAAGGGTTAACAACGCGTGAGACAAGGACTTTAAGAACGAAGACCTGCACTGTTAGTCCGGAAATAAACATGTGTTCTCTCTCGTTACGAGAAAAACTGGCGAACGACGGTGCTCTTAGCTCATAGTCTATTATTAAAAGTGACGATAAACAATTAAGTATCACTTTATTAAGCTGAATCACGTTGACAACAATTGAAAAACGTCAAATGTATAAGGAAACAAATCATCTGAAAACAGTTTCACGAAACCAAAACATCGTGTGCACCGTCACGAGACCTAAAGAGTACTTTGCAAGACACTTTTTAATCCCCAGTGGTTGCTCATACGTGTAGTTTACACATCTACGAGAGGTTGTCTAGGAAAGGTTTTCGCACCGTTCTGTAGTACCCGGTACTCCCTGGAAGAAACAAGTATTGAGTACAGATTTAACTACGCACTATTTGAAATAGATTTTGGATATGAAGCAGATAGACTCAAGTGGAAATACAAACCAGAATCAGTTTCTGTGCGCTCGTAGACCCTCTACTGTACTGGGTAAATTTGGCATGTCCAAAAATAATTTCTATTTCGTTTTCATTGTACACAAGCATAAAAAACCGACATTATTACAAACTGTGTAGAATTATATAACTTATTACTTGGGTGTTTCTCCAGGAACGTTGGTCCTATCTTTCTGGTGTCTAGGCTGCCGAGGAATCTGTATATCGGATCCAATGGTTTGCTCGTCTTGGAACAATTCTACCCAGACATATTTGATGTTTGTTCCCAACACTTGCACTTCGTCAACTGCTCTATCCATGAGCTTGTACGCCTCTACAATGTCAGCATCTCGTTTCGCAGCTCAGTTGGCACTAAGCCCCCTGAGATAACCAAGTCCATTCAAAAGACTTACAGCATGCGCAACTAAATTTGATCCGTTCATCACGGACTACTTCAAACCTTGACGATGTATCCCAGGACCCATTTGCATCTCTTGCAATTTTCGAAATAAATGTCCCAATGTCTGAACACTTCAAACCCGAAGTACTAACATCAAATAAATGCCCATGGGCATGGGCGTTTCGTCGGGTGAGCCTTTCTGCGGAAATTCCCAGTATAGAAAATGGCAGTGGTGCTTATTGCAGGTAGAAAGACGGTAGTTGTTGAGGACGGCACTTCGGGCTCCTTAGGAGGCCTATTGAGCATCGCACGAGTCCCGCAAGACTTTGTTGTGAAAATGCAGCCTCCCAGCAAATTTCTGGTACTGTACACTGTTCGCGAATGCGGTCACTTTGTCAATGTGAGTGCCCCCTTGGTCATTCCTTGTATAGACATAACTTGTTAGAGTGCATCTTACAGCATGCGCAATTAAATTTGTTCCGTTCATCATGGACTATCTTCAAACCTTGACGATGTATCCCAGGACCCATTTGCATCTCTTGCAATTTTCGAAATAAACGTCCCAATGTGTGAACGCTTGAAACCCGAAGTACTAACATCAAAAAATATGCCTATTGGCATGGGCGTTTCGTCGGGTGGGCCTTTTTGCGGAAATTCCCAGTATAGAAAACCTCAGTGGTGCTTATTGCAGGTAGAAAGACGGTAGGTGTTGAGGTCGGCAGTAGGGCAGTAGCCCATTGAACATCGCACAAATTCCGCAAGACTTTGTTTTGAAAATACAGCCTCCCCGCAATTTCTAGTACTGTACACTGTTCGTGAATGCGATCACTTTGTTAATGTGAGTGCCACCTTGGTCATTCCTTGTATAGACATAACTTGTTAGAGTGCCATGATCTTCAAACAGACTCGCGACCAGACCACGGCGCCCGCCACAATAGCAATTCTTCGGAAAACGAGTTTTTTTTTCAAAAGTATTACATGAACATGTACACTGTATGATACTGCACAAGGCAACTTTACTATACACCAGTTACAAACGTGTGGGGTGTAATATGATGACACGGCATGGCAGATGAGGTAAAAACGTTGCACGTCAATTAGCCTGAATATCAGGGTTGCGTCACCACAGTATTTCCCCTAATCAAATCAAAACATATCTTAGAGTAAAGAAACTAGTTACCTAAAGAAATCAACTATAGAGCTGCTCTTTCAGCGGGGGATCCATCTAAAATGCTTGGCTAGTCTACTTCAGAAGTGGCGACGGAAGCGCGCGCACATTTGATCTCCGGGGTTTTGCCGATGAGCCATGAAGACTCGAAATGCGTTGATTTTCATAACAGCAATTCACAATGCAAAAAAACATATTTTCAGACTGAACTCCCCCCCCTCATTTCTTTCCAAGTTGGTTTACTTGGGGTTTACACACACTGGCGGTGCCGTTTTTGTTTTGCTGGAGACGTTTTTTTTAATTTTGGGTCCTGGCCCGAGGTTGGGTTTAAACCCCCTGAACCCCCCCGTAGATCCGCCACTGAAAACGATACTAATCGTGCTCAGATGACTAAGCTCTTTTCATTGTGTCGATAAATGAATTACCAGGGTACAACTTTTCCTTCAACTAAAGTGTGATGACCAAGGCAGTCATAAAACATTCGTGACCATAGACATCATATAGACCGGGCGCGCGCCACTCAGATATATGGAGCTCGCGGTGTCAACATGATGCCGTATTGGAAAGTGTTACACAGGGCAAAAATGGCGGAGAAAACTGAGAGCCCTACGGAACCAGTAAGAAAATCCTGCAGCCAAAGAGTTGGTCCTGACATTGAGTCGTGGACTTTTTGGTTCGGCAATGGAATTTAGTCGTGCTGCCACTAGGTTTTTTAGTTTCTGCCATCATAATTAAGCGGAGCGACCATGCGTTGTTTCAACCTCAGTCTTGGTGACTTGAGACCATATAAGATCAATTAAAAATAATTTTTGACCACCATATGCTGTTATTCAATAATTTAACTTAAGTAAATGTTTGGTTTTAATGACAATCACATATGTTTTTACTTGTACTGAGAAACAACATCTGCATGCCCGAACTTACCCGCCAGCCATCTAAATCAGTACATCTAAGTGAATAATGTATTCTTTAGTGAAATATATATTAGTTACTTTAAAAACTCATTTCCTAATATGTATTCTAAAATCAGATATTTTCTATTGAATCAAAACAAACAAATCCAAAATCTATACTTATGTCGAAGTTGACATTGGAAATTCTATACATTTGCACTGCTCTTTGTTTTATGACTCAAAATTTGAGCAAAAAAGTAAAGTGCATAGTAACCAAAATATCAAACCTGTGCGACTGAATTGCGCACCAGACCCATACCCAAAATACAGAATTTCCCACTCGAAACCAAGTGGAAATATACCCAACCGAGCCTGTATAGCATTAAATCATGACGGCGTGAAAAAATGACCCCGGTAAGTTTTTTCACAAGGTCTAAATTTAATGTGAAGAATTTTCAACCCGTGAAAAAATGTCTTCTGAAGTCCGCGGAAACCTGTCCCGCCAATATTTAACGGTTCCCCCTCAACAGAGGATTGGGATAAGCCGACATGATACCCGCAATAGGCAATCTTTCAACAATATTCGATAAGAGGATGTTTATGTCTGGGGGTGACATGAATCGCCCGCGGCAAGGAAAATCTACATGCCTTGCTTTTTCAGTGTAAACTGCAATTACGGAGAGAAAATACTGAACTGCGTGTACACCAGGAGTATGATGTGTAGGAGCTGGGCTGAAGCGAAAACAATCACTATTTTTCGAACAGCCCTTCGTTCAGTTGCCCAAATCGGTAACTGGCTATTTTTACACTGCTCGTGCCAGGATATAATATCTGACTAGCTGCATGAAGAGTAATCCCAAAATACTTGGCCACGTGTTAAGAATCTTCCGATCACACCCAAGTTTTCTTACTATAAAAGTCAAATTTGAAACCGTCAGAAGGCCAAGCCTGCGTGGGAGAAGAATTTTAAATTTCTCGGCTCAGGGACGTGCAGCACGTATATCAGATTAAGGCCGGGGATGGAAAGGAACGGTTCGAAATAATGTGTGGGTGCGTAGCTGTTCTCTTTGAGAACAAATAATTACACTGTGTGGGGATACTACAACACGCCGAAAATTGCCTAGCTGGTTCTTCAGATCCGTGAGAGAGGAATACCGTGCGTGAGAGAATATTTGTACGTTGGAAATGCCAAGCGATGCGCAGCAAAGGAAGTCTGTGTTCTTTGCTTTTTACTGAACCTTAAAAACCTTTCATTTATTTATATGACCCCAGTGGGGTCATTTCCACAGTAGTTCACATTAAATTTAGACCCCATTAAAAGCGTCATTTTTCAGTACTGAAAAGGCTTATTGAGGCACCACGACAGTACGTACCAACCGCGTGAGCGGCACGTCCCTGTATACTCCTGGATATGCTGTATTTGCTTCGAGAGACACAAACTAAAAGATAAATTTGCGCGATCTTACTGGTTTCTCTTAAAAAAAATCGCTCACAGTGGATTCACAAGTGTGCAGCCGCACAGGCCACAAGGGAATCTGCCAGTGGTTTCAAACTTCTATTAGTTTGATAATCTCTCTAATGACTGAGTGACTCTTAAAAAACGCATGTAACTGCTGCATCACATGCTTTTTATGTTTCTGAAAAAATCACACTCTTCCGCCTCTTTATGAGTTAGATATCGCGCTTTGAAAAGGGCAATTTGCCCAGTTTGTTTACATGGCGATTAACCGTGTCACGTGACTAGAAACACTTTCCAATATGGCGTCAAGTTGTCAGCTACAGTAGCGCGTTCGTCTGGTCTATAGTATTAAAATGCCTATGTTCGTGACGCTGCATATGCAGTTGTTTTTCACTTAACGACAAAAACGATGGAAACGTGAAACAAACTTTTTACGATATGCGGCGAAACACCTTGTATCACCGGACATACATCTTGAATTCTGACACGAGTTTCCGTAATCGTATGGATAATCAATGTTCCGTAACATTATGCTCACAAAACCATTAATCACCGCTTGGATCACTTCCTGTGCTTTTCATAGACTAAAAGGAGAAATAAACGGTTTTTACACTTGCTAAGAAACCGAACGTGTCCATCAGCATGCTTCGGAGACGTCGAAAATGTTTTTCAATGTCAACACTTCCGGGAATCAGAGCTTATAATTTCTGAAGCCCTACCACCAAGCAGTGTTTGCTGAGCTCAAGATGCTTACATGTACCTCGATTTAGAGAAGGGTCAACATTTGCTGGCATCCGCGGCAGAAGACGGGTCTACCGTTGATAGACTCGTGCTCGCGACAAAAATACCAATGACATGCTTTCAGAAACTAATAGGCGTATTAGCGCTGTGACCAAGTTAGATACGAGTAGTCCGCTTACATGTAACCACTCATACTCCACGGACGGATATTAACTCTATGGGTCGTGGTCGTTCTACCATTTGAAGGATTAACCGATGTTTTTGGTATGAGCCCAAACATTGGCGGAGTGCCACAGTCACCTATTTTGGAATGCATTTTATTTTCAGTAGAGAACATTACAACTCGTACCCGTTTTGCAGAATGATTATAAATGCTACTTGTGCAAGATACTCTAGTCCGTTTGCCGTGATTAACGCGAACCGCAGCCGAAGACTAGGACCCAAAGACGATCTTATTTAGCTGAACATAGTTTGGAACACTGCAGCTTATGACTGAAGTTTTCAGACTTCGTTCTATTGTTGTCGACCAAATAGTTTGTATATTATGTCAAACAGACAGGTGGAAACTGAATTTCATTTTTTGTATGAGTGTCCAATTTCCACTCTAAAATTTGGAGAGCGTATATTAAGTTTTACATACGAGAAATTTTATCACTTTAATGAAAAGAGTTTCTAAACTGAACATGAATTTTGTTTAACG
Source organism: Phoronis australis (assembly GCA_002633005.1). Classification (NCBI taxonomy): domain Eukaryota; kingdom Metazoa; phylum Phoronida; family Phoronidae; genus Phoronis; species Phoronis australis. The sequence goes on along the minus strand of NMRA01000144.1, from coordinate 329,992 downwards.
CGTTATTTATGCATGAAATTTAATGCGGTTTTCGTTGACACTTTGTTCTTCCACCGATTACGATCGGGCTGGACAGAATTGAGCATTCAATCCTCGTATGTGCATACCTTGTGTTACTGTCTTCCTTTTATCCTGTTGAAATGACTTATAAATCCATAATGGCCCTGTGTTATATACTTCTAGCGCATTATAAAGAGATACCTGTGATAAAAAATTACCACTTAACACAACCACTGCTACTCTGTTTCAGCTACAAGTACGTTTTACTCAACCACCATGAACTACGCGCCTAGAAGAATCATCGAATTATTTGTTGAGTTTCAATTCTTCTTCGCGTGTATGCAAAAGACACGATGTGGTGGCGGCCCAGAATCTATCGGACCACCAAAAACCGAGGACTTTTCAGGCAATATATCAGTTGGCGCGGTTTTTAACCAAAGCTTACAGGGAATTCAGCAAGAGTGGACAATCCGCTTAAAACCTGGAGCTGGAAGACGGATAGAGTTGCTTTTCATTGATTTTTTTGCCTCAGAAAAAGGTCCTTGTGACTCTGACGCGGGACCTTACGTGAAAATTGAGCTACTAGACAGTCCAAAAAATAACTATTTTATATCATCGTCAGTGCCGGTGAAAACAAAATCCGATTACCTGATATGTGGCTCTGTTCAGGACTTGAATGAACGTGTGTGGCTATTGAACGCCAGCGCTGTGAAAATAATTTTTCGACACCTCGCTTCTGCCAAAGCACGGCTGTTTGTTGGATACCGTGGAGTTCACGAAGCGCAACGGGCCAAATACTGCTCCCACGAGAAAGGGGATAATTCTGGCCTGTTCAAAACTACGATAGAATCCGGTTATAGTCCACTTACCTTCTGCACTGCGCTGTTAGAAGTTGAGAAGGGGACGCAAATGATGATAACTATTAAAGACGTGACTCTGGAATACTCCGGCGTTAACTGTGAATACGACAAGCTAATACTTTTTAACGGACCATCTGAAAACGCCCCAGTGTTGGGAAGGTATTGTGGACTCTTCAACGACATCGTGCTATACCCGCAATCATATCAAGTGTTTGTGGTGTTTGAAAGCGACACCACTCTGACTGCTGGTGGGTTTGAAATACTATATAACACCACTGCTAAGAGCAAAACATTGAAAACAATCACAGGGGTTGTCAAATTTCCGGAAAAACCCGCGGGAACCATCGCGTGCTCCACTGGAAAAAGTTGTTTTCCATCTTTTGAACTGGATGAAAACAGGATATTTGTGTGGGAACTTTCTGTTCCAATCGGTCACGATATCGATATATCTTGGAACGCTACGGCATATTCAGAATCCAGAAATGAGAGTAATGGAACAGGATTCGAGTTGAAAATTTATGGCGGGACCAATTTGGTATCACATGAGAATGAAGACCTTTTATTACTTTCCGACGTTACAGCAGGTGACCGACATTTCAGGGCGTCTTCCTTAACGATACGTATGACACTCTTACCTGCGGTTCACGTTAACCAGCTCATCAATTATAAGTCACGTTATCGCTTAGATGTATTGCCTAGCGAGTGCAAATCACCCGTGAACAGACAAGTCGTGGTGACAAAGCTGTATACGGAATTAGTTCTTACCGTAACAAGACAAATCGTAAACTGTGCGTGGGTTTTTCGAGCGTCAAACCAACGAAACTTCGTTAAGCTCACAATTGATAAAATGCCGTACATAGACAATGATTGCAATACTGCTGGATATGCGGTTTACGACGGCGACGCCCCAGACAACCAATATAAACGTCGTGGTCCATTCTGTAGACCTTTTGATCCAATCACAATTTTCAGCACCCAAGAGTACATGACAGTTGTATTTTACGTCAATAAGATTACTGAAGAAAACATTAACATCAGGGCATTCGTGTCTGAAACAGATTGCATTCCCGTGTACTCCGATTCACCCAACGCCGTCGACTTATCTCGCCGTTCCTGCTTTGTTTTGCTCGACTTTCCTCAGCAGTTAAGCGATGGAACCATCCAAAGAACTTTTCCGGTCGCAAACTTGACGCACCCTGCGCAACTGCAAACAAAGGAGTCAAGGGGATATAACTGTGAAGTCAAAACGGGCTGTCTTCAAGTGTACACGCAACCGTCGCCCCTGTTACCTGTTTGTAACTATCAACGATTGCAAAAATTACCAGAGATTATATCGTCGTGTCCAGGAGCGCTCCAAACTACTCAACTAGTTTTCAATGTTCAAAATGTTTTCAATCCTCTTTCAGAGCATTGCGTGGAATTCGAATGCAACGATAAAGAGACCGGTGTAATATCGCGTACGTGTGGCACTTTTTCACTACTCAGACATTCCACCGAGAGTGCCGGTAAATGTCAGTTGCTGCTGTCCCGCAAAGACCAAAACTGCCAGTCAAACAGGACTGACACATTTTCCCAATACAAACTGCGCTTCGCTTCGGGTGGTGCGCACATCAGGGCTCCGTCAGTGAAAGAGAAAATCTTCGAAATCCCATGTGGAAATAAATACTCAGAAAAATCGTATCTGATAGACAGAAAATACAGTGACATGAATATTATCTACACCGTAAGCAGTGACTTCGTAGAGATTCAGATTGATAGGAAGGACTGGTTTTCGCTTCAATTTGAGCTTGTTGAAATAGAAGCGCCTTTTGTCAGAGTTTCGCCAACATATTGCCCAAACAAAGACTACTTTCTGAGTGACAGAGGATGCTATTCCTTGCAGCAGTTTAGAACGGTCGAGCCAGGCACATGGGGGCACGCGCAAAGAAAATGCCAAAAAGATGGGGCCCAGTTAGTGAGCATACCTGACGAAAACGAGCTGACATTCTTAAAGAAAATGTTGGCTTCTTATTGGAGAGTAACAGCTTTCCAGAAGCGCTACATCTTGGTTTACATAGGCTTAAAAGGGCAGGTAAGTTTTCCTTACAGATTGCACACCGAGAAACGAAACCATCGCACCTCTAAATTGTTTATAGCCACCATCAGTATTCTAGGCAGTTTTCATCACTAATAGTCGTGTTCGCAAGGGATTTAATACATGTACGTACAAAAGTGTGGTTACCTCACCTCTTTACTACATCTTAGACCCACCAGTGGGATAGTTAAATGTCCGATAAACGCATCTCCCAAACCCGTTAACTTGTTACATTTTGCAAACTACTTTTTGTCCATTAGGGACTTGCACATTAGTGTCGTCGCTAGGACACAGGGCTGCTCCGGTGGCCATCTTCTCACAAATTTGCTAGGAGATGTTAGGTTTGTTTGTCGTTAGTTTACGATTGGTGTGTGAATGGTTTTTGATGAAAATGTTTTTTGAAGCTCTAACACGTATTTTACGCAACAAATTATGTTTCTTAAAGGTCACACTAATTTACGTTTAAAACTGGGTGGTTAATTACGTGTACCCATCATCGGGGAATCGATGGAGAACCTCTACGAAAGGGCGATTTTTATGGAGGATCCCAACAAAAATGGGAGGCTATACCAATTTTTCAGTTGCCAAATAGTGGTGTGCTTCCCGGGAAACTAAGCGTATTCCATCTATCAAAACGCAGTTGCCGGATACAAACAATCAGTTTTACAAGTGGACCTACAACAGAGACATTTCAGTGAGGTCAAATTGTAGAACGACCCTACGTAAAGTTGGCCTATAACTTGCAAGTATTTAAACGCGTTTTATTCAGCTGAACAAGCAAGACGAATGAACATCGTCTGAAACAATAAGGGAAGTATAAATACCGGCAAATGCAATTCATAAAGTAAAGAGAATAAAGTTAAGAGGGAAGAATACAAATAATGGTGCTCATGCGGCTAGTAACGTGGAAATTTTACCGGCATTTAGCCGCAGAGGAAGTAGACTTGACATTTGTAAATAAATTATATAGCGTATTAGTAACCACGCGTAGTGCCACCTACAGAGCTTATTCGCTATCTCCCCCAAGTCCCAAAGATGAGTTTGCTTAAACAACTACATGTATATATACTGGGACTGATAAATATCTATTTTTCATAGTCTTTGAACCATATGTGACGGTTACGCTTACGTTGAGAGCGTCTTACCGGTAGTGGTTCTGTTGCATGTAGTGGTTCTGTTGTATGTAGTGTTGATGATGGAATCTGAAGTTCTGGTGGTGGATCATCCTGTAGTGGTAACGTTGCTGGCAAGGGCACTGGTTGCGCAGTCTCAGGTTGATTTATGCCCGGTGGGCTACTGGTGGTTTTTGTGGTGGCTGGAAAGGTCGTAGGGGCTGCATCCCTGTTTTTCTCTTCTGGACACTTATTAAGTGGTGGGAGAATGGCGTAAGTCACGTCATCAAGTATAGTACAGCGAGGCGTCCAAATTTGAACAGGTGCGTACAAGCGTAGGAATTTCCTGTTGCATGTGGTTATCATGCCAGATCCGTCTACGCGAACGACGTATTGGTCAAACTCCGTACTCCAACAACATTCTCTGTTTTATCCCATTTATTTGGGTGGTTGCCCGTTTGATTTTGGATTCGGACAATGTCCCCCACTTTCAGACGTAGTAGGCGACGTGTACTTTCTGACCAGCGTCCTGCATGTGCCGACTCCGAAGAGCCTCCTCTCTTGCCCTCAGAGTGGATCACCATGTGGGATGCGGAAGATATCGACCCGGTCGTACAGGGATGAAATCTCTTGATTGGTCGGCCGAATACGCATTGTGCTGGAGATAGTTTTGTTGACGGATCATTGGAGTTGCGTTATTGCAGTATTGCTCGCTGGAATACATTGTTGTCGAGAGTGCCATTATGACCTGTGTTGTCCATGATGAGGCGCTCTGTAGTTTAGACTGCATTTTGCGCGCGACATTTACTATGTGGAAATGCTGTAGAGGATAGTCTGTGGTCTACACCCCATTGTTGAAGAAATGCCCGTGCAGTGAACTCAGATCCGCCATCGGAACTCAACTGGTCTGCAATGCTGTACGTGGCGAACGTCTGTCGGAGGCAGGTTACAAGGCCGTTTGCACCGTTGATAGCGTGCTCCAAAATTGGCCAGTTCGAGTATCTGTCAACTATAACGAGATAATGTACGCCTTTGTACTGGAAGTAGTCAGCGCAGATGCACTGCAATGAATATGAGGGCTCCATACGAGGAGCGGCTGGTGCATGGGGCTGGGACGAAGCTATGCGATCGCTGTGTTCACAGCGGATACTGGTATGTGTAATGTCATACCTGGCCAGAATACCGATGACTCAGCACGAGCTGTCATCTTCGATACTCCTTGATGGGCGGCGTGTAGTACTTGGAGGCATTTGTCACGCAGCGGTGGAGGGACTACTACTATTTGCTTATACATTATGACGCCGTCAGTGTGAAGAGGTGGTCTCGGAATTGATGGAATTGACGCAAGTCATCAGGCCAATGTTAGTACGATTCGGGCAGTTCACCTGCTTCAAGCATGCGGACCAGTTCCGTTAACGTGGGATCACTGGTTGTAGACACACACTGTGGAATGTAACTGACGGCAATTTGTCCAATTTGTTGAAGCAGTGTGCTCCAGTGTATGGTCTAGGCGCGTTCTCGAATGTTCTGGGTGTTAGCTTAGTGCTGCTAATGGTTGGAGCACGCCGGAGTGATGGCACTGACGTCGTCCTTGAGATGGAATTTGTCCGGGTTTGTTGCTCCAGATGGCGAACGTGACATGGTGTCTGATGCTTTATTCTTAGGTCCACGAATGTGAAGGAGTTTGAATTGATATCACAAAGTATTTTCCTTCAGATTGCCTAGGCGAGGGCTGCTGATGTCGCCTAGTGGCCGGGGCTCAAATATTCCAAGGAGTGGTTTATGATCGACAGCAACAATAAGTTGCTTGCAGTCTAAGACAAAAAACTGGTACGATCGAGGGGGTCTGCAACAGCTAGGGCTTCACCCTAGACGAGGGAATATCGCGATTCTGCTGGATGTGTGAACCGGCTCCCACGGGTCGACAGAAGAGGGTCTTTGAGGGTGCCACCGTGCAGTCGCATTGTTTTTGCATTAGCCAGAACCCTATCCCGTTTTTAGACAAGTCGGTGATGATACAGGTGGGTTTAGTCTTGTCAAAGATTTGTACACCGAGGCAGACCGGTTCAATGATTTTTGATTTGGATGTGTTAAACAGTTTGGCTAGAGTGTCGTCCAAGTAGAAGCTTTTGCAAGGTTTTAGCAGTTCGCGAAAAGGCGCCATTGTTGCAGCCATGGAGAAGGCGTATGCAACTTGATTGACCAACCGAACCATGACCGAACGTCTGTAAGGGACTTCGGTATAGGGAATTTTTGGATAGCCCGCAAATACTTTTGACTGGGTCTGACGGTGATGGTGGTTATGTGAAACCCCGCAAATTCCACTCAGTCATTTTCAAAGGTGAATTTTTCAGTCTTCAGGGTGATACCGTTTGGTGTGCCGACCACACACCATTAGAAGGTGTGCCAACCACGAACAATGAAGCCACGAGTCTCAGATATGACTCACTTACATTCCACAGTCAGTGTGGCAAAGGACTCCGTAGTGTATAGACCTATTTACTAGTATTTCCGTATTATATGTAGTTATCATCTTCCAACAAGCAATATACGTGTTATACCAATTTACTGTGTTACCACCTACATAACACCGTTATTTCCACAATTCTCCAGAAACATGTTCATTTGGTGGAAGCTTGCCTCTATCGAATCGGACCAAAGGAGGGTATCGTCCGCATTTAACCTTTTTAGCAATGTGGGCTATGATGTCGTCAAAACGACGGGTATACGCATCTCCAGAAGCGATGTAACCCTTGGGAAACAGTGTTGATACCGCCCTCAAGGTGTGATAAATTTGGTGTGGTGTCGGTCTTCGTCATGTTGAGGAACACTGTGATAGCCATTCCAGGCGTCACATACCGACTTTTTGGTGTTGCGGGGAACGGACCTCGTGAGGTGAAAGGGTGATTGCATGGGCGTTTAAAGCATGCATGTCAACTGTGCGTCGAGGTTTTCCATTTTTATGCGCCCACATATTTATATGTGGACGCATTATGCCCTTATCTCCGTCCGTCCGTCCGAACGTCCGTCCGTCCGTCCGGGTGGCGTCCGTCAGGCGTCCGGCGTCCGGCGTCCGCTGCTCTTTCTCCAAAACCCTTTGACATACGTTCATGAAATTTGTCACGTTCCATTCATGAATGGGACGGCATGAGCGAACGGTCGGATGGATCCGCCTACCGGTGTGCCCCCTAGTGGCAATTATATTTTTTTCGCTTACCTTTGTACCTTCAAAAGTCCTGAACGAATTTTCATGAAATTTGGTAAGTAGGCACCTATTAGTGAGTTGACGCTATGCTCCCGTTTTCGGATGGATTCGACGTAGTTTGCGCCACCTAGTGGCCATTTTTACGGTTTTCGAGTCTGTTTTTTGCGTCCACCCCTCTATCAACCAAACCGCTCAAAGGATGATTGTGAAAATTGGCATGTATATGGTTACTATGAAGAGCACGGTTGATGATGATTTTCCGACAATTTCGACAACTGTGGCGCCTCCCAGTGGCAATTTTGTTTTTTTGCGCCTATGGCTGTATCTCCTAAACCGTTTGCAGGATCTTTACTTAATTTAGCAAGTGTATTTATATGATGTTGACTACGGATGACGACGACTTTCGGACAGATCTGATTACTGCTGTGCCCCCTAGTGGCAATTTTATTTTCTTACGTCAAAGGTCCTCAACAGATTTTCATGAAATTTTAAATATAGGAATCTATTAGTGTGATGACGCTTATCTTTCTGTTTTTGGATGGAATCGAGGTATTTTGCACCACTAGTGGCCATTTTTCCTGTTTTCAAATCTTGTTTTTGGTGTCCACCCCTGTATCAACCAAATCATTTGAAAACTGGCATATATGTTCTCAGTGTGAAGACGACCTTTGATGATGGTGACTGACTACTGTTGCGCCCCCTAGTGGTAGTTTTGTTTTACGCTCATAGTTGTATCTCCTAAGCCCACTGCAGGATTTTTAATAAATTTAGTAAGTGTATTTATATGAAGATAACAGACAATGATCACGACTTTCAGGCGGATCCAACGGACACTGTGCCCACTAGTGGCAATTTCATTTTATTCTATTTTCCGTTGTTTCTTTGAAGTTCCTTGACAGATTTTTATGAAATATGGTATTTCCTGTTTTCGGATGGATTGTATGTTTTTGCGCCATATAGGCCATTTGTATGATACAAATAAATAACCCTAGAAGCACACCATTTGCAATGCATTCGTGGGCGCATTTCAACGCTTCGCGTTGCTCTTGTTCTTAGAGCAGATAACTATACGGTGGCGGTAAGTGACTGGAGTACCAATGGGTACCGGTTCGATGACTCCCAGGTTAACGTCGCTATCAAGGCCCGCCTTGACTTCGTTCTTTCAGTGAATTGGGACACTGAGGTATGGGTGCATGGCAAGCTTTGGGTTCCTTGTCGAGGTCGACCATGAGACGCATTGAGGTACTGTCCATCATTGGGAGTGGCATATGCTCGCATGTGTTGAATGTGGAAAAGGCATAGTAGTTAAGAAGCCACTGTTGGAGGCTTATGCGGTTGTCGGCGGTGGCCGGGAACGGAAGCGCTTTTGGGCGTGGAGGCGGCTTTTGATGAGGTGAACATGTGCATGGAGTCGTGTCATCGTTAGCGTTCAAGCAATCGCCTACTGTCGGAAAGTTTGTGCTTGTAATTCCTAATCCCAGACAAGAGTGACAGCTGAGAAAGAACCTGTCAGTAGAATTTTAAATTTACACGATCTGCTTGGTGTTGCGACCCGGGGTTGTGGTGCCAGAAAGGTTAACGATGATGGCTCCAAGAATGTTGAACTCGCCGTTGTCTAACGCCTTCGTTGTCATGTTGACAGGCAAGAGGTCGCTCTCCGATAAATCTAAGGAGGTGAGGAGGTGGGTGCCAGCTAAGCAACTCTGGCATCCTGTGTCCGCTATGCACTCTGTTTTGGTTGTGTTGAGGGTCATGGTGGTTTTAGATTAGGCGCCGAGTAATAAGTAGTCGTCTGTGGCGACTTTTAGTGTGATTGTGGGATGTGGCATGGATTTGTTTTTCAACCATATGTCGGAAATGTGGTCAAAGATGTGGTGGTCGGGGGTTGTCTCATGAGTTTTGGAAACAGCGTACAAATCGAGTGTTGCATTGCTGTGATGGGCGCTGGATTCTGGCTTTCCGGTGCAGCGGCCTCCTCAGCACACACCTGGGAAGTGATTCTTTAATTGACACTTCTCGCATATGTGGCGGAAGGCGAGGCACACTGATTGGCGGAGACGAGCTGGAGCCTTTTTCCCGTGCCCCGTCTGGCCGCAATAGGTGCAGATATCGATGTTGTCCTATTTTTGACTGGGTGTACTGTTTTGCAATTTTGGCTGGAAATCTTTTTGTTTTCGGTACGTGCTCTGCATCGCATTTAGTTGATGTGATCCTGTGATCATTCAATGAATTACCGAAACGCCGTCTATCGGATGGAGGTAAACACACTGAGTCTCAACCTTTGATAAGCCTTCAAAAGAACATTAAAAGGCGTCGAACTTCAATGTTACTAGTAAAATGGGAACACATTGACCTGTAATTCAATAAAAACTAAAGATAAACAATCATAAACGATAGAAAATACAGGGAGAAACATGGCATCCGAAGAACCCACTATTTGAGTGGTGAAAATAAATGAACAGCCCCATGTCACGGAACAAAATTTCTTTGCGTCTGCGTCTATATATCTAACTTTAATGTAGTTTCTCTGAAAATGGCAGGTACGTGTTCATCAACGGAGGAAGAAATGACTCTTGCTCACTTTTAGTTGGATCTGACTTGAGCTACACTACTAATGACAACTGTTGGTGCTATTTTTGTTTCGGCTTCTCCTTTTGTTAAACGTCTCCACACAAAACCCTTACGAATTGTTGTAAGCATCTGCCAGTTACTGTATGTTTGCTTTCACCGGAAAGAACTCTGCGGCAGCTTATCACAAAAGTAATTTGTTATTCACTGATGTTACCCGTTTCTTTATCTTTCAGACTCATTAAAGGTTCCTCGTTTAAGTTAGAAGATGATCTCCCATAGGAGAGAGTGTAGCTGACGTCGGTTTTTGCACTTTTGTTGTTTATGTTGTTTCTGTTTCCTTTGGTTCTGTCTGATACTCGATATCAACCAAGTTTCTTAAGGGATTTAACAATTTTTCCTGAAAAGCGAGGAAGTTGCAATTAATATGTGCTAATAGTTTGAAAGGAATTAGATATCGCTTTTAATATCCTCAGTGATACTCGTTATTGCTTAAAATTCGTTCACTGTGATATTGCCTTTCTCTTTATAGGGTGGAGATGGGACGTGGATGGACGGAACTCAAGTTCGATTAACTGACTGGCACAGGCGCCTTTATTCAGACAAAATTACTGAAGACGAAGCCAACTTCATGCCACCGGAGGAAATATCAGCGGTCATTCCTAGTAACCGCCTTCAACCAATCAGAGAAGAATACTCACTTTGCACTGTGATGTATATCTCTGAACCAAGCGTTCGTCTTCAGTACGAAACCAACTGGGCGAAACTGCCTTGCAACTATCCGTTCCCAGAGGCGTTGTTCGTTTGCAAAAAGTCGCCCTATAGATTTTCAAGTAGTACTGCAGAACCTGACGCTGGTGTAACGCTCATGCCCACCAACCGTTGCACTAGGGATTGGACCTTTATGAATGGAGCATGCGTAAAATTGGTAACTAGTTTACACTCGTTAACAACTTCTCTGAGTTACACGGATGCAAAGTCGATGTGTATTCAGATGGGAGCCAGGATGGCAAATATTAGCGACAATGATTTGGCGTATATCCGGTACCTCTTGTCGCTATGGAGACATCAGCCGGAATATCGGGGAATTTGGTTTGAGAAGATCAATACCACCTGTCGCGTAATGAACGCACATAAAAATACTTGGAAATCGTTAGAATTTCAATTGGATGCTATAAGGGAAAACGTTGTAGAGTATGATATCATTGAATTTGACTGCAACACAAAGCCTCCATTTACCTGGTCGATCACACCACTAAATTCGGAAACAAAGAATTATGCTAAATATCAGGATCGGAAAACGCTGTTCCCTAATGGTCCGCTAAGCGTTTTATGTGAACGTGATATCATCAGTCACAGCACTCGATGCGGAGCTCATCAACACACTTGTAAAGACGGCACATGTATATTTGAAGCTCAGCTGTGTGACGGTAACTTGGACTGTTTAGGAGGTGACGATGAAGAAACCTGCGGCTGTGAGAATACATTCAGGTAGGCGCTACATAGCACAGTGCAGTCTGTAATAATTTTCCAGGGTCACAGCTCATAGCTCATATATTTGAGCATGGGATGCCGCTGAGCTTTTTAACCGAAAATGAAACTTGCGACACATGCTTATGTCAATTGTAACATTTATATCGCATTAGATATGTGACTTGTTTTTATACATATCTAAAACGGGGAATAGCCAAATCCTAACTCGCTTTCACAGTTTCCGCAATACGAACGCAGAAACATATAACTGGTATTTTGATATTCACGAATCGCATAGCACAATCATCAGTGTCATTTTGTGCACACGTGATTCAACACCAGAATCCGCAGAAACGTACTGCGCGGGTGTTGTATACACCGGTGACCTAAAGTCGTGAATATAAGCATAATAAGCAGTTGATTGTCATACTACCCAATGTCCGTTTGCAACTGCTCATGTGATGCCCTGGACATATATCAGCCTTCACAAATATACGTGTTTTGACAATCTTAATCCTTGTTTGTATCCGTAAGCAGAGTTTTAAAACAGTCGCTGATATCGCTGGCCATTTTGAATGAGGCCCTAAAGTCGTGAACGTTTCTTTTAGACGGAAATGCACGAAGTGTGACCACACAAGTCAACTACAGTGCTTACATTTACTCTAGATGACATAAAAATGCATTGCATTGTTTATTAATTCAGTTTCAATTGAAATAAATTGTTATATGTTTTGCACCCAACTTTGATGTGCACAGACGTTTTCAATGAGGTTGTTCACGTAAAACGCTAAGAACCCAGGATCAGTTATCGCTCTGTATTTTATTGTTTTGGTCTTACAAAACTTGATCAACCCTGGGACATTTTGATACATTGTTCAAGCTACCCCTGGAGCGCGTGTTTGGGTAAATCTGAACACTTTCCGAAAATATATCTAAAAATGCACAAAAAAGGGAATTAGTGAAATATACTGTTTTTAAGATACATTTGAAAAAAGAAGCCACTCATTCACTGTTTGTCATCATATTGTGAATACGAACACGTCCGGGTATTCGTTTGACGTTCGTAAGCAGACGAACGCTGGAAACTTCAACGCCAGATGTCGCAGGACCACGCATAAGAGGAAATAAGATCGTTCACGACTTCAGGGCACTCACGACTTTAGGACCTCTGACGGTATTAGTGCACTCTTATAAGCAGACAACAGGCCAACAGGTAACGAATTATTTCGGGCTGATCCGCGTACATTAGTTTTCAAAAATAATCTAAACAACATCGAATCTCGACAAAGTCTTGGCACAGAACACAAATTCTCCAGTAAACATCCATTAATTTGCTATTTACATTCTTTCAATTGCAGCTATAAACCTCGACAGGTACTGCTCCGTCCACGTTGTCAAAATCGCTGCAAATTAATGGGCAAGTCCATTATGTAAATAAATGGACAATTAGCGGCTAGGCACAACCGCATTAAACTCTACTTTATTGCACCTAATGTTCGACTTAAAGAAGAATGCCACCCGATTTAATTAGTTTTTTTACCGTCTTAATCGGTCTATATCCAGATCGCCTCTTATACGGTCTACCTTACCGAGAGGTGTCACGTTAATCTGAGAGGAAGGTGAGAAACGACGCATCGACGTCAGTGGTTCATTTGCAGTGAATGCCTCTATGTTGCGATGCATCGTTCCTGCTTGTCTGAACTATGCAGCTTCGAGGAAAGCGGGTATATCGTTTTTTCGACTTCCTCGAGAGTCTGAAATGCTTAGGAAGTGAAGAATGCAAAGTACGCCGTAAATAACAAGTATGAGGCCGTGAAACATATCCGTGTCTGTGGCCTGCAGTCGTCGACAGTGAGTCTGACGAATGCCAGCTTACCAAATAACTATCCATACCTTCCGTTGTCTGATCTTGTTCACAGCGCCTCTCTAGTATTTCTTCATCACTGCATTCCGGTTCGAACTGATAGCCTGTGGAACTTAACGTTCCACCTGCGAAGTATTTGTCGGGTGAGCTCTCGTCTAAGTCAGGATTGCAAGATGCCATGTTGACGTTTATTACTGAGTGTTCTGTTTCAAAATGAATTATTCTCATCCTAACCAATACTTATTTAATAAAACTGAAACAAAGTCTGTCTCTTTAGATACAATTTGTAATACCTCTAGAGTGTTCGTGAGTGCAAATGATTTGAGGAGCCAGCAATGAATAAATCACTGCGTTACCGGCTTTAGATGCAATAAAATTCAGTAATTGACCGGACACCGAGGCCGTGTGAGCCCATGCTAATTCAGTGTTTGCTGAAGGAAACTGTTGTAAAACAATAACTCGATTTTCTATCCCACGGCCAGGTGTTAGGGGAATCTTTATTTACCAATAAATTATTCAAATAATTAGTGTCATGCCCTGACGGTTCTGTGGCTTAAGGGGAACCTGAATTCGAGGCCCACGACAAACTTAGATTTGCAGTTTCGTGGCTAATTCACCAACATAATCACGTCCACACTCCTTCTTTGGCTCCCTAGTATAGTATTTTCTTGACTGGAAGTTTAGTTTCCAACTTTGGCTGGTTTATGTTCGTGATGTCTTCAGTCCGGCCGCGACGGGCTTGATCGGGTTCCGAGCCACTGGCCGGGATAACGAGTCAGTCCGGCTGTGACGGGCCTGATCGGGTTCCGAGCCACTGCCCGGAATAACAAGCGTTTTGTGTGTTTAGAACTCAAAAAATCACAAGTCTAAACAACACAGATCTAGTATCTCCTGTCTGTATTTCATGGAATAATTTTTCGAATTTATCTCCGAACACACCCCAAACTCCTGCTACGGACCTTGATAAATTGGCCTGCCGAACTTTGTAGGCTACGGTGTGTCCAAATACCAATAAATCCGTAACAGCGAAATAAAACAAAACGTTTTTAAGGGTTTTATATCGAACTTTGATAATGTACTGGTGTTAAACGATGAATTAAAGCGATAAGCTGACACCAGTAATCCATATGTTGTGAACTGCTGAAGAGACTGCGTGTGAAACCAATAACGTCATTAGATAATTTCAACACCTACGTCTGCTGTGAGGTGTCAGGTAACGCAACCAAACGTGCCGTTATCGTGTAGAACTACTCTATCTAAATTGATACAAATTAGGTTGTTTTTTGGGTGGTGTTGAGTAGTGTAGAGTAGTTAGTATTATTGCCGGCATCGGCGCGACATTTGGTGTCTGCCTGTTCGCTCCAATATACCGCTCCGGCTATCTATGGTGTTGTTTTTCTCTTGATTGACTAAGAATCATCGCCATCAGACGTTAACTTAACATGGTGGCAACGTGTGAAGCACTTAGCGAACAGTCGTAGTGGTTTTTTGAACCTGTTATGCCGGACTTCCTGTTTTTAATGGCGATCTTACACGCCACCGACCTGACCTCATTCTCGGCGGCCTCTGTCCGTGTCACTTCGCTGCGTGCTGACTTTGCAACATGCCCCCCAAACCAAAACCTGTGCCAGAAATTCACCTTCCATCTGCCCCGGACTTTTCTGGCCCAGCCTCTAAGGAAAGCTGGAAGATGTTTAAGCAAAAGTGGCAAAATTATAGCGTTATTGCCCAACTGGACGAGCATCCCAGGGATTACCAGTTGTCATTGCTATTGCACGCCGTAGGGGATGAAAGGCTGAAAATTTACAACGGTTTCCGGTTTGACACAGAGGGTGCAGACCGCACTATAGCTGAAATTTTGGTCAAATTTGACAATTTTGCCGTGGGGGAGGTTAATGAAACTTATGAACGATTTATATTCTACCAGCGTTCACAGGGTCCCGACGAAAGTTTTGAATCTTTTCTTGCTGCGATTCGTACTTTAATGACAACATGCAACTACGACCAGTCGTCGGCTGATATCTTACGAAATAGAATAGTACTTGGAATAGGCGGTAAGGACACTCATAAACGTTTGTTGCGAGAAATCGAGCTCCTACGCATTTAAAGGACTACGATACCAAGTGACACTATAGTGTGGCTACTTAGGGACTATTTATTGCCGGCCACGGCGCGACCGTCATTCGGTGTCTGTCTGTTCGCTCCAATATACATCTCCGGCTATCTATGGTGTTGTTTTTCTCTTGATTGACTAAGAATCATCGTCATCAGACCTTAACTTCACAGATGGCATGCTCTAAGTTTTAAATAATTATGGCAAGAAGTTCAGTAGAGCCTAGCAGAGTTCTTGGAAGTCTGCGTGGTTTATTTTGAGGACTTATGTACCGTTGTGCTACCTAGAGGCAATTTATTACATGAATGTTTGTGTTTGCCGATGAGCTTCGCATAGATTTCCGTGAAATTTGGAAGAATTTTCCGAATAAGGGAAATGACGACGTTTTCCCACTTTTGGTTGAGCTCGACATATTGCGCCACCTAGTGGTCGTTTTTATAAAACTGGTAAACACCATGATAGAAGTAACTGTTTGTTGTGCAGTCATAAGCACATTCCAAAACTTTACGTTGCTCTTGCATTTCTTAGTGCCAGGCCTAAATTTGCAATTATATAGCAGGACACTGGTTTTAAGAATATGTCCACGGCAGGGTCTCTGATGTCAGCTTTCTGGTTCAATAAAACGATAATGATGGAAATTTTGTCTTCTTTGAAATATTCTTGGCGTATGATGTAAATCAACGTGTTCATTTAACTAGAGTGTACCCGGAAATTTTAACTGGTGTGTTTTGTTTTAGGTGTAATAGTGGTGAATGTCTTCCGTACTCCTTGTACTGCGATCACGTCAATCACTGCAAAGACCGCTCAGATGAGACCAACTGCACATATCCGAGCTGCTCGGTTGGTGAATTTCGCTGTGCTGATGGTGCGTGCATTGAAATGAACAGAACGTGCGACTTGATTAAGGACTGTAGATCTGTAGAGGACGAAAGTGCAGAGCAGTGTGACTGGGCGGCATCCTGCATAAACGGATTCCACTGTTACTCCGCAACTTGCATTCCCAAACCTCGCCAAAACGATTTACAAGCCGATTGCCCAACTTTCACTGCTGAAGATGAAGTGCTGAAATATGAAGATTCGATAAGAGGAGAAGTGGTAGTAGGGGGAGGGGCAAAACCAACAGTTGCGGTGAATTACACATCGTTCTGCCCAAAGAGTGATGAAGTCCGTTGCATTCCCCAACATAGCAAATGCTTTAAAAGGGGTAATGCATGCGTGTACGACATTGATAAATACTTATTTCCCGCAGTTGTTGGATGTCGTGATTTCAGTCATTTGACAAACTGTTCCAGATTCGAGTGCCCTGGAATGTTCAAATGTCCTAATTCCTTCTGCATACACATCCGCCGCGTTTGCGATGGAACAGCAGACTGCGTATACGGAGAGGACGAAGTGGGGTGCAAAAAATACAGTTGCCCGGGTCTGCTACGCTGCCCTGGACAGCAAATTTGCATAGAGCAGCACTTGATCTGTGACGGGAAAGTTGATTGTGCAAATGGTGACGACGAAAAGTATTGTGATCTCCCAAGCGGCTGCCCAGGATCTTGCACGTGCAACGATTTCTCGATGGATTGCTTTAATGTTAGCCTGACTTCAATTCCGACGTACAGCAAAAACCTGCGCGCCTTGCTATTCTCGTATAACATGTTGGAGCTTACACGGAATACATTTAGTGGCTATTATTACATGGGAGTTCTTGACATTTCATACAACAACTTGACGACTATACCAGAGTATGCATTTCAAGGACTGGACAATCTCCTGCGCCTCAATTTGAAAGGGAACCGTATAACTCATTTAACACAATATGCGTTTGGTGGAATAAACATTCAACGTATTGATCTTTCAGCAAATAAATTGGTTTCAATTTCTTCCTACGCTTTCGAAGGACGTTTAAGGATATTGAACATTGAGGATAACGACAGAAACTTGAAAATTGACTTGGATGCCTTCTCAAAAGTGCTAATAGACATCATATATACCGATGCTTACACTTTCTGCTGCGCGTTGAACACAAGTGTGGAATGTTTCCCAGAACCCGGAGAATTTTCGTCATGTGAAGATTTGCTTGCCGACGAATTTTTGAGGTATGCCATCTGGGTAATAGGTATGATGGCTTTCGTTGGCAACATTGCTGTTTTTTTTTGGCGTTTAAAGACTGAGCGACAAAATGTCAATTCATTCCTTATTCTGAACCTAAGCGTATCGGACTTTATTATGGGCGTGTACCTTCTAATCATCGCTTCGGCGGATCAGTACTTTGAGAGTCAAGGCAGGTTCTATCAGTATGAACAAGACTGGAGGGAGGGATTCCTTTGTCAGTTTGAAGGGTTTATTTCAACCGTTGCTTGTGAAATGTCCGTGTTCACGCTTGTTGTGATCACAGTAGACCGAGTGCTTGTCTTGGTTTTTACATTCCAAGTGAACTCATTGTCCAGAAAAGCTGCTGCCCTTGTGGAAGGTGTGGGATGGGTAACGTGCTGCGTCATCGCTGCAGTTCCTCTTATCATGTATGGCGATATATATTACGGCTCAACGTCTGTTTGTCTCCCTTTCACGCTTCGCAACACTTCTTCCACAGGTTGGATGTATTCGGCTTCAGTATTTATAGGTTTCAATTTGCTATGCTTCATTGTCATAGCTGGGGGCTATATATGGATTTACGTTTACGTGCGGCAACAGAGGCTTAATTCGAAGCGGAAATCGACAGCACGTGACCTCGCACTTGCCCGGCGATTAGTACTAATCGTGTTGACCGATTTTTGCTGCTGGGTCCCAATCTCTGTGATTGGCATCGTTGCTCTTTCTGGAGTCACCATAAGTCGACAAATTTCAGCCTGGGTGGCTGTGTTCATCATGCCCATCAACTCTGCTCTGAATCCTCTCTTGTATACCTTCTCGTCAGCCAATTTTGAAGTCTGTTGTCCATCGCAACATTCAGAGCGCTCAGCTGATATAAATTCTAAACCTCTAAAAAATAAACGTGTGAATGACTTTCCTTCTAGTCACACAGTGGACACACCGTTGCCCACACCACATAATCTAAGACGACTTCTTCCAGAGACACCAAAGTCTGCCAGAACGTTACTGAAAAAACAATACGAGAACAAAGCGTTTGCTTTGGAGGAACCTGACGCCAAAGAAAATGGTTCCATTTCACCAAACGAAATCACACTTGCCGATCGCCGCGTTAGCCATAACGAGACCACTCAAGATGATGGGTTGGAACTGCAGAATTTGAAAACGAACGGTATCAAGACGTTACAAACGGTTCAAGACGGCGAAACCAGAAACTCTGTTGGTGAGAATGCAATAGCTGTTCACGGCGAGTCTAAAAATACCGTCCGTCACCACGTGAAAGTATGCCCAAGCGGTAGTGATAAATCTTCAACAGAAAAACAAATGGACTCTTGTGAAAACGTCAGCCGCATTAGTGTTAGGGACGAGATTGTTGCAGATGGATACGACCACATGACTACTTCTAATTATGAAGAAACGGGCATCCGCTGCGATGCAAATAAGCGATCGGTCATCTCTATTCGCTGACGTGCTGCGTCGTCGTTAAAATAACTGCACTATAATCTATCCTGTTGTGTGTCGTGAACAGCATGCCTTTTGGGCATTTGTAAGTCGCGAGCTTCGAGTGTATTAACACTTAGTGTCAGCTATTTAGATCTTTTGATAGTCCATTTAACATTCGCAAGAGCGATACCTTGTTCTAGTCATTTGACTTTTGAGCATTTCTGGGATTAACTAAAATTGTTTATAAACAACAAAGAACATTGTGCAACATAAAAATCCTATTTGTTGCTGATATCCTGCACAGCTACGCATTTTCCGTGGAGAGATATAACTGTCTATTACGCGACTGTTTTTATTTGTTCGGTGTTGCTCTGTTGGGGCTCATCGGCGATCAACAGTTATATACTTAAGTCTAGACCATCCTTGCCAACATATTGAACTACGCCACTTGTACATACTACACAAGATGGAATGCTGTTACTCTAAACAAAACGAACAATAATATCTTGCAGTTGATGCATAAATTCTGACGTTTAACTTAATCCATTCTGTATATGAGAAATAAACTGTAAAAAACTTGGCTGCACTTCCGCAATTTGAACCTGTTCCAAACGTACCAAGGTACACAGAATGACAATGCAAAACTCTAACCATATGTGTTCTACTTTACTAGAACACAAAAATGTTACACTTTGTGAACGCATTATTGATATAAAAGCGCAGCACACACGGTGTTCTAGTTTTGGAATTCCTGCTGTTCAAGTTGAAACGCACTGTAGATCGCAAAAAGGTGTTTCAGCAGAACGCACGTGCCACATAGGGTTTACAACAGAAGGCTTGTGACACATGTGACGCATGTTGCACTTACAGAACACTATGTTGGTGTTCTTCCACAAGAGTTGTAATGATGGGGATTATAATCTAAGTTTTCTAGCAAGGTTTTCACGATAAATTGAAACTTATGCATGCCAGGACCATTGGAGTTGTCAGGCTACATTCCAAGTAACTAATGTGGACCAAAAATAATAAGACTCTGTTGTAACATCAAGCTCTATATTTCTTGTTCATGATTTACCTAGCAGGCATGATGGATTGACTGATTCAAGATTAAGGCAACACAGATCTTGCATTCTCTCTTTTGTCAACTTTTAAACAAGGATTTAAGTGTGATTCCATGAGGGTTTGTAAAGCAACGAACCATAAAAAGCCGTTCCTTAGTTTGTCGCGCAGTGTCCATGTAACAATTCACGTATTTTTATGAAAATAAAAAATTTAAAAAATTTGTTTTTTTTTTTGAAAATGTGAACACCTGTGATTCTGCATTTAATACTGGTATTCACCACTTGCACACTTCAGTGGCGCTGCAAAATGATTGTTGTCAATAGAATGTTACGATTACACAGGGCCTACAATTCTATAATTGTTCACAAGTTGTTTGACCTTACTGTTCCGGCGTTGAATTTGCACTCCGGAATTTCCTCTCATAAGCACATTTCAACACTCGGAAAAAGTTAGAAAATAACTGTATGTAAAAATCCAGCTCAGGTGTTCATCGTAAATGGTTTTAAACATAAATTAATGCTGTTTTGAAATATACCCTTCAAATCCCCTTCCTAAAATTTCTTAGTAGTGCAATGTATTCAAACATATTTAGAACACTAGCATTTCTTAAGGTCAACATTTGGGATTCGTACAATCATTTAACAAATTAGCTTCAAAATGGCGGAAAGTAGCCACATTGATTTCACATCACACCAGTTACGAGTTTTTCGGTTAATGAAACATTTATCATTGTCGGAATATCTGTTTTTTGCCATTCGCAATGTAAAAACTAGCAGCGGTAATCCCTAGAGGCACGTTCTAGTTCTATGCAACACGTAGCAACAACTTGGTCAGTCCGCGATATGGGGGCCCGGTTCTTGCACTCTCGGCCCTGGCTACAGGCATGAATTGATCGCAGTCTTTAGTTGTCTATCTTATTCGGGAGCACTGATACACGAAGTCACCGAAAATTAACGAATTGTAACCATTAAGGCACATGAATACAACTCGAGCGGCTGGGCAGACGAGATCCACGTTTTGCTGTTCAAGTCTAGTTTTGGCGTTGGAATGTTAAATTTTAAAAATAGTCTGTGGTATCAGTGTTCTCTGGTTGAGTGTGATAGATGATGCAAGCACCGTGCCAGTTCAACTTGATGCAGTTCTTCCTACATAGGTTTCCGAAAAATGTCCCAACCGTAGATTGTACCGAGGAATGGGTTAGATGTCGAATATGTCTTCTACGGACTCGGGCAAGAAAGTCAATGCAGTGAGTTTACTGCCTATTGTTACCCATCTGCAACTTGCTCCTCATATGTTCCTGGAAGTCGTTTTTATGGTTGCAAGTGCTGTCTGTTGTTTGATAACTGGTAAATGTTTAATGTTTCACGGGATAAGTCACCACACAGTACCCAACAAGTGTCATATGGCTTGTGTGCCAAAATGAGGCTTGTGCTATACACTTTCAATGTTCAATAATATTTATTGAGCATGGGAGTCTTGTGTAAGTGCTTTGCGACTTGTTGACTTAATTAAGATTTATAACCACTTCATGTGTTACAGTTTAAAGCGGCTTTAAACTTGCCGATCACTCCCAAACGCTACTTTTGATTGATACCACTTAGCCTTATGAATTTGACCCCACCTCGTTCCGTGGTTACAATATGTGTGATTTCTGGTGATAGTAACTGACAGCTATTGACCAGGCTCCACAAGTTGTCACGGCGTGTCATTATTCTTTCGCCGAATCACGGTGTTGAGGGACTGACGATTTGAAATGCAAGTATGAAGGGCTGATCTTAGATTGCAGAAATCATGGTTGGGAAACACACTTCTTTCCTGTTGAGATCAGCAGCCGCGGCTTCTACAATTACCCAACCTGATCATGCGTAACCGCTCTTGGCCTCTCGAAGAACCTGGGAATGTCAACTCTAGAGACCTGCAGTAAAGTGGCCCTACGCGCAAGCTATTTAACAACAGATCGAGTCAATCATTTCATAGAATGCAGGTGACAGAAGAACCAGAAGTTGCGAGGGAAGCGGGATGATTGAGTACTCCCAGAACTGGTTTAACTAGCCGGAGTCTGGTCAATAGTCCAGAGACCTCGCAATTCCTCATCCTTCTGGATGTCAACGTAGAGTCAGCTGTTTTGCCGGATAGGATATGGTTATACTCCACAACTCTGGTAACTCAATGCTACAGGCTCTTAGACAATTACCAGGCTTCAAAAATAACATCCATGAAGCAAAGACAACACCAATACTGAAAAAAAAATATCGGAACTCTTTGAGTTCAAGTACAGACCCTCTAGATCGAAGAATAGCCCTCAAAGGTGATCTGTGCCCTTCAAGAACATTTCCCAGGCTATGGCAATAGAAGGCAAGAGGAGCTGTCACGAATTCATGTACGATCTACTGAACAGTGGGGAAATTGTAATGAAGAACTCTACCATCACAGGACCAAGTCAAGTACCTAACATCTCTGACATGATGAATGAATTCACCTGAAGTAAAAGTCTGACTGATAACACTTCTTCGTGCCAAACACGTCGTTCGAAAGGTCAAGCAGTCGAGCAGGCACATGCATTCCAGTCCAAGATATCGTCACCTCCTTATGTCTTCATCACCCATGTGCAGAGAAACCAGCGGACCATGGAACGCATTGAAAAGACACAGTCGTATGTAGACATTGATAAGGAGATGAATCTTCAGCCACAGTGCCGCACTTCCAACTCCACAAGCTCTGACGGGTCCTTCTTACTTGAGGCAATGATAGTCCATCAAGGTGAATCCTTACAACCTATTTCTGAATCAAAGAGTTCCAAAATTGGTTCCACTATGATGAAGACAGAATCTCCAATTGCTCCTTTGAAGACGTACAGAAAAGCCAAGCCTACATGCTAATTTGCGTCCGATCGCACACCTACAACGGCTTATCTAAGTAATTAAGAAAAACCAAGTACACCTACACTGAAGCCTGACAAGATCATATACCGTCTTTCCTTTTTCGATATCACACCAGGATAAGACCTGTCGTGGGTGCTCATCCGTAAGATGATACGTGGCCCTGGTGATGTTCCCTTGGTAAACCTACCGATGATTACTTTCACATAGCAACTTCCCCACGACAACATGTCAACAAAACAGCAACAGCAACTGATTCCACTGCTTCGCCAGTTTTTGACTAATGTTTAGCTTAAATGAAAGGGTGAGGTTGCCGTATTTAAATCTAAAGAACAACCGTTCTTGGACTCCATGACCTACCCGCCTTGGTCGCTTTACGTCATGACGCAAACATTCATCTTCGCAGCACATTGACACCTTACTAAATAGAATAGAGCGTTAAAAAGTCAACCCTGAACGCGTTTACGTGTGAAAACCGTTCGCTTCAATAGTTAAAGGAGAATGCCACCCAAAAAACAACCTACATTGTGTCAATTACCTTTATTGCCGGCATCAAAAGCCGGTAACGCAGTGGTTTATTCATTGCTGGCTTCTCAACATTTGCACTCACGAATACTGCAAAGGCATTACAAATTGTATCTAACGAGACAGACTTTGTTTCAGTTTTATATAAGCATTGCTTAGGATGAGAATAATTCATTTTGAAACAAAACGGAGAATAATAACAACTCGCCCGGCACCAATCCCGACTTAGTCAAGAGCTCATCAGACGAAGACTTCAAGGGTCGGATCGTTAGGTTTCACAGACTATCAGTTCGAACCGGAATGCACTGATCAAGAAATACTAGACAGGTGCCTTGAACATGCACAGGCAGCGGAATGTATGGATAGCTCATTGGTAAGCCGGAATTCGTCAGAGAAATCACTGTCGACGAAATGCCGGCCACAGACACGAGATGTTTCACGGCCTCATATTTGCTATTAACAGCGTACCTTTCATTCTTCACTACTGCGAGACACTTTCTAAGCATTTCGGGTTCTCGATAAAGTCGAAAAAACGTAATACCCGCTTTCTTCGCACCGCAACATAGCGGCATTAACTCTGTAAATGAACCACTGACGTCGCTGCGTCGTGTCTCACCTTCCTCACAGGTTAACGCGACACCTTTCGGCAAGGTAAGGTCGACCGTATGCGAGGCGATGTGGATATAGACTGATTAAGACAGTAAAAATGACTAATTAAATCGGGTGGCATTCTCCTTTAACAGCCTTGGAATTCCATAGCTCTAGTCATTAATCGAGTGGCATTTGACTCCATCAACAGAGTTTGACTGCGACCGCGAAGGTTCCATGTTCGAATCCATATTGGATCCGATCTCAGAAAACTAGACTTTTCTCGCCGACAATGTCACCTTAAAGTCCTGCTCTCAAACTGTCCATGTGGTTCCAGTATCCGAAAATACTTACTATATAAATTCTTATTTTCGACACCCTTTGTTTATATTCTTTTTGCCTTTCTTGCCAAAAGCGATTTTTTAACAGTATTTGACCCTTCTCTGTGAGCGTATAATTACCGGCTGTCATCGGTTATTTCCTTACCCACATTTCCGGCTCATCAGTTCAGGAACTTGTCCTGAACGCCGCCATTTTTTCCTTGTAACTGAATGTGCTAAGACTTGCTCGAAAAGTCTTCATTATTTTGTTTTATTAGTAATATCTCGTGATTCGTTTGCATATGTAGTGTATTTATAGTTTTTAATTAGTGGTCGTTGATTTTATTGGAATGTTACGCGTACTTAGTATGTTAAAATAGCATTGGTGTTTAGTTCCTTACGTAGGCCGGTCAAACCTAGGAACCAATATGGGTCGAACCAATTTTTTTCGGTTTTATTTTTTTCTCGTTTTGAAAAAGCACTTTGCTATCATCGGAAAGGTAGTACATTCTACTCAGTAAAAATCGAAAAAGTATCAAAATCGGGGCAAGCAGTGTTATTGCAAGTTTTGTGGCGAAATTGGGTCACTTTGTTTGGATCGCGTCGGCCATATTGGAGGACAACGGGATAAGTTACGAGTTTAAAACTTTGTGTAAATTGTTTTCGCCAACAAATTACGGTGAAATTTAGTTAGACATATCTTTACTTACTATTCTGCACGATTTAACAGTGTTCACCAAATTTCAGCCTCGCAGTTGTTACTCATTAAGGAATAAATGTGCTCACAATTCCCGTTGGACTTCGTCTCACTTCTGGCGGCACCGACAACATGGCGACTTTTGCTGAACTGAAAGGCATATGTTCAATCGGCTACTTTGTAATTTGTGAAGATTTAACGTTGATACATTTTGACAAACGTTGCTACAAAAAAGAAACTTCATTCAATTTTCGTGCTTTTTGTGCAAAAATATAAGATATATTCGAATTATTTTACCGTAAATTTCCCATTCAGTTGATCTTACACTATGCTAAACAAATAGTTGAAATAATTTTGAAATGGTTTTTGTTTGACTGTCAACTGCTGTTCAAGACTTGATTCGGTGTCACAAAATGATTCATATTTTTCTAAATTTTAAGTCTCAATTGCTTTCAAGTCATGTTTTGTAACTTATTGCTTCTTAATTCAGGTTATCAAGGCAACAATATGAATAATCTTAATTTGAGAAATAAGCTATGTTGGATTGTGAAGCTTCAAGCCTCTAATTCTTGTTCCTTGCAACTTCATATTTTTTAAAATGATGCTTGTCAAATTCTGGTGTAAGGAAACACTATTCCGTCACCATGGTAATAGTTACATGTTTGTCCACTTTCATATCATGGAAATTGTTGCTGTTGAATAGTGTTTGTAATGCTAAATGTTGTAAAGTATTGTGCATTTTAAGTTACTTATTATGTTAAAAGTTTGAATCATTTTGGGTTAATGAATAAAAAATGACAACATGTTGTATTGGACTTGACATACTTAAGTGCTCGAACGAGCCCCTTTTCGGAGAACTGGAAAAAGGTCTGCCTCAGTCCCAGAAGCACGAATTCCGAAAAAAGTAGAAAATGACACAATATTCCACTAAAAGACAGGAAGTACCAAAATTTAGAGTCTGCAATTCATTGCTCTGAACATGCCCACTGAATCTTATAGTAAAAGATAGACATTCCCAAAAATTTAAGCCCCCCATTCTTTTAGGCTTGGTGCGCTCATACAAAGTCTGTGAAAATCTCTATTGAAAGCCAACAACTTTGCACAGTTCGCCAGAAGTACCCAAGTTCTAAATAAACCTCGTTTGAGCTAGCGCTTTGGCCAGCGACCAGTTAGGCCTAAGGGTAGCTTTGGCGCAAAGCTGTATAGGCCTACTAACAAGCTGTATTTTGACGATAGTCTTCACTGGTAGCTGGTGACTGAGGCTAACTAAGGTCTGCCGCGGCAGTGTGACACAGGACTAACCAGCCCGTAATTTCATGCAAGTGTCTGAAACTACCCTTGAATATATGCAGCATTTAGGATTTAACCATTTTACTTCGACAAAAAAGCTTGCAACCGCATGCATTTACCGTTCGCCAGTGTCTGGTCTCGATCCGCACAGGGTCCGATAGGCTGCGGTCCCGAGTATGGCAAAAGAATTTCTGTCAAAATTAATTTGCCACATTTCTTCAGCAAATTCGATAAAATTGCCCGTAGTTTGATTTTATTAAAATTAAGGCGCGCTGTCGATTATTTTATCCCCGTTTGCTGGCTGGTAACAGTACAGGCACAGCTTCAGTCGCACTGACGGCGTTTTCTCGGCCTGGGTTCCTGAATGAATTGTACTTCCGGGTTCGCGGCAAGTTCAAAATGGCGGTGGTTCTTCGTGTGCGAATCGTGAGTGGCGCGTTCATTTAGACTTTTTTCGAGTACGGATCGTGTATTAGTTATGGGGTAGGTACTTCTTGGATCATTATAACATCCTCTAACCATGTAATAAGGGTTAACAACGTGTGAGAGCAAGACTTTGATCATAATCAAAATGATTCAAGTGGAAAATTGTGTTCATGTGACATTACCATGGAAATTGTCTGAAATTCATAGTGGCCATGGAAGTCCAAATGTGTCCATGTGACCATGAAGGTGCGATTTTAGGTTCTGAAAACATCTCTAGTATTTCAGCCAATAAAAGTTTGCAGAAAATTCGAAATTTCTCGGTTACTTTACAAGTCAAGCACTCATAAATCTGTAAAATTTTATGTTTTACACTGGAAGCCTCTGAAATGCCCAATTTCGAGTTTCTCCAAATATTCTTATCACCATGAAAGTCAATAAAAGCGAATACATGCTGAAGATTCAGTGGTAAAGGAAATGGATACAAAATCGTCCACATTGCGTGTCGGTATTGGCACTGTTGTCGTCAATTATATCTCGTCTGCTTGAAGGAAAACTTTCTTGACTTAGTGAGAGTAGTGGTTCGATGAAACGTGCATCGGGCAACTAAGTTTAATTAGTTTGGAGCTTGATCGACATATAGCAACTAAATGCAAGAATCATTGCTTACTTTTAAAAGACAAATTTTACCCGAGAAAAAGTGCTAATTCACTATCAACCGTTTGACAGTTTTCTTGTTTCATCTCTTAAAGCGTGTTCTGTCGAAAACAAATTTTGATTTAGGCCACAAGCCACTACGAAATTGGTCTCAGATTATTCCTTAGACAAAAATATAGTTTCTGGCATGGAAAGATCTGACAATTCGTTATTTTTTCAGACCAAGCTCGTAAAACTTCAGGTCAGGGCGTGACTATTTTTAATGACCTTGGTGTGATGAAATGTAGGACTCACAGTTCTTTCCCAGCCTAGCAGAGACCAGTTTTACAACGTCAAGTAACCTAAATCAAAACTTGTTTTTTTGGCTAAAGTTACGGGTTTGAACCCGCTTTAACCTGTGACGTACATGTAATGCTAGCTTATTATTTACCTGACGCACATGGTTGGCCCAGACCCTTTGGGGTCTCGAAGCAAAAACTGTCTTTGCTCCCTTAATCAAACGCACTCGTGACAATGACTACATACAGTTTGTTGGGTACATGTGCCATATGCCACCTCGTGTCGGGAAACCGAACACGGACAACTTCCAACAGAAGTTTCCAATAGGGTATCTGACTACAGAAATGATGAACCAAAACCACCTCGCTTCATAGTTGTTGTCAACGGCTGTTGCTATTGTTCAGACTGCTGTTATCGCCAATATGTACTGTAACATAAATTCAGAAAGCATTCCAACTTTGCCACTTCACTATACAAAATGTGACAGATTTGTATGTTACATGTGGTAGTGCATCTTTAAATTAGCTCGCCGTTTCGTTAAATAGTCTGTTTATTACATTTGGAATTACATTTCTAGTGCATCTTTTCATATCGTTTTTATTATTCTTCAGCGGTCTTGACAGATACAGCATTTCAGACATATTGCTGGATATATTAATGGTCTTAATTACCATTTGACAAACGCGTGTTTCTCAAATAACTAATCGGACAGACAGCTCGTTGTTAATATAAATGGGGATGATGAAAAAATCTTCCAATAGGCGGCGCAGTTGGTTACAAGTGAGAGAATGCGAAACCGAGCGTTTAGCAGCAACTCTGGTATTTCGAGCTTCTCGAAAGACATTGCAGTACACCTTATTGCAGTTCGCAAATCATTCGCTAAAAAGGCGCCATCGGTCACGCAGCATGGGCAGAATTTTTATCCATTTATGGCCAGAAATATTTTTGAGACATATTTCTTTAAATTTCTAATTGTCCCACCAAGGTACAGTGGGACCAAATAGGTGCTATGACAAATCGCTGATGAAATGACGTCTTTGGCAGGCGTTATTGAGTAAGTTATTGGATGTTACCAAAATCAATACAGTTGTTCAAGATCGTGGCGTACAAAAATAATTATTTGAAAATCAGCTCAATGGTCCAAAAAGCCAATAATCCCAAATGAAATAATAATTCGAAGGGCCGATTTTTCAAAAAATGACGACCCTTCAGCTCACAATGACCCATATTCCAAAGTTTTAGTTTACCGTACAGACGCATATTTGGGCTAATGCGCCTATATTTGGAGCTGTTCATATATTCAAATTGAGGCGCACGCACCTATATGCTATAAAACTCTAGGCATGGAATGCCAATTCCCGCACGTGACCCATCCATTCTAGTAGTGTCAGAGCTTACGACCCTGAGATTTCACGGACTGACCGCTAGAGTTTACATTGTGAATTTCCGGTTGTCTGATCGACTGAGTTTGTTCATAAAGGACTAATCACGTGCGACTCTCGAGCTACGACCACCAGCGATTGATCGGCAAAATTAGTCAACAAACCCGACAATTACACCGCTCATTCTTGATAAGCATGAACCACTGTCCCAGGATGGATTCCGAGATTAGCTTAGCCTCTTATATATTTTCATTTCCAGTCGAAGCCACATGTTAGGAGTTCTTCAACAAAACATTTTTGTGTGTAAAAAATCATGTTACAGTATTTAACGGAAAGTAGTGACATTTAGTTTCTAAACGTTTGTTCTGCAATTGTAAATGAAAAGCTTTGGCTGCGGTAACATGCGTTTTTACGTAACTTTCAAAAAACTACTTGTGTATTTATTTGCCAGCTAAGTGTGGGTGTTTGTGTGTGTGTGTGCGACTGCGCCTGTGTGGGAGGATGCGTGTGCCCGTGCGTGTGAGTTTGTATGTGTTTTTATTATTGTTTTCTATCGTTTCTATAATTATTCATTTGTGAATTGTTTACCTGTTGCCCAAATACTTTTTTGTTAATTCGATTTCTGAGCAGTAATGCTATCTATACTAGTATTTATTATACCCCTGGAATCAAATTTAAAAAAATGAAATGTTTACCTAGTAAGAGTATCTAATCCAATGCTCTTTGCTGCCGACAGTGTACATTGTGCTTGTCAATCGTCCCGCTCTTGGCGGACTGTAATACTTTTAGATTTTTCCCGCCACCGCGCCACGCCATAAAATGACTCACTTATTGACACACGTCGAAATTAACATACTATTACATAATATTGCAATTTCCAACAAGACATAGCTTTATTTTTCGGTGGAACTAAAAAGAAAAAGGGATGTTTCATCAGTTTTTACGGCACCCCAATTTCGTACTCGGCTTTCGACACGTTTGGGTGGTACGACTCCCGTGCAACAAAAAAACGTTTTTGCAAACATTTCACTTTTGCGATTTGGTATAAGCCCAGAACGCTCGCTTTGTACCCGGATGGCCCGCTTTTCAATCCCCTTGTCCAGTATTTTCATTCTCGCATATTGCCAACTATTCAACGGATGTTCTAAATAACACTACCAGTTATGAATATTGTTATTTTCCAGAGTCCGATTTCCTTAGCAATATAACAATCGTAAAAATGTGTTCCGATGTCTCTTTCTTGCGATAAAACACATTACAACATTTTTTACTTTCTGAAGGGTTTATGTCTAAACTTCTATGCAATTCCTACACCGCAACCATAGTAACGAGCTGTCCACAGTATATTTCAATGCCACACAATACATTGTGGGTCCATTGAATCTATAACGATGTATAATTTTGGATGGTTGCCTGATTAGATTCTTAAAACCAAGTGTGAAGGATCCATATTCCAATGTTTGTCTTAATGCGGCAGCAGTTAGTTGAATCTTTGAAACTATTTCCATGCTGGTTTAATTAGACTTTTGTGGTTGACTAATTAATCAGCCAATCACCACACGAAGTTCATATTATTACAGTCTGTTATTTTTCGCATTTTGGTAACACTTTTGGTTTTCACATTTAAAAACCTGTCGTCTTTGTAAAATAATAATCATTGATGAAGTTAATTCTTTATTTTTTGCTCGTGGTATAATCATGTGGATATATTCTAAGGAAATTGGAACTTTTCGAAAATGTGTAATACAAGTCTAGATGGCTTTACGTTACGCCTACTGGCTACTTGTAAGCAGCGGTAGTAGCTACGGCCGTTTTCCCGAATCGCGGAATCGCAAGCAGATAATAGTCCATTTGATACTGTTTGGAGTCATTACACCGCAAAACATTCAAGAAATATAGATAGAATTTGTTCGGAAGTAGAATTCGGTAATAGTGTTTCTAAAATTACTTCGAGTTCACTGAACAAACATTCTGATGAGCCCTATGCTCAATTAGCTCTATAGCTCAATGAAACAAACGAATGCAAACAACTCCCAGACATGCGTGGAGCAACCTCAGTTGGCGTTCACAGTGGATTCTTATGAATGATTTAGGATCGCTTAGTGCGCCTAGGGCTACGAGTACATGTGCAGATTTGTACTTACGTATGTTTTGCAATTGGAAATTGTAGGTATTATAATTATTTTTACTTCAAAAGTCATAAACATGATTCCCCATTTGTCTAGTTCAGTTCATGTATGAGCCCGCCTGCTGTCAAAAATATTTTTTATTCAAATCTTGTACTATCGCGTTCCTTAGTCTATTTAATGATTCCTGGATTTGGAAACAACTAACAGTTCGTTATTCCTTGACACCAAGCTCGACAAGTTAACCTATCACGCAAGCATGGTCTCAAGAACTATTATAGTGTAATTCTTCTATAACCCGGAAATCATTCCTCTTCTTAGTAAGAGACAATTTGTGACCAATTTCTGAGGAGAAATGGTATAAAAGTTATTTTCGAGGATTCTTTGCTGATTTAATTTAATCAGTCTTTGTTTTTCAAAATAGAATTAAACCAATCTTTTTGGTGTATCTTCCAGAGAAATGTTTTAAAAAGACCAATCAATTTGTCAATAATCTTTCTGGGAAATTGTAAATTTGATACATGTATCCAAAATCAACACTTATTAATGACAAAGTCATGTTAGAAGCAGGCAACGGTACTCAAAGTAGTAATAGTGACCCTCCTTTTAAATTCAAGAGGGTTTCCAGGTTGAAATATGCACCATTGCCATAGTAACCAAGTTTTTTCCTATTCAAAATCAACACTTTCAAGTTTCAGGGCAAGCTCATGTTAAAGACAGGAACGTTGCTAAAAGTACTTGAGCGAGCTCCTTGTTGAGAGTATTACTAAGCTGAATTTGGTATCGTTACCATGGTAACCAAGACCAAGATCACCAAGTTTAGGGTTAATGCCAGTCATGTTAGAAGTCAAGCAAACATGCCCAAATCTGTGGGTAATTGCCAAACATGAACGTGCAGCGTTGCCATTGTAACTAGGTATTTTGGAATTACCAGAGTATAATCAGCTGCACACGCCTAGGTATAGGCCTAAAGCAAACATTGTTTGTTCCAATAAAAATATATTATAACCAGTAGGACACTTTTGAAAATACTAAAATGGTTTCCAACGCATATACAAAAAAACACTGACATGGCCTTTTAACAACATGAAAGTTGCGTGTTTCTTATGCAAGAGAAATGTATATATTAATGGATAAAACCAAAGACGTATGGCTGGTATATGAACACCAGTAACACTGCGTTGAAAGTCCAAAAAATACTTGCTATGGCAACTAATGTCAGTAAATCTGTCAAATATTTCTTCAACAAAAAATCTGCATGAAACAGGATGCAATGAATAAATTACCACTACTTGTAGCATAATTATACAAATTCAACAAAGGGTTGCCGTGACAGCGGATATGCATATATATCACAAAGACACAAGGCGGTGGCATTGCCATACAATTTTCGCACTGATTTTGTGAACAGAAGCACATGATTCTTCTAGGAATTATTTTTGGCGCAAAAACTGCAATCTTTCTGTTCAAAATACATCAAGTGTAACGAAAATTCCAGGCACAGTCGTGGTTTTTCTTTTATGCATATGAAGCCTAACTTGCAGAAATATCAGTCATTTTTTACTTGAATCTTCAGAAAATGTATCATATTTTTGTAGAAAATTCTAGTTTTTTTAGTGAGGATGCACATGCCTTTTTTGCATACAACCATATAAGTATTCAAATCGCGTGAGCTGAGGGCCCATCACCATGGTAACAGTTGTTAGTGACAACTTGTGCATGCATTGAAATCAGAAAACGCAAGTTTACTGACAAACCGCAAATGTGAATCCTACTGAATCACCGGAATCAAATATGACTATCAAGAGAGCGCCTCAGATGACCTGGTTTCCAGGGCTCACACTGTAACGTCACTGATAACGTGTGAAGCCAATCTAGAGGTTCTGTGCAGGGGACAACCGCCTCAGGGAGTTTCATTGGTCGCTTCTTGCTCGTGGAATTTGAAAGAATATAGATACTGTTCTATATTGAATACTCCAAATGTGAATCATAATAAGTGCTCAGACATTTATAACAGATTTCTCATTCAATCAAACTTATCAGTTTCAATTATGACCAATTCAAAGTCCTTATCTCGAAGGGTTAATCTGTAATGGCTTGTGGAGAGAGGAGTGAAGAAGACGTCTTTACTTGAACACTACTTTATTGCGGACTGACTAACTACTGTTCAACAACATGTTTTTGCAATACACAAGACCACATGCATATGAGTCACATTTCATAGAACTGTTTGGCAAGACTTATATAATAAACCATTCTAACTAATTGTGCCATATAAGGCAAGTGTAGTTCCAGTACAAATCACAATACTATTACATCCCCTTTTCTTTGAAAAACAAGAAAGTAGCACTAAGAAACCTAAATTAACAACTGTCAACCACGATAAACAAATTACCATCCTAACAGATGTTTCACTCAACAAGACTATCAGCTAAGTGCTAAAATAATAAACAAATAGTATCTAACCATACCATAACAGACTAATCAAATTACAAAAGTTG
>NMRA01000144.1:226543-272975 GCA_002633005.1 Phoronis australis | reverse complement strand
TACACACACACACACACACACACAAACACCACACACACATACATACTAAAAAATAGAATGTCACAGATATTAACTTATTTCAGTCTCAGGCGAATTTACGACACTCACTTACGGCAAAAAGTTCGTCTGCTCACACACTTGTAAACAGTATGGAACATTTTTTCAAGAAGTTTAAAGACTTGACTTTTAACCATTATCACTATTTAATCAAGGAATCCACCGGTCGTAAGTAATAATTATAACAATATCAAAACTTTATGCAGTAATCGTGTAAGCATCAAAACGCATTTCATAGACGTCTAGGAAGCGGGGACCCGGCGAAGACGCGAGTAGTCGGCAGAAGTTCACTACTAGTAAACACTTCTCTTTCGTACAGGCTTCGCCTTGTATCTCTTTTCTCGACGGTCCTTCCCCCCGCGGCCCTAACCCCCGGCATTCTGACACTTGCCTGTCAATGTGACGGCCGCTACGAGTCGAAGGTGTCACGCACACGTCTGCAAACCTATATTGGAAGCCACGTACCCCGCTCCCTACGTTGGCCTACGTGTTGAGTGTGTGTGTGTGTCGTGTGTGCATGGCGCTCACCCCTTGCCTCCTCCGATCTGCCAGTTGGACTAATTGTCGGCTCTGGACATAACGACGTTCTGCAGATCGCATTTGCGACCTGAAATTTGGAAATGTGAACTGAGATTTGCGATCTGGGAATTCCAGCGGGTTAGAGCTGAGTTTTTACTCTTATCGGTAGGTACCTGGCAAACATAAACGGCATTTTTTCACTCATAGTGCAAAACTAGATTGTTTATGTTATGCAATCATACAGAATTCCTTCTTCGCTGGCAGATATTATTTGTATGATGATTTTGTATTAGCGTCGGTACTTAAGACGTTTAGGCATTTTGATGTACCAAAAATGTTAAT
Organism: Phoronis australis; assembly: GCA_002633005.1. Lineage (NCBI taxonomy): Eukaryota > Metazoa > Phoronida > Phoronidae > Phoronis > Phoronis australis. Next base: position 272,057 of record NMRA01000144.1, on the reverse strand, counting down.
TATGGCCAGAATAATCCTGAATATAGCTGAAAATATCCAGAAATCCATTGTTATATTGTTTCACTGAAACCAATTAATATCACAGTCACCTAAGAAAAGCTGTATTCTCCGTAGCCCTGTCTGAATTCCATTAAATTCTTAAATTAATACAAGATATTTGATACTGCACATTGGAAATCTTGAAACTATCTTTGGCCCACAAAAAATACTAGACCAAGCCCTGGATTTGAATTGATCATAATCAAAAATGTCTTTCGTATTCTCCGTAGCCCCTGTATTCTCCGTAGCTCCCAACTTTGAATTTTTAGTACATGGTTTGAAAAAAAATTGCATCTACATGTAGGTGCATTTACTGAGGAAATGGAGACAAATAAACTCTCCAACACAAGAAAAATCACAAATTTTTGTTTATGGGTGGGATTTGAGGAAAGTTTAGCTAAAATTACTTTTTCAGTTTAAAGTCATTATGAATAAAACATGAACGTTCTTTGGTCATTTAGAAGTGTTGGTATTAACAAGTAAATGGATTCTATTGCAATGCTCAAGTGTTCATCCACTTATAAACAGGTATCTGCAAATTTTGTATTCTCCATAGCCCCATCCATGACCTCTGTGTTATGTGAGATTTACGCATACAATCTTAACAGATGATGAAACCTGTTTCCCTGTATTTCTTTGTTAGTGGAATTAGGCATTCCTTTTGACAGTGATGTGATAGTTAAGTGCTGAGTATGTCTAAGGATTAACTACAATCGCTATGTCGTATTTGTATACTCACACTTGTGAAGCATACACAGGTGTGAACCTATTTTTTATATTGATGTTCAGTGATTAAGTACATGAGTTACCAATAATAAACTTTCTTGTTCGTAAGCCAGATTTAAGTATTTTTTCCAAAATGGATGTGAAAATAACAATGATGTATTCTCCGTAGCCCACATTTTTCTTTGTTATTTCAACAGGCCAAATCTCAAAAGCTAAATGAGGATACTTCACAAAAATGTAACCTGATATTCCATATACCATGTTGATTCCAATAAAAGAAGTCTCAAAACTGAAATAAAAAACTTCATAAAATGCCATTTCTGAAACAAAAGTGCGCACTCTGAGTGAAAGAAGGCCGAAAGCGACTTGAGTGGCTCCATCCATTAGTGCAGAACTAAAATTTCTCTAGTATGTTACAGTGGGTTAACTCGTTTGTTTATGACTGAGATAAGTTAAAAATCAAACAAAAAAACAGAACATAGCCCTCTCCGTGATTTGTTACCATGGGCCCTGAACATGGGATGATTCAGAATTGATTTTGACGCATTTTAGTGGCTGATATTCTCGACTTCTTTTGCAAATTTTTGTCAAGATGCGCCGAAGAAAATTTTGGACCTGGGCGTAATACTTAAACGATATACACAATATCCCGAAACTTACTAATACCGTACGCGTTCAGAAGTCGAATTTTATGAGAAGGTACATAGGACATTTGGTGGTGCCCCTCCTTATCAAGTATCTATGCCGGAGCAGTTTCTGCAACTTACGCGAAAGCCTGGATGGACTATTAGAGTCACGACGCTATGTGTACTTATCGAGTGTAGATGGATACCTCTGGAGACAGCTGGAGTCTATAAATCCTCCCAGCTCGAATAAATACTCACGCATTCAACATTTTCCGTATTATCCTTCGTTCCGTCAACGAAGTCATGTTTAACTAGTCTTGCAGAGAGCGGCAGCTTCTATTCCAAACAAATCACAACCAATATAACATGACAAGGCACAACGATTCAACTACTTTAAAGCTGCATTTCGCCCTGTTTTTCTGTTTAAAGAACAAAAATCAACTTAGCCCTTTTAGTCTCATTAAGTGGGCCTCCTATTCTTGCCAGCCAGGCTTTCTATCCCCGTTTCAACTCGAGTCAATACGCACGCCCTTTTAGTACGGCATTTTCGAATTCACAATTTTAAGGTTGGCCAACAGTTGGGTGATCAGCTGAACATGACGAAATGTAACTTTATCTGTTATAGTCTGGCAGCGGCGAGAATGCCGACTTATAAAAAACACCGGATTTTATTCCTTTACAGTTCTGGTCAAATTTGATAGCTTCAAAAAGTCTATCCCATTCAGAAATAATACCAGAAGTTTTTTTCGCCTGTAAATACAACAATATCCCTTTTTTAAAATCGTCTATAAACCCACGTTCCGTCCAAGAAGCTAACTTTTGATTAACGCATTTTCCGCTATAAAATTGGTTTCAACTTGTTCTGTATTTAGATAAGAGGTGGTTTCAACGAATATCGAACATTTTTTGCAAATCCAGAAACCACTACGTGGTGGACATTGTCATTGTCACGTTATCTAGATCCCTTTAGTTCTAAAAATTCTGACTGGATCCACGCTAAGGTATGGGAGATTTTTGACCGTTTTAATTTCGGTTATTGCTCAATTTTACAAAAATAGGTCGTAGTTTAGGCCCGAGTATACGTTATCATGTACGCTAGTTCTGTTGTTATGGTAACTGAGTGTACACATACAACCGCTGAGGAACCGGTTTGTATCAAGCATGACCATGACGGAAGTCAAGTACAAATAATGTTTGAATACAGCAGGCAACTCCATAACATACGATAGACTATAGTGCAAGACGCTACTCGACTGATGTACTCTGGCACAACGCAGTTGTGGCACCATTAACATTTAGAAGCTGCTGTTGTAACATGTACTTTTGATGGCGGCGAATAGTGACCAGTGTATTTAGAGGGCATCAATTGAGATCACGGTCCCTATAAAGTACGACATTTTTTGGCGAAAGTGGGAAAATAACTGAATTTAAAGAAGTAATTTCAAACACAATTTGTAGTCTACAGCATGAATATTTTGCACTAACAAATTTATACGTGACGCACGGCATCATTTAAGTGTCGTTTTCGTTTTTTGTAGAAAATATGATACACTATCTGAAAGAAACCAACAACGCCTTCCGCCACTTTCAACAGTTCCTCAATGGGCAGTCAGCCACGGATGTTGTCGCGTTTGTTTTGTTGGTAATTGTCTTTATGGCCATTCTGAAGCGAGGTGAGTGTATGTAAATTGTACGTGGAGTAGCGTTCCATATACAGATATAGTTTCTTGTGAGAACAGGATATATCGCAGAAGCCAATTCAGGTCTAGCGCAGACGAAAAAATACGTGCTTCATATGTAAGTGAGCTAAACTTATATCTCATGTCTTCGCCAAAATGAACCGTTCCTGGCGAGGCGGCAAAGCAAATGTCCCACTGGCCCAGCGCATACGAAGAGCTACACGAGTTCAGCTGGTTTTCTGGAATGAAAAGTAACTGAGCCCATACACGTATCTCTCGTGAACGCGTGAACAACAGGACTACCGATTAGTTCATTCGATTGTTGTCGTACACCCCCGTCTTTGTTGCGAGCTTTTGACTCGGGTAACTGTATCACTCAATGCAGTCAACTGAAATCGCGGTTACCCATCTGCATTGGGCCTAACAAGTCAGTGGGCGTTTTACCTCATTGTTTGTGGGTTATCTTCGGTATGTGCCTAGCTTTCACTTGAGGCAGCCAGCTGAGCTCCCAGCTCTCCTGCCTTGGCTTTTACCTCTCCTTGCTTGCACATTGTGAGGATTCAAGCTTGCCAGGCAGAAAAAATACACTTGAGGCTCAACACAGACGATGACCTGAGAGCTCAGGTTCAGTGCTGCCTCCAGTGGAAGCTAGCTGAGCATATAGCTCACATCATGGTGTTAACTTTGTTGAACTAGCCGCTAGTTCATTCAGTAATTGACCTATCGCCAGGATTTTGAGTGACGGCTAAACTGACCATTTAGAACGCATCATTATTGACACACCTTCGTTTTCAAGCCGCCATTTACCCGACAAACAACACGTTGCCGGTTAAAACTTATTGTTTGTTAGTCGACATTATGCAAGGGGGCGGAGCTTACGATAGGTCAATTGTTCACACCTTGGCGTGACCTGTGTGTTCAGTTAACTTTCATTCGAGACATCAATACAGATGTTTATACGGACGACACACAGATCTATTTCATCATACCTATACCTTTTAAAAGGGTACTCGGTTTGAATACATGAACATGTACATGTAAACTGATTTACTTCAGCGACGTTGGTTGAAATGGTATTCCATACACTTCGCAAGGATAATTCATTTAGTGTAAACCGAATATTACAAATCCTATCAGAAAAAAGTGTCTAGGTCTCATTTCTTGAATTTGTTCGAAATATTAGCTGCAACTGTGAATGCAGGAACAGAAAATTTGGACGGATGACCTGGTTCAAGAAAATGGGGTGAACTGGGTGTCGCTTCAACTGAGAACAGGGTTATTAGTTTTTAAAAGTGAGTTTTATGTGATATGATACTGGTTTGTGCCTTTGTGTTCGCTCTTACTGGGTTATCAGTTAATCAGAGCCCAAATGTTTACTGCCTTGGTTCAGAGCAATCGGGATAAGGTCTAACTTTATGAATGAAGGCTGCTTTTATCAACGCAGAGTTTTGATGATTCTTCGCTCATTTTTCGGGCATAAAATTCTTAAAAACTGAGACATTTAATATTGAAAATTACTTATGGCTTGAACAAAAAAACAAGGACATACATGGATGAGAAAGAAATATCCTTTAAGCACACCTACTAAACTACACAAGAAACAACTCCAATAAACAACATAGTTCGAATTGTTTCCGATTCATAAGTGTTTGTAAACTTATTACTGATCCCCAAACACAAGATAAAGATTGTCCAATGTCACAAGAGATTTCTTGAGAAATGCACAAATATTGTGATGAAAGGGGGTTCACCTGAGTTTAAATTTATTATTGATTTGTTTAAATAAGTTCTTATCAAGTTCGTATTTTGGTTTTTGCCTACTACAAACTTGTAAGAAATGTGTGGACCACCGAATTAGAGGTTTTTCGTTTCAGTCCAAATTAATTACTGAAACCCTCTTGAAAACGGCTTAGTTTTGTGCTACGATGCCAGTTTTAGGATTTGACGACTTAAACTACATTTACATGTTCTGGTTTACTGATTTCCCTACGTCTCCTGGACTTCCAGTGCCTCATATTTACGTAAGCGTTATTTTCATATACGTTTTATTTTGATGCCCATCGTATTATACATGTGTGTATATATATATATATATATATATATATATATATATATATATATATATATATATATATATATATATATATATATATATATATATATATAATATCGGGTCACGTTTTTTACCTATTTTAGCTCAAACACCTTCACCTAAGTCATGCCCAATTTGACTTTCTCAAAATTGCACCAATTTTAAAATCACGGTTATCTCGCCTCTAGTATCACTATCTGCTTCTTGATAAAAGTGCCGTGTTTATTGCAGTGGCAGTGGCGATTATGTCTAGAGCATCAGACAAGAATAAAGTTCGCGCTGTAGTATTGGACGAGATGTTTTTTCTTGCCAAGGTTAGTCAAATTTCTCACTCTCTAACCGTATGTATGTACATGTATGTGTGTGTGTGTGTGTGTGTGTGTGTGTGTGTGTGTGTGTTTGTGTATAATTATACGTATGTCTATACGTATGCTTTTATGTATGTACAGTATGTTCGTGTGTGTGTGTACCTGTACGTACGCTTATGTACAGTATATAGGCGCATTTAAAGGGATAATATCGCTTTAGGGGCAAAAATGCATTTTTGAGATCATTATTGGTTGGGATAGACTTCTTGAAGTTATTATCTTTGATCAGGACTATAATACAACAAAATAGGTTGCTCTTTTGTGATTTGATTACAAATAGCCACTTCTCGACATTCGTTTAAATCAAGGGCGGTGGCTTTACCATTTATGCTGTACCATGTATCGAGAGAGTTTAGCTCCTCTGGCAGAACGGATTCCGCGCTGAGGGTGATCGCAGAAAACCACTTTCACGTCAACAATGTCCTTTCAAGCCTATGCTCGCATGTCCGAAATAATGGGACTTTGTCAAAAGTAATATTTTTAAGATGATGAACGTTATCAAACATCCAGGTGAAGAAAGCTTAGTGCGAGTTTCCAGCAATGTTTTCATTTATAATTTGGGCATCAAAAATACATTTTGCTTTTAGTATTCCGGCACATATAGTCACGTACGCCCAAACATCACCTACAGGTGCAGGTCTAAGTTACATGTTCTTTATTTGTTTTAAATATTAAATCAGTTAAGGTTATCCAGGATCTCTTTAACAAGTATGTGCACTTCAGCAAATATCTACAAAACCATGAAATTTTACTACGTTCAGGTATATATTTTCTGAAAATACATCACGTGACCACGTTTTTTATTGAAATCTACAAAAAAGAAAAAAAACACACGCCCATAGCTAAATAATGGAAACAATAATCAACTTTCGTTTTTTTGAGGTTAAGGTGTACGTGATTCTCACCGCTGCTGAAAATTTCGGTGACTGAATTAGTTAAATCTGACGGCTGGAGGGAGTAATTAGTGCGGTGCAGATCTGTATTTTGTCTGAAATTGGGATTCATTATGCTTATTACAAACACTGCGCGTGGGCCTGCACTTATTCTAGCATGTGGCATATATTGTCGACCGGTGACAGTGTCGATTTGTTGACCAGATATATTGTCGCACTTGCCATATATTGTGGCCCTGGCGACAGTATACGTCGAGTTCGACAATGTGTCATAATAGGGACCCGCCAAAACAGGGACAGTTGGCAACTCTGAATGATAGAAGACCGATGAAGTTTTGTTCACAAGGTATATGTTGCAGCACGTGACACGTATCTAAATTGTACCGTTGTCTAATCTACCATAACATTTTCATGCGCGCTGCTCCCTTGGGATACACCATGTTTACCTCGGTCTATCTGAATACCACGGCTCGAACGTCGAAATGCAAGGATGGACGGACATAAGCTTTTATACTTAATTCAGTACACATATTCTCTGGGTTTCAATATCGATTTAAATTCCATGTAGGAAACAAGCTTTTTACCGCAAGTTAAATTTTCAAGCCAGCGCTCTACATAGCGCAGTCAAGGAGTGTTGAACAATTGTACTACAGTCCTTGGTGCAGTCATTTACATGCCCCTCTGTATACGCTGAGATAAAAATATTCCCGACAGACCGAGAAATTAAAAAAATCCACACATTTGAACATTTTAAACATTTTTTACACCTTGGGAAATTGTATAGTCAACATGTGTCAGTTACTCTGTGATATTTTACAGTATTCATTTTATGTATTGCCTGTGCAATATTGGAGGGTAGTTTTCATTGGTCAGTGAACGGCACGAGTGAAATAAATATAGAAGCAGACTGAGTGTGCATGTATTCATCATAATCCGCAAACGGGCGAGTATATTAATATTACCATTATGTGTATATTTGTACGTGATCGCATTTGTGTGCGTGTGTGCGTGTGTGCTTGTGCATACGCGTGTGAGGTGTTCAGGTTTGTTTACGTGAGGGCGCGCGTGTGTATGTATACACGTATGCATACACGTTTTGACTTGACCTTACAGACTGCCTGCACTGCCAGTCACACCAAAACCGTCACAAAGGCAGTGAAAAGTGGACTCGTAGATGTAAACGAGCAGCACGAAGGGCTTACTCTTTTCTTGGTGAGTACCACGCCAAGTCCTTTAAATATCTACTTAACTTCCATGCTGACAGCGGTTCACTGAAAAATGCAAATTTAGTTGGGGGAGTACCTTGTAAGAAACCAAACATCATTACTAGCACTGTCTACATTGCGGCGTGTCTGAAGCTTGTTTTTAACGTTGCGAAAAAAAGATTTAGAAAGCCGTTGTCTAATCTGAGTGTTTCCATACAGTTTGAATACCTCACGCGGCATATTTCCGAATGTTTGATTCGCATCAAAGTTATGAACTACATTTATCTTTTATTTGTTTCAAAAACGTCAACGCGAGATGTTTTAGCCATAACAATTGTACTCGAGAGGGAGGAGGCGCACCCCTCCGCGGTACCTTAGCCGATTATCTGCCAGTTTGACACCTTGTCGTCACCATTTTCGCTAGCATACTTCGCTGTCGTCAGGTAGATTTTTGTCACTTCTGGGGCTTCCTTAAACTTTCCGATTGTTTTAGTGGAGGACCCCACCTTTATGAGTGGCGGTGCGCTTGCCCCCTTGCCCTCACTTCATATGCCGATATTAATCACTAAGGAAATCACGCAGACGTTCATCAATGAGAAAATGCTACATAAATGCTCGATAAAAGATTCGGAGCTTTCCCCAAATCTCGAAGGTCGAGGATTCGTTACTTCCGGTGTCTCGGTTAACGCAATGTATTTTTTCCTACACTTTCGCAGCATCGTGAGGTCTTGTTGTTTACGTTTGTATAGGGAACATACCAACGTTGAGGTGAGATAACATAGAGGAGTTCTGTTCCGGGAGTTATGTTACTATTTTTGACGAAAAAGGTGCCACCTTTTAGTACTTAGTACAAAGGGAGTTGGGACCCCATTTGTTAGCTATACGAAAAGCGAAACACCCGCCCCCGAGCCGGCTAATTAAAACGCAAAACCCCTTCTGAGGAGTTCTTTTGTAAAACAATGTTTTTTTCTAAGTTTTCAACTAACAAATAAAGTGAGCCATTTCACAAGGAATCTGGCGGTGAAAAAACAACCCGTCTGTTTGGCACGCTCATATATCGGTACACCTCTGGCTATCAACTTTACCGGCTACAGAAGTACTCCCTGGTGTTCTGATTTCAAAATGGAATTGTTCAGGAAACTGCGAGTTCTGAGCAAAAGAAAATATGATTGAATATATGCCAATTTCCTTTAAACTGTCTCTTTTGTTTAAAAAACTGGGTTAAACTGACTATTCTTGTTCAAATTGAGAGCCGAGGCCCACCGGAGCCCAGGCAAGGCACATAATGCATTGCCCAGCATGTACCGCTAAAAAGTCTTTTCAAAAGATTAAACTCTTTATCAACTTGATTTGTGTGGACGAAACTACAGCTATGTTTCATTTTAAAAGTTTTCGCTGAAGAACATCTAAATTCAATTTAATGCAGGAAACTTAACGGCAGTACGACACCATCGCGAACCACTGTTTCATATAACCGAGTTTTTTACCTCGACCGCCCAGCGCCACCTAGTTAAATCGCCCTGCACTGTCTCGCAACGAATTTCACGCGCTCTGACAGACGTTGGCAGTCTTTTGCTACTATAGTCAGTAATCTGACCGCAAGATAAGTTTTCCACGATTGACTTTGACCTTTTCCCGTTATTAGTGCGCCTGCCTTAGCGGAAACACCCACTTAGTACATTATCTTCTCAAGTACGGCGCTGACGTCAACATACAGAGCATGCAAGGAGACAGCCCACTCTATCTTGCTACGTTTGGTCTTCTGGTGAGCCGCTCTCGATCATACGACCTTCTGCAAGATTTGGTGGACGCAGGTACATATACTTATGCAAGCTTGTACTTGTCACAAATATTTCAATCAACATTTTCATGTCCTGATAACTTGGTGCATGTAGGTCTGATTGCGTTTTTATGGGTATTCTTACCGATGTTAGGATTTGCTTAGTATGGGTTCTGATGCACAATAAGAATGTCACCTCCTTTCCTCTTCTGGGTCTAATGCCAAGAAACTATATGCGCCTTCGAAGGCCCAGAATTTGCTGTATCAAACAGAGGTAAAGCAAGTCTGAGACTGTTAAGTATGAGCCCCACCCAAACTATTTGGCAAAACACTTGCATTAGTTCTAAAAGACATCAAAACAAGTCTCACAAATGTAAAACATGCTTGTTCTAATCAAACTAGATGTGAGCTCGGTTAGCGGACGCGCACTTTCACTTAAGGTTATTTAGGACCCTAGAAGAATGTCCAAATTTGGCTAACTTTGGAACATTACATTTCATCATAGAACTCTGGAATACCACCTCCCGGACGTGACATACTGTATGTATTCTATTATTAGAGCTTGCGACCCCGAGACTAGCCGCGACAGTTTGGACTGAAAATTTCCGGCTGCCCGCTCAACCGACAGTTTTGATCGAGAGTTGTAGTTATAAAATCAAACCAAATTTCACTGCTTCATTTTTATTTTGTTATTATTGCTCATCAAGCGAGACTCTTGAGGTACAGTTACATAAAATCAGAGAGTTCTCAGCAAAATTAATCAACAAACCCGACAATTACACTGGTCATTCTTAACAAGCACCGACGTGTAACCCTGGGTGGATGCCGGGAGTAGTTTGGGCTCTGATATCTTCAGCTCCAGTCGTATACTGCGTGTCAGGAGTTTTTCAACAAGACGTTTTTTGGGTGTTAAAATCATGTTCTAGTGTTTTACGGAAAGAAGTTACATTTGGCCTAAATGAAAAGTTTAGATGTGTTCACGAAACTCATCATTGCGTAGCTAAGTGTGTGTGTCTGTGCGCGTCCGCGTGCGCGTGCATGTGGATGTATGTGTGTGCATGCATGTGTTTATTATTACTGCTTTCAATTGTTTCTTTAAAAATTCATTTTTGCAACATTTACCTGTTGCCCAGATGCGGTTTTTTGTTAAACCAGTCAGATATGGGAAATGATAGTTAAGAATTAAATTATTTATCATTTGGTTCTGGTATAATCATCAAGAGCTGACAAAGGGCTTTCTGGTGGTATCGCTTTGATGCAATTCGGTTAAAAAACGTCGAAGTTGCGAAAAACTTTAATGACAGTAAATTCCATAACAACTAAGCACAACCAACAAACTAATGCAAACAACTCTCACGCATGCGCGGCGCAACCTCAGCGGCCGCGGATCGGCGTTGCTAAGGCTAGAGTTCTATGATTACACAAACCAGATCGGATTTAGATAAAAATTTCACGTAATATGGGCTACATATATGCACTGTTCTCGAAAACGCGGTTAGGAATGGTTTTTGAATTGTTAATCTACTTAAACATATCAAATATAGGACTTTAATGTATTGTTATGAAAAAGCAAAAGTTGCATAACGCGATAACGACATGATAGTATGGAAAACTGTAACAGTGTTTTTGAGATTTCGTCGTGAACATTATTGTCAAAGAAAATTTGGTCATGTTATTGATACCGTTGTTTTGCTATGGCAGTACCATCTTTTGCGCTAAAGTTTACTAAATATATATGGTCACGTGACCTAATTAATGAAACAAAGTAAATTGGTATGAAGATAAAGATCAAAGTCAACAACCTTTCTGCTTTGAGAAAATGTGTAGTTTTACAGTCGTAATTTGTTTAGTTTCGTAGATATTTGACTAAATGCAAAGATTTGCCGAACAGGCCCCACACAACTTCGAGTAATTCATCATGTTACTTTCAGTAGACAATGTTCAGCCCAACAGGGAAACAATCACGTAAACTGAACGCTTTTTACTTGTATTGCATGATGGGATTAGTGCCGTCTGTGTACCTTGATTCCGCAAGTGCTGGAATGTTCATCAAATAACCATACGCGTTTTCAGAAGACATCTATTTCACACTTAAACACAATGGTTGCCGACACGCCAGCATCCATATTAATTGGATGACACGATTTGATTCGCGTAACATCCTGTAGCTTATATGTCGTTATTCATTTTAGTCATATATTCTAATCACGTGGTGCCCTTAATTGGATACTGGTTTTGTTTCAGGATGCGACGTGAACCACCAGAACGCTAGTGGGTTTACGTGCCTGCACCGAGCTGCCAGCAAAGGAGACATTGGTTTAGTCAATTGGCTGTTGGCCAAAGGAGCAAGGACCGATCTGGCTAACAATCTGAAGGTTTATCCGATCGACAGCGCAATCAATGCAGGTAAGGGTCGACCACTACAGCTTTGATGATGAAGGAACCGAAGGCTTGCACTATAGTTTATTCAAGAGGGGCACAGATCACAATTTAGCGTAGCATTGTAGTAGACGTTTGTGAATCAAAGCGATTTGCTCTGTCCAATTGTATGGTGTTCTCTGAGTTTTATTACTAAACACACTATTTGCGTTTTACTTTAGTAATTTCTGAAATAAGTTGAAGAGTCACTGACACTGTTATACAACATCAGGGATTATAGAAGTGTTTGCATAGACTATAAAATTCGCCTTGTTCGATGGTAATTGCAACCCTTAAGTCGAGTGAACGCCGACTTAAAATGTACATTAAAGTTGTTTGATACTGTGATCATACGTTACTGCTTTGAACCAGTTTCTATGAAACTTTGACTTTAGTCTGCTTCACTTCTTTCACCAAATTTGAGTAAACGTCGAAGATATCGAGACTTGCTGGATTTCTATTATAGTTTCGTTTTCGTGACTTTGAATAAGAGTGTCAAAGGTTACATGCTTACTATTGTACTCAGCACGTGGTGCATACCGTAATCTGTCCCCCTATATTTTTCACATAACTACTTTCTTTGCAGTACTGCCGAGTTGAACATCACGGCTTCTTGAATTAGTTCTCTAACGCGTTTATGCGCGTATTTGTAGCCCTTGTCGGTCATGATCAAGTCTCTGGCTTCTGCCTGTAAGTCTTGGCGGCGCGGAAGCCGCCTCCATCTACCCTTAGTCTTGAAGTAGAGCCAGTCGCGGCATCCTTGGTAAGAGATATTACCCGACGTGGTAGACGGAATTGTAAGAACGTGGCCGGAAAACACATTCGTCGTCCTTTGCTGTTTGTCTTCAGTGGAAGATGTGGACAAAAGCTTCTTTGGAGGCTCGTTTGTTATTGATTTGTTCTTGGCAGGTTGCTTAGAGGAAAGATCATGGAAGAATTTCTTGTTCATGGCGTGATCATTTTTCTTTTCATTAACTTCATAATGCTTGCTTCTTTGTTTTTCCTTTTTCTGTTTATCTGAAGCCTTTGGCTCAGGTCTCATCAAAAGATTCTCTGCCTGCTTTTTCAAACATCTTATGCTCTCTTGAGGACTTATGTTTTTTTCATCATGCCTTGGTTTCGTTTTCTGTTTTGCTTTCGTTTTTCCAACTGCGACGTCAAAATCTTTCCTTGAAGTTTCAGTCATAGAAGTCATCTCGTTGTTACAATACTGAAGTAAATCGTCCGTTTGTGGCATAAAACTCGATAGAGCCAATACTTTATTGTAAATATATCGATTTTTTTGTAAATTTTGAATACTCTGTCGCCTTTGCTCTGTGCGAGAGAAGAGGTTTGTAAATGACATCACGGTGGGAGTTAACCGTTCATCAGAGCTCTCCCTCATCAACTTCGTGTGTGGTATCGCATATGGTGAACTGTTGGATTTTGGTACCCGATTGTTTTCGGTACGACGTCGATTTACAGACGTTTTTGCTGATTCGGAGTTAGCGTTGTTGCTAAGAGATATAGACTGCATTGGGAGTGTTACAATCCCGGTCGAAGGACGCTTCTCTGTTTTATACGACTTACCTTGTTCGTGCAAGTGTCTGTCACTTGAACATCGTCGAACGCGGTCAAGACTAGGAAATGGCGATAGTGTCTTCACCATACCATTGTCCAAAACACTGTGTGAGCTACCAGGCCTTTCTGGAAGAAACATTTTGTCGATTCTGTATTTCTTTGATTTTCTGTTTTCGGTTAGGACACTGTCAGTAAAACTGTCTGTTTTCGATTTTCTCATCGGAGACCATATCGATGGGAAACTAGGCGGTTGTTGGTTTGTCATAGTCGCGAATAATGCCTTCGTGTACGAAGTCTGATTAAACTAATTTTCGAATGTAATGTGCTTGAAAACATTTTCTTTTTGTTTTATTGTTTGTGACGTTAAGCGGTTATTGTGACGTTGGTTGCGATTGTAGTATATAACTGGATTGCACGTGCATTTTCGCGTTCTGCCTGTCACAAGCAATGGCACCCGTTTAATCCGTTATTGGCTAGAGAGTGAAGTTTCCCTGAAAATCGAGTTGTAACTCTCCGTAGGCCACTGCAGCACAGTACACCTACATGTATTGAAAGGAGATGTAATACTAGTATTTGACTACCACCGATAGCAATTTGATATTTATTTCCGTAAGGACCCGTGTGCTACCGTGTATTCGGCATAATTTTCCCGCTGAACATTTTGATTTAGGCAAACGTAAGTATAGTTTCACGTAGTCAGCACACACTGCCTCTGTTTAGTGTACAGTCGCCAGTCGTTAATCTAAGTAGCGTCTTAGATAAAATCACGTGCGGTAAAAGCATCTCCGACATGTGCTTTAGACGACATCCTTAGACAAGTTTGAATGAAGTAGCTCAAGACCACTTGTGTTGTGTGTTGAAGAAAATGATTGTTGTGACATGTTATCTTCAACTCTCGTCATAGGCGTAGGAATAGGGGCGGGTGACAGGCTGCAAGGAATGGTACAGCACGTGCATCCCAATAGTTTGCAGGTGTGAGAGTGAAACCTTCGTGGCAACCGACGTAGGACTGTGAGCAGGAACAGTAAACGAAAAATAAGAGAGAAAGTTTTAGAGAACCTCAATCAACTAGCAGTGCTGGGTTTACCTTTTGTGAGCCCTGGCTAGGACAGTTTTGTGAGGGCAACCATTTTTTAACTTGCACCATGTTTCGTCTGTGCTCACTTGAAAACGCACTTGACTTCATGCATACTTCGAAAAAGTCCGAGAAAATTTGTCTTGCAAATGTTTTCTCGAGCAAATTGATTCAGGTGACAATCTTGGGGAGTGCAAATGGAATCTGTACCGTTTTTCCAGGCAACAATCTCTGGCAACGGGTAATGGAGTCATCTGTCTCTCTTGTTTCCCAGCTGTTTAGCAGTAGATATCTTTTTTCCTTATGGCCGACTTGCGCATGGTGTCACAATAATGGAATCAGTAGCAACTATTTACTGTTTTCGTGAAATCGTACAACTTTTTATGTAAGGAAGGTGATCAGGTGATGGATGGAGGGTGACCCAATGATGAAGTGAACTGTCTTCACTCTTTTGCAGTACTTCTAAATGATACAGCCTTTCATCCGATTATGTAACCTATTGTTGATACTAGTTCGTAATTTATTCGCTAGGGTGGAGCCACCATTCACGCAGAGCAGTGTGGGTAATATTTTGGAGTTTGCTCTAGTGATGTTGTACATGTAAATGGTGGGCAACGCTCCCATAGCCAAAATGTTTCTGCAAGATCGCTTTTGACGTCTGTTGGAAGTCATGGAACGTGAAAACTCGCAAAAATTATTTAAACATACCGTGGCGAATCTACTTCTTTCTGATGCTAACATGAAAGTTGTTCACTTTGAATATTACAAAAATTTAAAAAAAAAGTCGCCAGATTCACTATTTTTGAAACACAGGCGAAATATAAATTCTGATCCCAATACAGTTTTCAAATTCTCCGCCTCATGATAATTTATATACGCGCATGAGCTCGTAGAAGCTGGACTGGCCACTGCTAAGACGATAACAAGACTAATCTCATTGGCCACCACCATTATTGTCATGGATCGTAGCGACACCTAGCGAGTGTGAGCTCGGAGGAAGTACGGAAGTACGCTAAAAATCGACTACCATGTCCCGTTTTGTTTTGCCAAATTCAAAATTGTGAAGTGTATTGTTTACAATATTGAGAATATAAACTATGAGCAGTTTATTGAAAATATACACAGGAAGGCAGAAAATCAAGTAAATGAAATTAAATTCAAAAATACATCATAAGCAAGGCTAGACGGGGATGGGTGACTTATCAGTACTGACTGAGTGGATTTTTAGCGATTGGAGGGTGGGCATATACAGACTTAGCAAAATTTTGGGGTCAAGATCCCTGTATCGAAAATTCACAATTTACCTACATTCACGAGGCAGGGGTCTGGACCCCTGTATCCGTGCCTGGTGGGTTCTGATATGGGTAGCGATTGGGGTCTAGGTGTGGTCGGTAAAACTGGGAGCAACTGGGTTGGCGGTTGGTAATCGTCGACGTATGGAATTCGTGCTTACAGTCCAGTAGAACCTATATCTTTTGCCTCCATAAAAACAGCCTAATCGAAGAACAACCGAGTAGAGATGCCGATTGAATACGCAGTCCATCTTAGAAAAATTATTTTCTGATATCATCCAGATCTCATGAAACAAGAAAAGTCACATTTTATTATGTTAACTATCAGACGTTAGTTAACAGGCCTACATCGGCGGGCAAAGTCAGTTTCAAAATAAACAACATACGGAAGCCTCATGATTTGATGTTTTAAAGGCGAAGGCAACCTTTTTCCATGTCATTTTGAGCTAAAATAAGGTCGGTTGATTATCCTAGACATATTTTCCACTTAATTACAGCTTTTCGTAATTTTATAAATTACTCGTCTGCTACTCCGGAAGTGACGTTTTAGGAGGCAAGCGTTTCCCGCCACTTGGTTTTGCGTTGACTTTACCGTGCGAATCTGTTCTATTCTACTTTTGTTTTGTGCTGTTTTTCAACAATTGTCGCCACCACTTTCCATCGGCGAGTATTCTGCGGCAAGATAGGTTAGTAGAGAACTCAACTACGTTGGACTTGGGGTTTCTTTAGTGTGTTGTAAGCTGAAAATGGCTGGAGTCGGTGACATGCATCACATGTATAACTGTACGCCTTAAAGTGAATCATTCGTTCTTTCTCCTCAACAACGGACTTTTTGGTCAGTTTTCCAACCTTTGTTTACACCTGTCTTCAAANGGGGGGCTTTAGCCCCCCAGCCTCCTATGGTGCGCTGCCCATGTATTAGGGACTTTGGGAATGAAACTGGGCTCACTATTATCGACGATTTGAAAAGATTATTCTCGGCAAATGCTGTGTGGACAATAAGTAAACACGATAGTTAAATCCGGGTCTTTAATGAATGTGCTTTAATCGAAATTTCTAAATTTTGACGTGATTGGATATTCCAGCCGCCCCGAGTTAGTGTGCTGGCTACTACGCAATATAATGACGAGATTGCGTTATGCATGCTTCTAACAACGAACAATTTTGGCAGTCTTTTTATTGAATCGAAACCTCGAACAATATCCCTACTGGTCAGTTTTCATCTGGACAAGCAGCGTCTAGATGGCTGTGTAACCTGTCTTGTGGTGTCAGTCTTGATAGGCGGCAAAAGAGAAGACAAGTGTCTCATTACACTGAAAGTGTATCCGTTACAGAGTACTCAGCGTACTTTCAGCTTAAGCACACTTAAAATAAACTTTGCAGCTGCACTTTCATTTATTTTGCCTGTCCTCGTGCTATTTACATTCAATATGTGTGCACAGCAGAGACTTTATGGTTCCGAAACGTACAACGATGTACAGCGTAATTTATGATAAAAAACGTTAAAAGTGTTAAAAAAGGGGCTCAAGATTGATTGAACTTATACTTCTGTCCGTCAGTCGTGTAATCTGGCATAGGTGTTCTCGTCTTCACAAGCATTACAACACATCAAATGCCGCCATCGTGAGGCGAAACTTTGCGCCTGCAAAGAGGAAGTAGCACAGACCTTGACCACGTGACGATTCCGTCTGAATCGTGATTTCAAACGCTTGAAAAGTCCTTCGCGTTTTACAATATTTGATTTAATATCCGTAAAATCACCGATAATTCTGTGGGTGTCCTCTGAATCAGAAGAAACGGCATGGAGAGGCACATCCACAAACATCTTGTGGTATTAATGTGGTATTAATTTCATCCTTACTGATTACGGAGATATCAATATTCGTTGGAAAATACAACGTCTCAAACAAAATGTGACTGTGAGGCCACAAGGTTTAACATCGTCCAGTGCCAGTGGCATGTCTTCACGCTTGCTGGGCAGACCACTGCTCTGAAATTTTATTTTTTCCTTCTCAACAGTTTCATCTATTAACGTGTACGCTAAAAGATTTACAGTATGAGAAGAAATGGCATCTTGGGGCAACTTAGCGAAGCTGTGCAAATTTGCATCTTCTGGGATTATACCTTCGACGCTGCCTGATTTGCTGCACAGAGTCTCAGATGTGGAACGTGGTGTGTCCTGTGTAAAAGGTTCCCCAATCGCAGAGGAAATTGTAGGCTCGGTCAAATCACTGAAATCTATCATTGTGATGTCGTCCAAGTGCCAACTTCCAATGGATATACTTTTAGATTTCAGGACTTTCTCATTACTGTCATCATTGCCAGCGAAATCAACAATACTTGACGAGTGTACGACTTCCTGTCGAACATCTTCAACGTAGCCTGGCTTGTTTATGCCTTCCAGTTTACCGGCTTCTTTCTCTCCGGTATCAATCATACATGTACATGTAGAGCTACGGCGGATGATTTCTGAAGCAGCTAGTTCAATAGAGAAAAAAAAGTTGCACCATAAAGCAAACCATGGATATCACAATCCTCGGCGTCCGCAGGAACTTCCTCAATATTTCGTATTTCGATGCAAAGTTCTTCCTTGGGTGTAATAATAGGGATTTGACTTGCCACTAACTGTGGCAGCTCAGTCTTTCCATGGACATTCTTCTTCAGCAATTCATCTGTGTCAGTGGAGATGTAGTTAACTTCCTCAGAAACTCTAGGCTTGGTCGACTTGGTGGCGTCTTCAAAGTGGTGACCTTCAACGCTTTTACTTTTAGATTTCAAGACTTTCTTCATACCATCAGGAAAACAAGCGTTATCTGACGGTTGCATGACTTCTTTTCGAACATTGTCAACGTCAGTCTGTTTGTTTCTGTCATCCAATTTCGTAATTTCTCCCCCTCTACCATCAGGGTTACCAATTGGCGCTTTTGTTGAATTTGGGAGGTACGTCTTTTGATGGCCATTAGTCTTCCACATTTCATCTTTCGTTGTAGAAATGGGGCACACTTCCTCCAAAACTGTAGACTCAGTTGTCTTAGTAAAATCAGACAGTGTGGCGTCTTTTAAGTGGTCATTTTGAACGGGTTTGCTTTCGTATTTCAGGACTTTTTCCTCACTATAAGCCTCATCAGCAAACCCAGTGGTACTTGACGGCTGAATGACTTCTTGTTGAACGTCTTCGACGTCGCCGGGTTTGTTTCTACCGTTCAATTGCATGACTCTCCCTTCAACTCCAGGGTCATCAGTAGGACCTTTCTGTTCATTTGTTGGATCCGTATTTTATGGACAGTCTGTTTCACCTTCTCGTCGTTCTCTGTGAAATCGCGGGACACTTCCTCCGAATGTTTCTTTCACATTCTGCGTCTTCTTTGTAGATGATTGTAGAGTTCCCGACTTCTGGGTGACATGCCCATCAAGGTCCGTTGATTTGCGGACAGTGTTTGCCTTTTGGCGGCGTGATGCTATCACAAGAAGACAACACAAATCTCTTACACACCTGACATAAGATTCCATTAATTTAGTGTCAGCTTCTGCTTTGTCAACAGTTTTGGACGCGTCAGATGTGTCTCCTGACCACTGGTCATTCACTGCCGTGGTTCCAGAGACGTCTTTGTTGCCAAAAGACACAATGCCCTGCAATTTCCTCGTGACAGAGTAAACTTTCTCGGCCGTTCTCAGCATAATTCGCAAAATAAAATGGATAAACCGTAATATTGTAACTTTTATAAAGTTTCGAATGACACTGTGAGCCATTCCCGGGTTCATTTTACGGAATTTGTACAGTGAATACGTCACGAATAGTTTGACGTCACCAACTGTACACGTTAAATGTCAACAATCAGGAATTTCCGAAAATATAGAATAACCCCAAAGCAAGCACGTCCATTGGCGTATTTTCGGAAAAAATCAAAAAAGTACAACCATGTGCGTGTTTTCGGTACGGTTGGCATGTCTTGAAAATCGGACGGACTCGTTTTATCATCCGTATGTTATGTGTTTTGAAGTAAAGATTTATTTTGGCGAGACATATTTTGGGTCCCACGATTTCACTCAAATGATTATCATTTATCGAGATATTTGTTGATTTTGCTGGTAACTAAGATTATGAAGGACAATTCAAACTGTGTTTGCCTAATGAGAAATAAGTATGGAAGAATAAAAATTCTAACCAGTGAGATACAATTACATTCATTAAAAAGAAGGTGTTTCTTTAAAAATTCACTAATATGTTTAAAAAACACGTAAAATGTTTGACTGTTTCGGAAAATATGCCCGCCTTCTCTCCGAAAATACGGTTGACTGGCAACATAGTCGGTTACCTTTGACGTTTTCCCATTGGTCTGTTTTCGTACACAGTCTGACCATTTTGTTTCGACAGGGTCGGTTTCATGTTGCGATTCTTTTGAACTAACACGAGATGGTTTGTAAGGGTGGCGATTTGTCTGGTATAAAGTGCACGTGCGATATTTTAGAGTGCAAACCACAGTGACAAATTTTTCATTATTTTCTCTCCCTTGGTATTTTTAAAAATCATTTACAAAATCTCTGCCGAACGTGAATTTTGCTGGTTTGCCTTAGTTTTCATGGTTCACAAAGCGTCCATGAAGAAAAGGAAAAATACAACGTCTTGTAAGTCTTTATCCATCCAGGAAAGTCCATAGTCAAAACAAAGATATAGGCTGATCGGGTGCAATTCAGTACGAAATTGCGCCGCCCCTGTGAAATGGTCCCCAAATTCACTACCTTCACTCGAACTGGTGGCTGTCATTGTTTTGAAGCTGAGTTCATGCAAACAAGTAGAGATGATCACCATCATGAACACAATTCGACCCATTCACTTGTGCCATCTGCATGTTTGTGGACAGAGTTCTGTAGCTGTAGACATACTGGAACTCCCCAGCTGACGAACTGAACCGATGGCCCCGGGATTCTCAATGCAGTCTTGATTGATCCTGCCTGTCACTAAGTACTTGAAATCGCATTCGTTTCTAGTCGTACAGGAGGTGTCTGATCATATTTGTAGAATACAACAATGTTTCCAAGAGGCAAGTTTCCCACAAAAACTGATGATTTACTTTTATCAGTTACTAACATTTCATTGAATATGTATCGACTAAGTAACAATGTAATCATTATTAAGTACCCGTCACAAGTTTATATCCCACCACAGAAGCATCAATATACTTTAAGTCAACTAACCAGTAGGACCATCATGAAAACCATGTACATGTACGATAATTTTGCTATGAGTGATCGAACAAAACCTTGAACATAAATGTAAAGGTAAGACAAGTTCAAATCACTCTGCCAATATCGCAGATTGACTGGCAGCAGATTCAATCGTATTTCTCACTTATCTTTATCAGTGGGGAAGCGAAAGAAGTGAAAGTCACGATTTTTCAACTGACTTGCTGTAGCCATAAGCAGTGCAAAAAGATCCGTTGCTTTTTACGGACTAGAGCCGCCATATCTTGTTTTGAAAATCCCTGCAGTTATTTGACGCAGCACCGTCCTCAGATTATCTATGGGAAGTCTATACAAAGTACACGATCAGATAAAATGTTTTGTCTCCGACTCGATGATCATGACTGAGTCTCAACCATATTGCTTTGTTCGGAGCACACACCCGCTAGGTGTCGCTAAGGTCAATGAAACAACAACGTCCGCCACTGGCCCGTCGAATGACATTTCGCCAGGAGACTTGTCTCCCTCTCTCCGGTCTCTGCTACTGCGTGATATCACCATTGTTTTGTTTACATATAAGGGAAATGCGTTACGTCTAGATCTTGTCATATGTAATAAGGAGACATGCTCTGCCGAAGTGAAAGAATCGATGAAATGAAGAGTGGATCGTTTTTTTTTTCCAAATTTAAAACTAAAAGAATGCTTTGACGTCAACAGAAATTTAAAATCTTTATGATCAAAGCATAAAAATACCTGGTGAACAGTTTGTCATCTGTTTCAGTGGAAGGTAACCACTTTGAATAATGCAATTTAGTCTGTATTTCACGTTCTATGTCATTTTAACCGCGTAACGTCATCAGGACAAAAAAGAGACCCTTGTTTGAGTTTCTGGTGTCTGCCTCCAAGGGGCTGAAGTGGTGACGATCAGGAAGAATCTGACTTTAGGGCCAGGTGGGCGACATAGAATTTGTCTGTGCTCCCTAACAACATTACTTCCATACGGGCGAGATGAAGGTGGGAGCAAGTCGTAATTTAAGTGAGTGAGAGACTTACTGATGTCTACCGGGGTTGCGGGTGGAGATACATTTTAAAACGGGTGTCGACTCGGAGCGGAACTGGGTGGAGTCGACGCATGGTGGGAGGGGAGTGTGCTCACATTTGTTTCGTCACCCCATCCCTCTAAAGCCAACTTTGCCACGCCTATGCTCATGCAAATCTATGTGAACATGTATACTGATGTATCTTGAGAGGTTGATGGTGTGCATCTTACGCTATGTATGTAGGTCACGTCGAAGTCGCCGAGCTACTGAAAGTTCCAGTGGACGACAGCCTGACACCTCCGAGGGTGCAACTGGGTCTACAGAGCCCACAGAGGCGACATCTGGTAGAGAGTTCTAGACCACGAAATTTCCGATCATTCAATAACAGTGTTCCAGGATGGACGCCCTCCAAGTATCACCTCTTTAAACCTGGAGACTACACTGTTTGAGTTACTGTTAATAATATGCGTTTAGCATAAATAAGTATTTAATTATAATTTAGTTAACGTATCACTGTAGTTCTACCCCTTGGTTCCGATCTTAGGCTTTTTTAAATGTACACACGCTGTTTTGATTGATTATTGAAAGCATCGTCTTGTGAGTGTTGTAGGGATGTTTTTTAAAAAGAATAGAACAGGTGTTTCTACATGTTGGTGCTATGTCTCCATATTTCAGGACTAGCACTTGGTTTGATTACTGCTACTTTTCTATTCCACCCTAAGCTTATCAATAGTGAGCCACACTCAGTTGTTGTCATTTTGAGGTGATATTTGACCTTAGCCCTATTTTGTACAGTATTTGTCAGCCGACACAATAAAGCCTCTGTGTACCTCAGTTACATGTTTCAATATTACGTCCGTGGATATCGCAACGTATGAAATTTTTTTCATTCCAATACATACCGTCTTTTTCTGTGTAAGCTTGTATCCATATGTGTGATTGTTATAACATTTGCAACGACAACCGTGACGCATAAGACCGTACGGTTACATGCAAAGGAAGTACTGCGACAGTTCTAGACTGTCCAGTCCAACATAATTACGCGAATGCGACGCCTGTGTAATCGGCTGCAGGACAAATGGGCGATTTATCCTGAGACCAACGCCCAAAGGCAGTGGCTGAAAAATAGCATGCGATCAATAACGTCTGAACATTGAACCCTTTTTGTTTTGGCACTAACGGTAAATCTCTAGCGCAGCTCGTGCTCATCAGCGTGATGACATCACCACCAAATCTAAAATTCCTCCAACCATTGCAGGAGCATTTTCAGTGTAAACTGGAACCGTTATTCGACAATCCGCCGGGAACCATCTTGAGGTGACCTCAAAAAGCCTGAGAACGCGGTATGCAAATGCGGTAGTAACGCGTCCTTTGGCGGTGAAATCTCGAAAGGTCGCGGAGTAGCTGCTGATCCCACTGCAAAAGACTAACACGTTTCATTACGGTCGCTCATTGTGTGGACCCTCCTAGCCGTGAATAAACCAGTGACCCTCTCACACTTTCGTAACACCGCTTCGCCACATACGGCCGAAGAACGTGTTAACATCTTGCACAAATCGTAGTCATCCAACGAGATCGAGGCCACAATGAACCGAGAAAAATAAACATATTCATTTTCTTTGGCAGACTTGGCAGTTTGAAACGGACCATGAACGATCGCTTTCACCGCTTGCGCCAGCCTGCATGTCAGTGTATCTGTGTCGGCTCCGACACCTTCGCGATGGTACTGCAGTAATATGCATCTTGTACTGTGTTCATATTGCGTTTTATCCTACACGCGTTGAATCAATCGAGTGCGTATCGACCTCGACGGAATTAATTTTTATCTGACTTATCAACCATTGTCTTATTAATTTATGAAACACAATTTCTTTCCATGAGTCGATAACCATAAAACATGCAATCTATGATGTAGGTTTCCCAAGGAATTTTGTGTAGAAATAAAAAAACTAATTATTGTAATAAAACCTTGTCAGAAAGCGACTGAACTGCACTAGTCAACGTTAGACCGCTTTACATATGAATAAACAAAACACCTAATATATCCTGCAAAACCTATCATTGCGACTTTTGATGAATACTAAACCCCCGTATTTGCATACCTATTGCAATGGCATGCGAGTATCAAAATAATGGAAAACAGTTAATACACATGCACGTGGGATGTAAACGCACCATGTATGAATGTAAAATGTAAATAAGCCGATCTATTCAGTAAGTAACAAAGCATCATTTGCGGAATACATTTTATTGTATTGTGACACACTGCTATTCAAAAGCTCTAGGCATGAATGATATTCTGAGGTAAACAATTAAAACATAACAGGGGATTCTTATGCATACAAAACTCACTTTTTACTGAAAAACGACGCAACTCGAAACTGGATATCAGTGCTATTACTATTACTACTATCATTTTCTAGATGTACACGTGTTTGCGCTTTATCAGCTGAGTAGCTACTGATCGGGTGCATACAGTTATTCTGGTATTGTTCTAAAACCCCCTCGACCCCTACACCCCACGACCCCCTGGACCCACAACCCCCATGACACACAACCCACTTGATCCACAACCTGCGGCAACAGATGTATCTTTGCGCTTTTTACACATTTTATAATCATATTACGTCGCTGAATGACTTTCCCATAAGACTTACCTACACCCGAATCTGGTTTGGCTCAAATCTGGTGGTTAATGCAGAAAGTGGCAAAGAACATGATTTGAAATAGCGGATTGTGAGCGTGCCATTGTTGTCATGGAAATATCTCCACGAGCGGCTACCAGTGTCTACTAAGATTAGGGAAAGAGTATGTTGATGTAAATGGACATAATTTCACATTTTTATTGTTTGCTTTCTGTTGTATACACGTTTGCAGTATACTCCATGTAACGTTGAGATACTATTTTAGTCAAATTGTATTTACTGAAGAAATTACATATTCGTCGGTTCCTCTCACTCTCCTAAAGTAACTTGATTCTGCCATTCACTAAAGAGCAGAGGGGTCGATTACACTTTGGCGGGAACGACATTTGTAACGTTGGTTGGCCTTTAATTTGATTTGGTCGCCTTGTCTTTTTCTGTTTTTTGGCTTTCAAACTTGCCGAATCGACCCTCTTAAGTGCAAAACACGGGGAAAGGTCAGTCGAGCTCACGGCAGGACACGTTAGTCCAGCAAGTCAACGCTTGTTCTATGTTCATACATGTATCAAGTCGTGCTTGTGCAGACTGGGTTGAGGGGGCGTGGGTCGTGGGTCTAGGGGATCGTGGGGTGTGGGGGTCGAGGGGTTTTAGAACAATCCGTTTTTCTGTGCGTGATCCAACTCCAGTAAACCCTTATTGATAACCGTTTAATGGATAGATGAATACTAAACCACTACTTCCTGCACCGGGAGTCCCACAGTAAACAAAAATAAAAAATACAAAACTCGGACTAAAGACACGCAAAATCATAAAAAACACCTGAAATAAAAAAATATTTTTCTAACATCTTAATGCGTCCATGAATCTTGTACAATGGAATCGATATGTATCCCATAGTGAGTGTTCCTTCATCTAGCGTCATCCTTTTCATATACATCTTGTAAAGCACCTTGATGCCCTCAGTCAAATTGTAAGTTGCTCCATTTGTTAACGCTGATGGTTCTAGTACGGAAGAATTGATGACTGATGATGTGGCCCAATCAAACTGTTCGTGGAATCGGAGATTAAATCTGGTACGATGGATTCTCGTACGTCGGTTTTGGATTACATTCTTGTACTGATCTGGCAGAGTTGAAAAAAAAAACACTTAATTATTATTTACATGGACAAGTAAAACATCAAACAAACACGCGAGTGGGTGGACAAAGTTTCGTCATCTAAATATAAGGCACTCCTAAATGCCAATTCTAAGGATCATGGTCCGTGCAGACATTCTCTAGTAAATGGTTAGACCCTGTTTTATTAACGTAACTTTAACCACAGACCCAAACACCATGTTACACACTGGAAGACCGTAAACCCAAAATAGACATTTCGAGGACTTAGATTCAAAACAATACAAGCAACTTAGCTCGATTGACTGGTCACCTTCCGGACCGCCAAACATGGGTACACCCAGCCTAAAAATGGGGGCTCGAATTTTTGAGAATGTGAACCTTTTACTAAGATACATGGGGTACGTTCAGAGCTACGAATTGTGCATTCACCAAATTTCCGTAGTTCTTGCATTTTTAGTGGACTTTTGTCTAGTTTTCTCCTTTTTCGGAGTTTTTGTATCTCTGAGGCGGACATTTTTACCCACTTTGCCATATGGTAGACTCGATCAAGCCCCTCGGTTCGTGCATACGAAAACAGCGACGCCTTATTCTGATAACGACTTATATATAAGTGGTGTTTTTTGACCACTTAACTGTGCCACGCATGCACTGATCATGACATAGCGACGGTGAGCGGGTATATCAGTTTTTGCATCATCAATTTCTGATGATAAGAATGGTTTGAATAACAGCTACCGCACACCCCGCAAGTAAGCAAAGTATGCGAAACAATGCGTTTTTGGCAAGAGTTTTCTAACAAAATGTTTCTCATACATGTATAAGCGATGTGCCTATGATCTACAATTTGGCGCATGCGGGTCTCAATGTACATGCATGCGTATACGCCTATGTGTTACATAATGCGTTTTAACGGCCCCACTCATAGGCGCATGCGCCTAGTCCATGCAATTAGGCGCACTTCAACATTTAGGGGTATGTGCTCAATTGCGAGGTATCACGTTGAGTTGTTGGGAAGCATAACTTCTTTCTTGGTGCCTTATTTGCAGTCGTACATTAAAGAGGCCCGGAAAAAGATGAATAGACTAAATTACAATATTGAAAGTGATTCTCTGCCATTGAAACAGAATTTAAATTGCTCACCAGGAAGTTTTTGGGTTTGTCCGTAAAGATTTTTTTATTTCTGTTGGTGTCGAAGCATTGTCTTTTAGTTTCAAATTTTGTAAAAAACGATCTGTCAACTGCTCGCCACTTCGTCAATTTTGCTCCAGCAATGCCAGTGGCGCGTCATTTGGTACGGCAAGACATACATGTAAACGTAGCACAGTTCACGTTTATGAAAAATGTGACCTTTTACCTTAAGCGACTTTAAGCAACTGTCTGTGAGGGCATGCGTGCTTTTTTCATAAATGGGTGGGAGATAAGAAACTTTGTAGAAACCACAGAGTTTTTCCTTCGCGCTTTTCAAAAATGGTGAATTTTGTGATTTTTTGTTCTGGAAATTTCCTCACAGTGGATGTGAATTACTCTGTATTAAATGTTGCGAGACGGTACTTTCGTCAGGAATTGTTTAAAAGATATTTTTGCCGAGCTTTCGCGTGCCATGTCTCTTTAGTCACTTTATGCCTAGTCAAATCCACGAAGTGAATTTATTAAGTTTAAGTTGTTCTTTAATTGAATACATGATTAAAAATGTTGTTAACTTTTACACTTTACTTCCACCACCTTTTCATGCAATAATTTGATAGTGCCGGGAAAAGAAGTCTATCGGTGATGATTTTGTTTAATGTAAATATCAGGACGGATTCCGCTTTTGAGCGACGAGTTGACCGCCAACTTTTGTAAATGAATATGCGTGTAATCGTTACCAAGAAAAAGAGAAAAATTATGCAGACTGACGAGTTACGCGATGACGAGTGAAGCGAGGTCACTTGTGTTACTCCCTTATGAAGGCGTGGGGGGGGGGAGCTAATTGCACTGTACTTGCGCACAAGTAGGTGTACATTCATTGTAGTACAAAATCAAACCAATTATGTTGCCACTGATGAAAGGTGTCTGAAGTATTCAAAATCAAACAAGCTTGTCCAAATTTTACTACAACTAGTTTGCTGTCGACTTAGCTCCTTAGTTGTAGCGCCGACAATACATTCTCTATACCCACCTTTGTTTGAGGTTTGCTCTTCCAGTCGTCTTTCTACGCCAGATACATATTGAGAGACTGACGATGAGAGCGACGCAGACTAATGCAGACCCAGCAGCGATCAAAGCCACAGCCAGTGTACTGAGACCTTTCGGATTTGATTTCTTCTGGATAGCGTCGTCTGGGAATAGCAGGTATTGGAAAACAGTAACAATTTGGAGTAGGGCATTAAATCATCCAATGAAGAGGCTATTCTTTGGGAGGTCAGAAGCAATAAATAAAGTTTAATTTAACTAAGGAATAATTTGATACCAATTTTATGATGGCAAGTGGCCTCGATTTTAATGACATATACTATTTACATGTAGGTGGGTCAAATTTTTCGTAACTCAGTAGATAGGAGCTCACTGGAAATTCTATTCGCATGGTTGAACAGAATATCTGGAAAATATATGTTTTCAAATTTCAAAGTTTTACAATACCTTTACACATTGGCTCCAGTCCATTCCAGCTTCCTGTGGCGTTACAAGTAATGTTCTGATTGCCCACCAGGTGGTAGCCATGGTTACAAATGAACGTGATTACAGCGCCGGGGTTGCGGCCAACAATCAAGACACCACCATTTGAAATTTTGGAGACTGGTGGACACTGAACAGCTGCGGAATGAAATGTGACGATTGAGACAACCAAAGACTGGTAGCATCAGTCGTAATATCATTAAATCACAGTTTTCATAATGCAAGTACGCTGGCTGATAACAAGAGTTTGATTTCCACATATTTTAATAAGATATGATACTGCATCTGCAGCACAGCATGATTATTAATCTGCTTTGACTTGAACTTGAAGAGCAAGAGTCTTCGTTAAAATGCGTTTTACGTGCTATGGACGTTTGATAGATTTGCCCAAGGTTACTAATCAATGACAACCGCAGAACTACATTTCGGTCAATTAAGCTAGTTAAAACACTTCAAATGAATATAATTTGTTCTTTTACTTTCATAAACCAATGCCATAATATTCCTGACAGTGATAGGAATCTATGCCACTCTGTTACCAGCAAGAACATCGAATCTATCAGTGAATCAATGTACCGATGCGTAAAGTTTATTCTAAAAGCTTATCCAAAAGTTTATCCTAAAATTTCGAATTAAAAAATGTCGCATTTTCGCATTACATATGCCTTGGGTTGTCAGCTCATTCGGCAACAATTCACGATGAGATGAGTGAGGGGACGTTTTTATATTGCAAAGCGGTGAATTTCAGCTTGAATAGTTTTGCCATTTTGTTTCGTTCTATGGAAAACTAAGCCCACGAATTGATTTTTTCAGCGAGTGTGTCTTTCTCTGTGCATATCGCGTCCGCCAATTTTTAAGCATTCAAATTTGTAAGAAATTTACGCAACTAAATTTCCAGGATTAAAAGAAGAGTTGCGCAACTAGTTATTTGCAATATTTGATTGTAGCAATAACGATTCATTGGCTCGTTTAAGTCCAGTTCTCGTGGGCGTTTTTGACCAATTTGAAATATATTACTTGCTAAATTGGCGTTTTGAACCTTTTTCAATAATAAAAAAAATCACTAGTAAAATAACGGTTCTTCAGATCGGAAGCAGTGAGCAAGTTCCGTAAATGTCAGTCAGTCGGAAAAGTTGGTGTGCTCTCGCTTTTTCGTTCTAAAATCAGAACTCAGGGGCACAGAAGCCCGCCGACTTTTAGTACCGGAAGTGATACATAACAAATTACTATTTCACTTAAGAAGAAGACAATGCCATTCCATTTTCGTATAGATCCCACGAATTCTGCACCACCTAATGGTCAATTTAATTAGTATACCAAGTTGAAAGGAATTCAGACCCTGGACGAAATGAAGCTTTACATGTTGTTTTTGGCATTGGCTTGTCTATTCGCCAAACTGCTCATACGAGCATTACAGAAATTAAAAGATATCTTCCTGATGAGAAGAGTACCGGTGACGTTGATTTTCGTACGGGTACGACTATCGCAGCGCCGCCCCGTGGCGATTTTTCTATCCGGGCCCGTATTTCCTTAATCCATCACATAACCTTTGTAAAATTAGACAGCTTTGTTCCCAGGAAGCTGACGGCGGGTGATGATGAGATTCGGACCAATCTGACTACAACTGTGTCCCCTAATGAAGAGTCTAGTTGTTAACGTTTGGTTCTACACCTGTACATGTATATCTTCAGACCTCCTTGATCGATTTTCAAGAAACTTGTAACTTTTATTAAAGAGACGACAACGTTTTTCCATTTTCGGACTGAGTCGACGTATTCTGCCCAACCTATATGTAGTTCCATTTTAACTTTTTCCAAGTCCGTGTATTTAACGTCCGCCTCTCTGTTCAGAAGATCATCAAAATTTGACTGATGTGTTACTGATTAGAAGGCCACGTTTGACGTTGATTTTCAGTCAATTCTGACTGCTGAGACGTCCTGAAGTGGTGATTTTGTTTGCATCTGCGGCAGTACCTCCGAAACATTTTGGAGGATTGCTGTGAAATTTGGCAACAGGTCCGACTCGTTTACATCTGTATAATTTAAGTTAAATGACAAATTTTCATGCATTATTACATTTTTCTATAAGCAAGAAGACTACGCCTCCCAAAATTTTAGAGAGATTCGACGTACGTATTCTGCACCGTCTAAGGGGCATTTTTTCTAACAAACCTCTTTAGAAGCATACCGTTTGCGGTATAGTCGTAGGCGCAGTTCAATGGTTTGCTTTGCTCTTGCTAATCATTTTCTTTAAAACTTAGGCTAAAACGATGAAAATACCTTTGACTTCAAATAACATAACCCGCACTTAGAGGAGACACTTTGAAGAAGGCCAAGGTCAGCTTACATGTACGACGTTGGTAAAATATTAATTGAAGATATGGATGGTTATAACGACATATCTATCCAACGTTTCAGAAACGTTGGATAGATATGTTGTTACTTACTTACGTTCTAATTTAAAATGCTTCTGTTCTGGCCTAAATCAAATGTGATCAATGGATGGTTATCCTGTCCCACGTGTTCTTAAATGTGCTATTCTGTAGCTCGGTGAAAATGTTCGAAACACCAATGACGAGTTTTGTCTACATGGGATGATTAATTCGAGCAAGCGCAGTAGCGTTCGCCATGGCTTTGACATTTGCAGAGCCTTCGTCACCACATGAGGGCATTTCGAAGAGACGTAGAAGCCTAGTCGGTCAGAATAGTTTTGTTTGGACTGCTAAAGATGGAGAAACGAATGCATAGAGGTGAAATTGCTTGCAGTTGCGGTCGTTCGCGACGGACAAGCATGAACTTCTACTTTTGTGGTTATCGTCGAACCATTCTATTTTGAGATAAAAAAGATAAAACAAACACCACCTAAGTTATGAAGTATTGCCTACTAAACAAATGTATGTACGGATTTTGCTCATTCAAACTTGATGGATTGGAAATTTGAGGCTAAACTAAAGGATCTCCTTCGATTTAAGTAACGAAAATAGTTTGCTATTCTCATATTAGGAATCAAACTATACCGACAGACTGGCGAGAGATTGAATTAAATCATGAATTACATATGTTAAAACTCACTATACCTTCGCAAATTGGTTCTTGTCCACTCCAGGCTCCGGAAGCGTTACAAGTAATGTTCTCATTGCCCACCAGGTGATAGTTGTTGTTACAAGTGAAAGTGGCGACATCTCCTGGTTTGTGGCCAGAAACCAAAGCCTCACCATTTGCAAAGTAGGAGACGTACGGACACCGAACAACAACTAAGAAACAAAATATAATGAATAAAAAAACTAATGACTTAAGTGCAATTAGAAAAAAGTAGAATGTTTTAGTGATTTGGAGCCAATGTCCTTCCAGAAATTAGACGCACAAGCTGAATCAGAACAACACAAACTCATTGGTCAAACGACTGTCGATGTTAACCCTTAAAGCCTTTGTTTTTACACAGTTATATTTATTTGAACATCCAGGTGTTTATCAGCTATCTAGACTGCTACCGTGTTCTTAAAATTTTATCGACAGAATACTTTCATCCTGACGATCGTTGCCGGACAGACTGAAGATGAAAACAGAAACCTTCTTCTACTGTTTTGACCATCTCAACAAAGTGTTCTTCCGCCTGCCGAGTTGCATTCGCTATAGCCTTGTTGTTAGACGTTCGTAAATCGTAAAGACACTCTGTACTGTTTCCACAAATATGTGCTTGTTCATCTGTGATGCTCGACGCAGACAGTTCGTCAATGAATGCTGGTTGAAAGTTGTGATGAGAATTGTAAGAATAATAATCCCGATTCCTTCCATAGGTAAACAGTGACGTATTCTGGTCCACTTTCCCTGAAGCAAAATACAAGCGAACGTTTCAGTACGTCGATATATTTACCGACTGGTCCTATTGTTGCGTCTGAAGTATCGTCAATTTTAATTCACATAACTGAACTCTAAAGGAAAGCAAGTAACACAAAACTCCCGGTACTGAATACATTCTGCAAGGCAGGTAACTCAAAAATTCTTTACCAAGGGCGTTATTAAGAGTCACTACGCACTGAGAAACATGTCAGGTCACAGATTTTTTATTCATTCTTCAAGGATATAGTGATGAAGAACCACAACAGTTCCGTTAAAATCGTTGCGTTTCTTGGGAACTGGACCACTGCAAATGGTGGGCATGCTTGGTCAGGTGGCACGATCGGGACTTTCGACGTTTTCAGTCAAAGCTTCACTTTGCCCTGTTTAGCTGGCTAAAAACAAAATGCGAATTATACATTTTACTCTAAATTCCTTACTCAGATAGAATTCTATTTTATGATGCCAAAAAGAACACCGAAACCTGAAACATCCCAAGAAAACGCTTCGGAGTTCATGAAATTGCGAATTTGGGGATGGTGCCGGTAGGCATTGCCTGTGACTTGAGTACAAAAGGATTTTATGAGAGTAAAAAGGTTATTTCAATTTTCGTTTTTTAGCCATCTGCAGGCCGAAAGGCAGCTTCAACTGCTACTCAAAAACGATATAGCAAGATCCCAAACCAGACACAATTCATTCTACCTCAGGAGACGTTGAAAGTATTTAAAAATTTATAAAGCGATCAAAACGTGCACAGACTCACTTGATATTTATACCTGCGTGAATCAAAATTTCTAAAGTGTTTTAATGATCGATACTCTAGAAGCGTTATACAGAAATTGACAACTTTTCAAAATAAGAAAAACTCGTATGAAAATAAAAAGTTGCTCGAATTAATTACTAAGAATGTTCCAGGTTCATCAATTTTGCCTTGTTACAAAACGCGGCTTAAATTTTCCGCTTATATACACCCTTTCCTTTACATTCGCCAATTTAGAACACATCAGTTTTCCCCGGAAACCTCGTAACATACGTGTACATGCATGGTCGCTGGTTAGTGAGTACCCATAATACACGAGTCAGCTGTCACTCACTACGGCGGCCATTTTAAGTGATGGCGATGCACCAAGAATAAAAAGTAAAACAAAAATTTCGTTAAGTTTGAAAATGTTTGAAGTTGTGTGGAATGAGCATTATTTGGGCTTACAGGCTTAGACTGATTTAACTTGAGTTTAAATCCGTCTTTTAAGTGTTTAATTTTTCGATTTTCACACCTACGGAATGTACGGTGAACTACTAAAAGTTATGACTTTAAGATAAAACGTTTATGAGATTGCGCCCTGACGGGTATTATTTTGGCACACACAATATACAAAAAATCAATGAAGACATTTTGGAAAATGAACCCCTCGGCGACAATGGAATCCTGTTGCCTTGGAGATGAAAAGTGATTCACTTTTATAAACTAGGTTATTTCTGTGTACTAATGACGATTTGATAACGATTTGTTTCGAAAGTGACCTCACTCAGGCTTTAGGGCATTCACTTACAACTTTCTCCAAAGCTATGTATCTCTCGGGAAGTCGCTGTTTGCGGAAGGACACTGCCATTGGGGAACAGGAAATCATCGGACACATCTCCATTCCATGTGCCCAGAAGACCACGAGTGTTATCTAGCGTATAATAGAAAGCATTCGCAATTCAAGGACAGACAAATAAACAACGTCAATTATACACCAACCAACACAAAACGGTACATCATGGGCGCACCCGGGGGAGGGGCTCGGGAAGGTGGAAGGAGCGCCCCAATTTGATGAATTGGGCAAAAAGGTACACCTCAGTGTAACAAAAAGTTCAAGTAAATGACACAAAAGTCCACAAAATCCACCGAAAATCGGCGCAGATGCACAATTTGGGGGCCTGAGCCTAATGGCCCCATTTTTTTAGTCCACGTTGATGTTTTTCCGTAAAAGGTCCGCATAACCAAAAATTCGAGCTCCCCTATATTTTTGGATGGGTGCGCGCATGTACAACATGCATTTATATAACCACAGACAGAAGATATTCCCATCAAATTGTTTGACTTATTATTTTTAGAAAATAATATGAGCGAATCTACGGCGATGTCTTTTGTAAACATTACTCATTTCATATACATTACACAAGATATTGTGTATTAATGAACACGTGTTATTGCAAAGAGCGAAAACGTGCAAAATCTTGTAAAGGTGTTGAAACTGGAGGTCTACAATAAATCTTTAGCAACTAATCCTCTATTGCAGTGATAAGATGGTGTAAACGATCATATATAAAGGTACTTGAAGAATAAATTAACTATCGAAATGTCTGAAAACTCACAGAAATATTGTTCCCCGCGTTGTGGAGTCAGCTGGTTTCTTTAAATCGGTATTGGCAACCAATGATTTCATCGATAATTGCGTCGCCCTAAACTGGTGTTATGATAAAGGTCTTAGGAGGCATCTCAGATGCTTCACTGCGCCTGGACTCAACACGAAAGGCAGAAGGAGCCAGGGGGATCGAAAACGTCAGGAAAAATACGTCAGTGAGTTTTCAGAAGTCTTATCATTAATTTATTCCTTCTAGTGAACTTGTTCCTTGAATTTTGATGACCAACTTTGCCATTCAAACCTCCGTCAACAACTCACTTTTTAATGTCGTTGGCCCCGTTACCACAATGTTTATCATGTCTTTTGTGACTTCTAGTTGGATCCCAACAGCTAGATCATTGAAAGTCACCAATATCGTCTTACCACCGGTAGAAATAATGGATAGACCTGTTAAAGCACATAGAACTATAAGTAGGTCGTTCATTATTCCACGGTCAGGTGTAATTATAACACCCATCCACGGCATTGATGTCCATATGACGTAACAGCCAATTGACAATTAATTTTTACTGCCGACGTTTTGCCCTGAAGAGAAGCTCTACCTAGAACAGAAAAAAACACAAAACGCGTATGCAGTGCTCTCAAGAGATTGCGCGACCGAGCGACTAAATTAAGAGAAATGTGGATTACTGTACTCACCGGGTTTAGTGTATCAGAGCAATAAAAAATACACGCTAATGTTAGCCCATGTCCCACTCGCCGTCCGCATTAACGCTCATTTTTGGACCCACTGCGAAATCGGAATAGCAACTGAAACTCTCAATAAATTGTTAACTCAGGACGACCTTTGGCTTGATTTGAAATGCAAAATTATTTTTGGAGAGGCTAAATGATTTGACAATGTCACTGCTACTGCTCGATGGTACTGTAAGAGTGAGGGTGTACTACAGGTATACTTGACGAGGGACCAAACATACTGTACTTGAGGATGCTACTGTTCCGTCTAAAAAGGCTCCGAGGTTCTATTCCGTATTTCCTTGAATTTTTTGTACAACAAAAAAGATAATTTTACCATTTTAACAATGTGGGAAAACGTGACATAAAACTCACTATGGACCAATGGAGTACAAGGAATGACGTATAAACTAAAACATAAAATGGGCATATTAGCAGATGTATTCCATACAAACTAACAAGTAATGTTTAACATTTGATGTGAACGCCAAACTTATACCTTCAAAATCTTGCCAAGGCTGTTCGTCAAAATCTCGCCATTCCCCGTTTATTGCGATTTTACTGACTGTTATTTCATTTTTCTGAATTTGAACAATATCCGTGTTGTTGCCTTTTATCACAACAGCAGTAAACACACTGGCCTGCCGAAGATTACCTGAAATCATGTAAAGCTAAATATTCAACTCGATTTACTGCTCACTCGTAAGTCAAGAGAAAATTTAAAGTCTATGTCTACAATTTTGTTTAATAAGTTTGACATTAAAATATTCTGTTGACGAGACCGACGCCAAGTCACCAATAATGAAAACCAAGTTCCGTAGTTCCCGTTCTTTACCAAGATTACACGAATGGTTTTATTCTAAAGCGCCAACTAGCGGCATAAGATACCATTGCTCAAAGCGGTCATGCACTTTTGACATGAAAGAAAAGGTCGAGAAGTCAATCGCGTACAGACTGCGAGTACAGGTATCTCAGTCCACCCCTTGGTTCAGTGTACGCAGTAACAAATACATAGTATGCAGGATGTACTTCGGCAGTAATGCTCTCTGGTGCAGATCTCATTAAAAAAGACATTACATTTCATTGTTAGACAACTTCTTTCTGCATTTCTCGTATTGTCTAAAATACTCCTTGTGTGCAGATCGCATTTGTGCAGTAGCTTCCCGAGCGACATCGGACTGCTGTGCCCACTGGTTGGCCGGGCTATTGCCCTATTGGTCTTATAGGCTCTGTTTTATAAGTGTTATGCCTAGGACCTTATTGCTACGTTGTGAATGACCTTTTTATTTAACCATGTCTCACTACTCACTGATTCCTCATTTTATTTCTTGCCTTCAAAGAATGTACATGTAGTATGCATTCGAAGTACTACTGTCTAATATCATTACAAAACAATTTCTCTATCTGTTGCTCTTTCTTCGATGTCGCTCGGAGAGCTGCCGCACAGATGCAATCCGCACACAAGAAGTATTTGTAAACAGTACGAGAAATGCAGAAAGAAGTTATCTAACAATCATTGTCGGATTGTTTTGAACGAACTCTGCACCGAAGTAACCAATACTATTTTAGAGTATTGTCTGTTGAAATCAATGGGATGAGTATTTGACATGTCACACATCTTTGATTGGGTAACCATACTTTTGTTGGCCACCGTAGTGTCATTAAGGTTTGTCAAAACGAACGGGAAAATTTGTCCATTCGTTCAACACTTACGTTTAGTCATTGTCATTCTATAACACCAGCATGTACCATCAAATAACTGCAGGATTTTTTGAAAAGTTGTACTTTACCATTGCCGTCCGTTGCCTGTTCTGTCCTCCCCTGCATTGTGAACGAGTTGTCTAACGTCTCCACTACGGTGTACTCGCCCAGACCGTTAAACGTGTACTTGGCGCCGTCGAGTGTCACCATGTGGGGGTCACCAGCTAATCGTGCTGATACAAAATTGTAATAATTCATTGAAATGACATTAATTTTTTTTGTCCATCAACGCGCATGACCAACAACTGAATGTTTTCCCTGGTATCAAACTTGACCCAAAAATTCCACAATTTCTGCGGTATCTTTTGAACTCACAAGCAAGTGAATTAGGTTTATGTAGTTCTATCTTGACGATTTCAGTGTTAAAATTGACATTGATAGCTGGATTTCAAAATCTTTGGGTTGAAAAAGAATTTGTTACTAGAATCGAGGTGTCACCGAGTGCAAAACGTCTGTAACTCTCTGACTCAGCTAAAAAGCGTATGATATACAACAACCGCAAGCGCTTATTGACCGCTTTTGCAGCACCGCTAACGAGAGTATTCCTTGAGCTATGTTGTAATTTTCCAGGTATTAATTGTGTCTAGGGACGTACCAAGTACTGGGGGGACGTATCGGGTGCAGTCCGTTAGCGCCGGTGTAAGCTCAAGGTATTTTCGACATCGATGGTCTTTTCCATGGTTGTGCATGGCAAACTCACAGCAGCATTGGTAAGGAATTTCGTCTTGGAGATAATTGGAAACGAACGGATACTTGCCTATGCCGTCATATGGCTCTTTGCCTGTAAGGGAGACAGTTGTATGAACACAATGCACATCAAGCTACTTTTTTAGGGCTCGGCGCCGGCGGTGGCACATTCAAGAACATATCTGAAACCATTACTGGAAGTTATAAATCTTCCCAATGTACACGCAGGTTGAATGCATGGGAGCGTTGTATGAGGCTGGTTTTATGGGAGATTGAAAAGTTTACATAAGTCACTCCTATAAAAAGCAAGATCTCGTCAGGAATTCTCGTGTATGCTCTCGATAACTTCAGGGACTTTGAGATTAATTTATACTAACAATCATTTATTATAAACTATGATCAACCAGGCTAAATTGCCTTGTAAAGAAGAATCTCTCCCATTTCGAATTTTGATCCACAGCGCCACCTAGAGAAGGACGTCTCGCCACCGATACTCCACGGTCAACGCTTTGGGTTTGAGTGCCACCAACCCTCTCCCCACCGAAACTGGATAGAATTATATCAAAATATCCCGCATCATTTCCACTTGCCTCAAGTGAATTTTCAATTTTCTTGTTTACCACTCCATCGACTAGATTTTTAAAAAAAGAAAAAAAACAGACACTACATCCAACTACATGCTGTTTTTCAAATACATGTACCTAATACAGTTGTAGCTGGAATCACTAACATTATGCAAAAAGCGTAGGCATTATTTCTGTACAACGACCAAGAAATTGAAATTAGGTGAACGTGTGTGACGTTACCTCTAACGATTATTGCTGGAAGTTACATTTTATTTTAAATAGGAGAGCCTCTTTCGATATTTCAATATTCTTATGAAATCCCAAAGCACTTATTAATACAACTAATCTGTTTTCGATATTGTAACCTGCGAAGAATGCATTTTAATACATGCTCATCAATCCGGGTTCTGTTTTGCATTAAGCAAGTCCCTTACAGGAGAACTAAGATCACGCAAGACAATGTGTCGCTATGTATCACAAAAGAACATCGTCCTCAAATCTCCTTTACTCACGAGTGCCTTGCGTCTACGCAACACGCCCCCTAAGTTTCGTAATATCAGGTTATTTACAGACTCCAGTCGTCAGGAGCGCTGTGGTCTCATTAATGGCGTCCCAAAGAAGTTGTCCGCCGTGATTCCTCACTGGATGTTCACTGATCTTACTATATTAACGGCAAATTAAAGCAAATGGTCGCCAGGGAAGTGAATAGAAGGTTAGGCCGGAATATTGAATTCTGATAAGAAATTGGATAAACTATATTATTTCCGTGCAATCTCACAAGTAACTTTCGTGATGCAACTGGCGTATTGCTTAGCAAATTAACAATTAATTATCATATATTAGAAACACACTGGGCACACTGCATCCTTCAATCACCAGAAACGTCATCCTGAAAACTCGATACAAAACAGCAGCGGCAAATTTTCCAAAACTTAGAAACTTCAAATTGTTTTAAATCGTTTGGCGGCAGGTACATGTATTCCAACATTAAAACGTCATGCTGCCGGCGGTTATTCGCTGTTATGTTCTGTGTAATTGTAGGTTGTCAATGAATTACTACCGCATTGTCCTAAATGTAACAGTTTACAGATTTTCGCACATCGGCTGAGTCACTGAGCGCAGTGCCTTTTAAAAAGAATTAGATCTTACCTAAATAATTATAACGACTTGTTCGTCCTGCAAACCTTTTCCCAGTAGCTGTGTTAACGTCCTTCTCAACGAGGTCTCCGTTCCGATCATAGCAACAGTGCTGTCCTCCAAGTTCTCTGAAAATCCATAACGGCGACTCCATTGCAATTTCAGAATGGCCAAATTTGTAATATCGTAATCCAAGAATGTAAAGAGAATCACTAGGACCTCATAGACCAACGTGTATCTGCAAAACTATAGATTTTAACTCAGTGACAGTACATACTTTCTGTCAAAGCAGAAAGCCAATAGATATTTATTTTTGTTTTTTATCAATCTGCCATTGAGTCACGTGATCATGCCTTTATGGTAAGATTTAGAATAAGTGACAAATTGAGAACTGAACAACGGTAACAAAACGTTAATTCCGTTCGATTTAAATGTTCAAGATGAAATCTCACAAACACTGTTACAGTTTTCAAATAATCATTTCGTTTTCATTTCATGAAACTTTTGATTTTTCCACGAGAATCATCAAAATCCCATTTTTGATAGCCACTCACGTGAAACTTTTGAAATGTAATTCCTAAAAGCCTTTTGGAGAACACTGAATAAAGGTAGCACCTGAAAGTTTCATAAGAATCTGAGATATAATGCTCCGAAATATCCAAATTTGGAATTTCTTAGAGCCCTACAAAACCTTAATTTAAGACGTTATTGAAACAAACTAGCCACGTGAAATCTTCCAAAGAAATTCTCGATACAATTGTACATAGGTAGATTTAGCGGGGGGGGGGGGGGGNTTCCTTCGAAAATTGGAAACCCGACTTCGTAGGTCCACAAGCCGTCATAAAATGACTCAAATGCGTTTAAACTAGAAACTAATACTGCTCCCCGGCTAGATTTCACACAGGACCGGAATAGCAGCATTCTTAGATTGCGCTTGTCATAACATGGCATACATTTTGTATTATGACAGTGTTTATTGTAGTCTCTCTTTCTACTCGCAGTGTCATCAATTTCCTTTATTAGCGTAAAACAATGTTTCCGTTATTCTGGGAGACGATATCAAAGCTTCCTCAATTGCACTGTTGGATGTTTAAACCATGACTATGTCTCACTCATCTTAATGGAAGGATAAGTAACCTACCCCTCAGGTGGCGCATTGGATCTGATGCAGTGCGCGGAAGTTGACTGCTGAAGACAGTTGAAAGGACGGCCAGAAGACTCACGGTTACACAGGGGGTCAGGGCGGAATCGGCCGATATCTAAAATGACACGAATTACTAAGAATTACATGTACCAGAAAATAAAGTGACTTATTAAATTAAATTACGCGAAGTAATTCAAGATCATTTCAATCATCATCTTCATAATCTGAGTCATCAATTTACTCCAGTCCTGAACTTCTTTAACCCCATAGCCTTCTCCACGTCCACACGCCTTGTATGACCACTATGTCAATACTTTAAATCAGAAAATGCACATCCCGGTATGATACGACTATTGATGTACAACTGCATGTAATGTTTAATATTTTAGTTCTGTATCAACTTAACCCAGCATGTACCTAAGATAGCCTGAGCTACATTGCAGGGGCAGTGTCCAAGAGAGTTCGCGTATTCGTCTCGTTCCTTTTCCGTCTCTATCCAACTATCACAAACTCTGGAGACGTTGTGGATTGTCGCAGGACCAGCCCATATTATAGAATGTACGTCAGACCAAAGAGACATCGTGTTCCTAAAAACAAAACGAAAACTCTTTTTAAGAATTTGAAAATTGTTTACATTCATGAACGTTTGTTTACATTCATGAACGTTTATTGCAATAAAATGCTTTTCTTGCGGTGCACTTCGTGAATACATGTATTTTCATGGGAAGCAGTGCCCGATCGAAGAATATCTGGGAGAGCTAATGAAGTGGACAAACATCAGCCGTTCGGAGACATCACCCAGCCTTTCGATCTCATGAGATTCGGGTGCCACTCGTTCGACAGGATTCGTCAGTTGTACTGCCTTATCAATTTCAAATTATGGCGGTGATTGATGATGGATAGAAAAAATGCAGGGGTCTGCTTAATGAAAAGTGACTTAAGAAATCAGGACAGTAAACTGATCTTACGCTCCACATAACTATTTCTGAAACAATAATTAAATTTTAAGCAAAACTGCAAGACATGTGAAAGTAAACGCATATTAACTGGAGGTTACTAAAGCAATTTTTATAAATCAGTTTTAGACCGTGACGCCATCATAATTCTTTGGCCAAACTTTTTTCAATAATTGCGAAGTGGAAGCGTAAGACCAAATTTCTGTCTCAAATCTTAATTCACTTTCATAAAATGAACCCCGAGTGGTCTGATGGAGCAATTCTACATCGCGATCGTAGCTTTATGAAATCTTCGACACTTCAGGCTAGAACTTACCAGCTTTCTATGTAACAATATTGCCGTTCTCCAGTTTATAAGTCGAGCTTGTGTTAAACGTCCTACAATTTTGATGAAAGTCGTCAAATGTAAACAAAATATGATGAGATTTGTGGAAGACACCATTGCCAAGATAAATGGCTTCAGACATCCAAGTTCCAATGATGATACTTCATATCATGCATTCAATAACGTTACTTACATAACAACGTATTCATCCAAGCACGCCATTCTAATTACCCCTGCCGTCAGTCGAGGGAATTCTGGCAGTAGTTGCTTCACAACGAGCTCGCCAGCATTCAAGTCAAATCCTGCTTCATCCGACAACTGAGCCAAGTGAACTAGATTTGCATGTTCGTGTGTTTCCTATGGAATGCAAATCATACAATCTCTATGCGTTGTGTAAATTGTGTACTAGATAAATCTTCAGTCTAGATGAGAGGGCAAAAGTAACAAATGTGACATAAAGCCATCATATTTAAACATCGAGAAAACTAATGGTGACAAAATGTTCTGCATAGGTGGATACGGGGGGTCCTTTTTTCCTTGACTTTAGTGATATCAAATCTAGAATTTTCAAATTGTTCACTTAGACCCCCCTTTGAAAAAAATCCTTGGTACGACACCCCTTTCAAAAATCCTGGATCTGCCCCTCTTCTGTTTTGTTAGCATGATATAAACGAATACCAATAGCTTTTAGTTTATGATATCCATCCAGGCTGGAACATGGTTTAGAGTGAAATTCTGAACCTTGAATATTTTAATTGTCTTTCGCACTACTTACTAATTTTACACTCACCTTTAATGCAAATAAATCGAGACGGGCTTTGTGTCCATGACACTTCAAGACATTTCTGGCGTGTGTTGCCTTCCAGCTCAGTCGCAAACCCCCCGAGTGCTTTGCCTTGTAGCGAAATGTCCATTCCTCCGGTTTCTCTCGTATCAGACGAGGCGGGAGCCTTGCGATGTTAACTGCATGCAACAATTGAACTGCTCATGTAGCACACATATCAGTATCACCGACGTCCTGTTGTCGTGAGGGATTTGAGGAAACATTTAGAATGTGTGCCTGAACTTGCCTGTATTAAAAATTAGACTGTTTTTCGATTTTAATGTGGCAAAATCTTGATGTTGGAAGAGGAAAACTTTTTTTGGTTATGGTAAGTCCAAGTCAGGAAAAAACTGTTACGTTTACGTCCGATTAATCATATGCTACAGTTTTAATTGGTTAATTTGGGTGTATTACGAGGGTTTATTTTTGTGCCCGCAATCTCGGGTGTAGCTTGATAATGAATTTTTCGAGATGCACTTGGAAGAGAACTAAATGAACAGACTCGTACGTGTACATTTAATAAAATCATAGTAATCTATGTGGGCTAGGACAAAGAATTGTAAAGAACGTCGAGGTGATTGCATGGAGTTGAGATTTCCCACGAGAAAATTTTGGATATGTTTACTTGGTGCTGTATTTTCATGGTGCAGTTCTGGCAATTCGGTGTAAAGAAAAATTAGTTTGTGCACGACAGATTGGCGTCTCCGTTGGGTAATTTAGGTACAGTACAGGTAGGGGGAGCCACAAAGAGATAGGAGTTGTGAGATTTGGAAAGTGTAAGGTCTACACACCATAAATGTATTACGTTTTCGTTCATTTTCCTAAACGATAGAGCGCATAGCGTGTATTTGCATATGAAGGCCAATGCATCTGCGTATCATGGGTCTTTATCAAGAATTATGCGTTTTCGCTTAAAGGCGAAGTACATGTACTTGAGTAAAACCGAAAAGTAAATTGCCAAAATATATTTACAAAACGTTGGACGTTCGGAGTTCAATGTAGCCCTTGCCATAAAATCAAAAATATAGGAATGGTCAAAAACTTTTAAAACAACCACTTTAAGGCGTGTAGAGGGCGTATAAATGGAGCTTAAGTTCATGTGCAACTGGTCCAGGACGGCAAATCTGGAATCTTTTTAGCCTCGAACTGAGGTTTAACTGCATTAGAATGGACTCAAATATAACAAGTCTTCGAGCTTACAGGCGAGTGCACGAGTAAATTAGTAAAGGTACAAACTCGAGTTTGAGATAGAAAATCTCTAGAACGTGGCTTAAATCTACGAAGGATCATTATGTGTGAATATAGACTGTGTATCGATTCAACTTATCAGCGTACTCAAGAACAACATCCGGGACACTAACCTTGACTAAACTTGAGTGGAGAAGAAAACGACACAACTTCGACTTCAAAGATCGTGGTGGTATACTTTTAATCGTTCCTTTTTTCCCGGAAAGTTTCTATGAGTCTCTTATTGGATTGTAATTTTTACAAGGTATCTTTGTGACGTAGTAATGCAAAATGAGACAGATTTGGTACCAAAGTTAAGTGATACACGATACTTTACCGTAAGAAAAATGTCCCCGGAACCCGCCAGATCCCTTCTTGGCATCTTTCCGCTCCAGAACCAGGTCCACGTGACCGCTGACAAACATGGCAGGAGTGATGCACGTTGCTGTGTAATCGTCATGGTAACGACAGTCTACAGGAATCTTCTGTCCGTATTTTTGAAAGTTTACGGTAGCAACGACTTGCTTACTACTTTTACCAACATTTCTTACAAAACACGGTCCTGACAAACGCACTTCGTCTCCTCCAAGCATGTTTCCGAAACGCGGCACGACCGTAAGGAAACCTAAAATATAGATTAATGCAAAATTTTGATAAAAAATCTCGGAAAACTCATCTGAAGATTTCTTCCGGCGTTGCAGAGCAATTTTTTAACAAATGTATTCACCGTTTAATATTTTGGTTTGTGATGCAATCGAGTTGTCTTGATCATGATGCGTGATATGACTGGCACGGACACTGATAACCAAATTTTGTTGGATCAAGGGAGTTCAAAATTAATGATCCTAGAAACCTATTTAAAGGCTCCTTCATACTGACTTAA
Source organism: Phoronis australis (assembly GCA_002633005.1). Lineage (NCBI taxonomy): Eukaryota > Metazoa > Phoronida > Phoronidae > Phoronis > Phoronis australis. Next base: position 227,240 of record NMRA01000144.1, on the reverse strand, counting down.
CTAGGTCAAAGCGTCGACGTGAACTGCGAAGTTAACTAAACCACTCATACCGACTTTGGTACATGTAGTTAACGGACATCGAAGTAAAAGGTAGGTGACGCTGTTCTCATTGAAGTGATAGTAAGATACATGTAGCGCTGCACGTTAAGATTTTTTAATGTGGCAATTTGGGAACATTTAGCTGTTCTAATTGACAAATTTTTTTTTTTAATTCGATTGGTGATTATTCGAGCAAAATACAAACAACTATTAACGACGACACTGGACTTTAATTGTTGACGATAACAGCGGCACCTGGCGATAACTTCAATGGGACCGAAGTTGACCCTTCATAATGTACCGCAGCGTCAACGCTCTGCTGTTAAAACCACCAGTCCCGTTTACTGCGAGGTTAAATGGAGTTGTTAACTTCAATCCAGGATCAAAGTTAACCGTTCATACTGACCGCAACTACCCAAAACATCGACGCGTCGACGTTAGTAGGAAAGGGACTGAAATTACATTATCGGGAGCCATGGTTTTTCCCGTTTTTTTGTTTAGAATTTGGTTACCAGTTCCTGCCTTAGCTCTCTCTTCTCGCTCAGCTAAGAACTGCATTGAAAAATGATTAAGGACGATGGTAAAGTGTTAGGTTTCTCCTTTCGAAAATGTGACTTTAATATAACTAATCAGGGCGTATCCAGGATTTTGAGTTGGG
>NMRA01000144.1:208218-225980 GCA_002633005.1 Phoronis australis | reverse complement strand
TTTAATTCGATTGGTGATTATTCGAGCAAAATACAAGCAACTATTAACGACGACACTGGACTTTAATTGTTGACGATAACAGCGGCACCTGGCGATAACTTCAATGGGACCGAAGTTGACCCTTCATAATGTACCGCAGCGTCAACGCTCTGCTGTTAAAAGCACCAGTCCCGTTTACTGCGAGGTTAAATGGAGTTGTTAACTTCGATCCAGGAGCAAAGTTAACCGTTCATACTGACCGCAACTACCCAAAACATGGACGCGTCGACGTTAGTAGGAAAGGGACTGAAATTACATTATCGGGAGCCATGGTTTTTCCCGTTTTTTTGTTTAGAATTTGGTTACCAGTTCCTGCATTAGCTCTCTCTTCTCGCTCAGCTAACAACTGCATTGAAAAATTACTAAGGACGATGGTAAAGTGTTAGGTTTCTCCTTTCGAAAATGTGAGTTTAATATAACTGATCAGGGCGTATCCAGGATTTTGAGTGCGGGGGCAGGGCACAGGAACAACCAGAATTTCGCCAAATGCGCGCGTCCAGCCTACAATGTAGGTGCAAGGGTCTCGAATTTTTGGATCTTTAGGACTAAAAAACCGTTAACGGGGTTTGTCCAAGGCTTAGGCATTGTGGGAGACTTTTAGGGGTTGGGGCATGGCCCCCTTGTCCCCTAAATCCGCCACTGCTAAGTACATACTTTTTATAGAATTAATGAGTTCATTGGCTAATTTTCAGTCCTTTTCGGTCTCGGATCGCGTTTCATTTTGTCGAGTCTGTTCGGGGAGTTCCCCGGCCCAACACGTCAAACGACTTCCCAATTCCGGTAAACTTGGGACTATTTTCTCAGTTTGTGGGTGACAGTTTTGAACGAACACGTGTTTTAGTCAAATTAGAGTCTGTAAACGTTAAGAATATGTAGGACCTTATTGACAAGCCAAATATGTAAAAAATTCTGAAGAATTTGTTTTTTTGACTTTATACCAATTTGCCAGTAATTACATGTAGGTCACGTGACCTTCCTGATAAAACGTACAAACCGCTGGTACGTTTTTCTGATTACTGCTTCGTTCCCGTTCTATACAACTCTAATTTTTTCATGAAAATCTTACGAGTCCCGTTTGTTCATAATCCTCATACATTTTAAAAACAATTCCTAGCAGTGCTTTGGAGAACAATGCAAAAGGGTATTGTTTCAGAAAGCTTAATGCGCATCGATTCAGCCATTCTTGAAACACTATGTGACGAAGTTGGACAAACATGGACAGTTTGCTAGAGGCCCATATAGCCTTTTAAGGTTATGTAATTGGCAAATGCATTTTCTCAATAAACGACTCAATGGAGATTATTCTACAGCACCGTGTCCAACATTCATGAAAGTAGGTCACACTTAGTGCACGCTGCTGCGTCGCTAGAAATTTCGTGTTATCGTATGTGGATTAATTCGAATCTGAAAGCATAAATATTGTAATCTTTCTGTTACAGTCTATTTTATTCGACATTAGAAAAATATTAATAGGTAAAACAAAAAATAGGAGTCATGTAAAAAGCATGCAAGTGGTGATAAGTAACATGGGAACTGAGGTTCTGTTTTGATCGTAGGTGATCTTTTGCATACATTGTTTCTCTGCTAACCTTGGGCAACGTACTTGTCATCTTAGATAAAATAACCATTTGACACTAGTTTTATAACAGAAAATGACCTCAGTCAAAGGTTTGACTTTATGGCAGAGTGAGGGTAACAATTTTAAAAAGTTCCCACCACGCATTTTCTTAGTTGTTAAGGTTTCATTTAGCTAATATGAAATAAATACATGTACCATACAATCTAACTAAATAAGCAATGTTTATGCCAAATAATCTCGAATTTCTTTCATTTTGAAGAAAAAATGTTATGTCCAAGTTTCCCGCCAAATCATGTGATGGGTGGAAGACGTTTGGTCACTTGACATGAATGGCAGAACACAGCAGATCAGAAGACGAGGACTATTTTGGGCGAGAACTGGACAATCATCATGCAAAGAGAGAAGAGAGTGGGTACGGGCATCACACTCAAATACTAGAAGAAACACGATTCCTTTACTGAAATATACCGAACAAAGTGTGTCTACCGCCGGTCATATGTTCCGCACTGTCATTTCACACTCTCGTACTGCTCGCAAACCGATGCCTTTTCTTTGAAACTATCACCTCTTCATGAAAATCAAACACAGAGACGTTCTCGGATGCGGCTCTGTGAGGACTTTCCTCACAACTCCTCAGTATTGCACAGAAAAATACTTTATTAAAAATTTCTGGCTTGTTTCTTAGCAACAGGTATACTAAAGGTTATTGAATCTATTAAGATGTATTAATGAAATTCTTTTTGAGACACAGGGTGGGAACGCTTTAAAGACGCAGATTAACCATCAATCAAGCGAAGTGCCCGAGTTTTCGCTACTGTTCCTGGTTAGTTCCCGACCAGAGGTCACTCTACAGAAAAAGTTATCGCTACAAGTTCAGACCAACTAAAATAGCAATTTTTTGTAACACGAACTTCCTTTGCGTAGCAAGGTTAAGCGAACTCTCGAATTGGCACGCCTTTTTCTAGTGGTAACGGATACTCATAGATCTCGTTTTCATTTTCAAAGCGGGATGGGTAAAGGAAACAATATTTCTCCCCTGTTGGCCAAGTAGGGGGATTTACATGTATAAGTAAACACATATATTCGATGCTGTCAGTACTGTTACATAAATCTTATACGGTGGGGGGGGGGTTATGTAGGGTATGGGGAGGACATTATCAGTCTTAGATAATTACCTTCAGAGTTACAGCCGTGGCTCTGGATTTCAGCTGTTTCAATTCTAAACATGAATTTTCCCTTCGTTCTACAGTTGGTCATGGATGGCAAATTAATAATTTTCGAGGTCATGGAGGCATTTATTGCGTAATGGATTCCTCCATCGCTGTATGTGAAACCAACCTAAAATAAAAGTGGAAATCCACCTTAAACCTTTTAACAAAGGACTGCATTGAATTTGCATTCGGTATTGCTGCGGCAACAACTGACAAAAGCAACCTCGGTGGGCTTAGAAAACTTTAGCACAAAGGACTGCCAACGCTCACAATAATGCCTCATTTCGTAAAAACAGACGCACAGGTAGTATTAGCAACTGTGTAACTTTCCGATCCCTTACTTGAGCCGGCATGCCTCCCAGTCCGGTATTAGAATCTCCACCGCTAGCCTTTCCTGTAGTCCATTCTATTCGAGCGTAGTTAAATATTGTGAACGAGTGTCGACCATTGGTGGCCAATATTGCTTGGAATGTGTTTCTCTGAAAGATGAGTATTCGAATATGCATAACCGGTCTGAGTTTAATTTTCATCTCAGTAATAAGCAGTAGGGCCGTTCAAGATGACACAGCGATACCCGCTGTATTTACCCACAATGCAGTAAACATTCATTACGCACATTTCCTGCCTCGTTTTCGCCTGCCACATGTTATTTTTTGATCTCGGATTCTTCACAAGTTTTTCTCGGTTGCATTCTTCATTTGTTCTTCCCGTAACCAATACTGGTTCCTAGGTCCTTCCAATGCCAGCGAAGTATTACTGCTGTGCTGTGGGCTGAAAATCCCACGTCAACAAGTTTGATAAACTGAAAAAATACCCGTGGATGCGTGATCCGAAATTTTTCGTCTTCTCGACATCAATGAGAGACTCGAAAATGTGCCTGGTTTCTAAAACTTGGTCACACGCTTTCTTATCTCCAGGACAAAGGAAAGTTCTGTCGCCATGTAATTTGTGTAATTGTACAGCTGGATAACAAGGGAACAGAAGTGCGACGTGATTCCGTTGGAAATTGTTGTTATGTACTTCTCCGATCCACAATTGCTGAAACTTCTTATTTGCAAGCCGTAAAAGTTAACGTTCCGATTTACGCAACAATGCACAACCGATATACATCGTTGATTTTACCATTTGCAAAACCACGTGGAGCTTAGGACGAACCAAGCCTGGAACCACCCTTGCAAGCATTTAGGACTCATACAACTGTACTCTAAAGAATTTTTTGGAAATCTCAAAATACTATTCTTGAAATGACACACCGCGTAGTTTAAGATATTTATTGGGTTGTTATTTCATATTTTCGTGCTTGTACATGGGCGGCGCAGCATAAGGGGCGGCACTTTCGCATACCTCTTCTGTAAGAATGCCCTCCGGGCTGACACGACATGAAATTGGCTACCTATTATAATTTTATTAGTATTACATCCCTATTACTACTATTACTGCAATTACTGCTGTTAATACTATCACTACTTTTACTCGTTATCGTTTTCGTTATCGTTATATTATCATGAGTACTATTTTGAATTCATTTAACGAGGACAGAATACATGTTCAGCAAAGTGCTAATACATTATTCCGCTCGGGTCCGACCTTACTGCATTTGGCAATTTTTACCTGATAAATTCACAATACACTAAAGATAAATTTCAGAATGGTTACGTGATGTGATTTAGAATGCTTTAAACTAAACGTAAACGAGGTATACTTGATCTATACATTCTATACTTAAACATAGCCTAAAACATAAAGTAAAACAAAGGAACCCGTGTTTACGGTGCTATCTTACTACAGTCTACCTGAGATGCTACATGTATGTTATTTTTAGTCGTGTAGTTGGCATTTTAAAAACGAAAAACATGGTGGCAGGGATCTCTTCCGTAAAGAAGGGGCTGTTTAACGTGTACTCGATTGCTTTACATGGATGCAGATGCTTTTAACAGCAACTAGAGACATGCAAGGACCTCAACTATAATACGTAAATATCAATGACATGGCTAAATTTGTGGTGTACCTTAGTTTTTCCACGATCTGATGCACCATAGAACGCCACGTCTTTCCAGGTGGCGATAAACACCCACATTGCCCTAAAGTTTGGGAGTCCAGCGGCCATGCCTTTGCTTTTGATCTCTTCAGTCACTCTGAATAGTATCTGTGGATCGGTTGTTTCCCTGTAGAACACAGATCCGCCCTTTCCTGCAAGGAAAGGTCCGAACGTCTGATAGTTCAAATAAAGGGTAACTAATATTACACATTCGAATGTACTCCATTTTGTGGACACTTTTTCTCAAAAGTATGTCACAAGAGCATGACTTGTTTGACTTGACACTAATGGTCTATTACTTTTTGTGTATTTCAGAACACAATTCAGTAATTATCGACAGTTGATACTCTCACTGTGAAGGAAGTTTGCGGTAACACACGGTCGGGTGTTTGCCTCTAGATTTGTCTGTCGTAGATAGCTCCTGGGTGAGATATACTCCTGGGAATAGATCAAGTAAGCTGTCATGAGTTGTTTGTGAGGCGCGACATCCTACTCTCCAGATAAATATTATTAGAGATAACGGTGAAGCATGCGCTTTTTGAAGTTGTGTTATGCTGTTGGTAATAAAGACACTCATGTCGACGTGCTCTCAGAGATTCAACGCTGGAGTTAATGTCCCCCAGTGGGCCTAGCGTAGCACGGACAGTCCCTGCCTGACAGAATAACTTGATCTTTCCCTGATAAGTATTCACTTTGGACCAGCTAATCCCCAAACAATACTGGCTCTGAAATAAGTCTGACCTCACTGTCATAAATTTTAGGGTGTGGTCGAGTGAAAGTGTGGATCAGAGACGCATGGATTGAAATAACCACGAATTACTGAGTAGTGTTCGGATTGCGATAGTGACGAAATAGTAGACTTTCGAAAATTAAACTAAAAGTTTCATGACTAACATGTTTGTACACATAAATAGTTACTTTTTCATAGTACAAAAACACCATTTTTCGCCACGGTTAATAAAAAAGTCAGAGGTTTCCCCGGGTAACAAAAATCCTGAATACGTGATTGACCTATATTCCTTAATAATGATGGGTATATTCTCCTATAGTTTATTCTTTGGCTAAAGCGAGTTCAAATTATTTCTTAGAAATACTTATGTGAAGCGTAAGACCAAATTTCTGTCTTAGCTCTTAAGTAATTTTTAATCAAACAGACCCCAGATGAAAAAATACTATGATAAAAATGTAAAGATACTTTAAAACCCCAACATTTTTAGGGCTTAGAAAATTTATCACAGACGGTCCAGACCACACGAAACCAACTCATGTTTGGAATACGTATTTGAATGAACATTACTGCTCAACTTTTTCTGCCATGGCCCAACTTCTTTTCTCTTTGCCCAGTTAATTAAACAGTTATTGGGATGTAAAGAAACTGGAGCTACAATGTACATGTAGGATCATTGGCCTATTAACCATTTGAGTCAGCAAGTCGTCTTTAGCCGTATTTGCTAATGCCTAGGCCGTGTTGTTAGCTGGTTAACTAAAGCATATTCTGACGTAGTATACATGTACACAAAAAGGTATTCCATATCTGCATTTACGCGTAGGTGCCCATGACATATGTTGGTGAAACTTCCAGGTAAAAAAGCTTGCCATTTTGTGGACGTATCCGATCATTCAATAGTTCTGGAGTGTGAAGCTATTCCTATATAAGGAGTCAAGCTCAGGCGACGTTTTATCTGACTTGAGTAAATCTGTGGAGCAAAATTTAAAGATTATTCATTAGTGAGTGAAATGTGTTTTTGATTTTCGAAAGGACAAAGCGTAGTTTTTAACTGGGTTCATCAGTATCTCTTTTAAAAGACATTCATGCATGCACGGAACAGTCGCGTACAGATATGGGGATAATATTTATTCCCTCTCACCTGCCACCAAAGAAGTCTCCAGTATATGCAATGAATTCCCATGAAGACAATGGTGCGTTAATTTTGGAAACAAAATTCTGCATTTGATAGACCAACATCCCGCTGGTACATGTGGCTAATTTTAAAGGGCGACACAAATGCACCCTGATACACCGTAAAATGTAACGATTTCGTAAAATGTAACAAGTTGCTACATTTTATGTAACAGTTACAATTTACGTAGAATGCACATAAGAGAAATGATGTACCATTGTTACATTTCACGAAAGCAACGCCATGCTTCAAGAGTTTGCATGGTATTTGTCACACGGAGGAAAACCGTCCACACACTTAACGCCTTCTTTCTCGGATTGTTTGAATGAAATTCTATCAAATGTGCCATCTCGAGTTTAAAGATATATCCTTATGTGCTTTCCATTGTCTATTTTAACATGAGTAGCTTCTTGGTATAGAAAACAATGTACCCCGTACAGTTTCAACTCCAAATAAACGGAGTTTTCAGGATCAGATAACAAGTTTTTATTGTTAAAACATTCTTGCAGTCTTTTGTTGGCGCACACAGGTCATAAACCAATTGTGTATCCGGCATTTCAGTAAACACATTTCCCTTGGTAAGCACAACAGAAATAATGACATCGAATTTTGGTTAATACTTAGCGTATTTCTTTGGGAACAAGCGGCAATAAAGATTTTTTTTCACATAGAATTCAATTTCGGAAACCAAATTGATAAAAAACACCCATTTATTTGCGGGCAAGTTAACGGATTTTACCGGTGCATCAGCAAAAGACCGCCTTTGAAAAGGGCTCGCCAATAGTTTGAAAAAGTGGCTGCATAGTTATGTGTTTTAAACAGTTATAAAGCTGATAGAAATATCATTTTTCTTGTCTGAAATAATGGTGGTAACAACAGATAAAACCGTGACGCGTATACGTAAAAATGGGAGGCTTAGCGTGGAAATAGAAAATATTTTGCCACTCTGAAATGATGATTTTGCTCAAAATGGGTCTAGGTCCGTAGTTTAGAGGGGCAGTAGTCCGAAAAAAAGCTGACAGTAGGCCTTTTGGACTTTCTGTTATCTTTAAGATAAAATATCAATTGGAAATTGTCAATTGGCCAATGTTCGTTAGTCCTAAGCACATTTAAGGAGCATGCCACCCAAAAAACAACCTAATTTGTATCAATTTAGATCGAGTAGTTCTACTCCATAACGACACGTACGGTTGCGTTACCTGACACCTGACGGCAGACGGAGGTGTTGAAATTATCGAATGACGTCATCGGTTTCACACGCAGTCTGTTCAGCAGTTCACAACAAGGGTTACTGGTGTCAGCTTATCGCTTGAAGTCGTCGTTTAACACCAATAAATCATCAAACTTCGATGTAAAACCCTTAAAAATACGAGCTAGAGCTCATCAGTCCCGACTTCGCAGGTGAATCGTTAAGTTATGCAGGCTATCAATTCGAACAGGAATACAGTGATCAAGAAATAGTACAGAGGCGCCGTGAACAAGCTCAGACAACGGAACGTATGGAGTTTTTTGGTAAACCGGCATTGGTGAGGCACTGTCGACGTCTGCAGGCCACAGACACGGAGATGTTTCACGGCCTCATACTTGCTATTTACAGCGTACATTTCGCTCTTGACTACGATGAGCCACTTCCTAAGCATTTCGGGCTCTCGAGGAAGTAAAAAAACGATATACCCGCTTTCCTCGCAGCTACTTAGTTCGGACAAGCGGGAACGATGCACGCACCATAGCGACATTCACTCTGCATATGAACCGATGACGTCGCTAGCGTCGTTTCTCACCTTCCTCACAGGTTAACGCGACACCTCTTGGCAAGGTAAGGTCGACCGTATGCGAGGCGATGTGGATATAGACCGATTAAGACGGCAAAAAAGACTAATTAAATCGGGTGGCATTCTCCTTTAAAGTAAAGGCAGATATTGAACAATCTAATGGACGTGAAGCCACGTGTCTCATGAGGCGCCATTTTTGTTTTGCAGCTCGATGTCAACAATACGCGTGGTTGTAGACAGATAAGGGAATTTGTTATATAAACCCTTTTGCTACATCGCATAAAAAGCGCATATTGAAACATCTCTGACTTCGAAGTTGGCCGTTTTTGTTCCGTGCTATCCACTTTCAATGAAACCTACTTTAAATCTCTCAGTTAAATCGCTGTATACTTCTAGGAATATTGGGGCCCGTTTCACATAAAATTGTTGCGTGTTTTGTATGTCCGTTACCAGCTATTCTATTGTCCTGGTGACCGCAGCAGTCATAGCCTACTAGTCGCTATTGTCGAAAAATGTCTGCCTCCAGAGTTCAACTTAACGCAATTTTTGAACTAACATGTACATATCATCGTGGAACGAGCCCCATTTCTTTGAAAAAGAATGTTCTCAACAAGAGACAAAAATGATAACACAGTGAATATCCTTACGGTTAGATGTACATGTAAGTTGCATAAAAATAATACAGTCTGAATTCTGTTCTTCGTGGCAAACTATGTATGGATATAGTTTTATTTACAATCAATACTGTGCTTGACGATAATTCAGAAATAACCAATTTTTGAAATGGAACAGGTCTAAACAAAATTTTAAATCTCAACCTCCTCCTTTCCAAAAAGTAGGCCTACTCTGCATCCACAGCTGTCAGGACGTTTCTCACAATTTCGTTAAAGCTGAACACAGGCCCTTTAAAATCCTTTTGAAGCAACAACCTGACTGGGGAAATGAATGTTCTGCAATGCAGGACAAGAGAAATAGACCTTTGCGTGAATTTTGAAGATTCAGTTCTAATTATGCTCTAGCCAATTATTTATCTGCAAATAAACTGTTAGAATCCACGTGCTCAGCAAAAGCGAACGACGAGGACATTAAAACTTTAGAAAATCTGCAGAAGTCATTAAGTGACACAAAACAGTGTTGGTCTGTTCTGAAGTCGTCCAGGAGGAAAATGACATTTCTTCAAAAGAATGGTAATTTGAAACCTCACTCAATAACGCCAAGCAGTCAAGCTGAGCACGGGGAATTGATGAATATTTTTCTTTGCTGATGACAAGGAACACAAAGGTGTAAACTCATATCAATGACCCAGTTGCGCGTAACACTGAGATAGTAGAAGGTTAAGTACTATCTGTCGTAAAGGAGTTGGTGAACGAAAAAGCACCGGGAATAGGCGGTATAATTCAGGAAATGTTAAAGGAAACCAAAAATTGTACCCGTGGCTACGCAGCATTTCAACGAAAATCGAGTAATGGTATTATTATGCCACTACATAAAAATGTACAACTGCTTATGTAAACAACTACTGAGTCATTTCTTGGTTGAGTGTCATCCGCAAGGTGTTTACCAAAATATTAAATAACGGCTTACACGGCGTTGGGACGAATCCAATGATAAATTATTTGAGGAACAATGCAGGTTTCGTCAAAAAGACCAACAGCTGACCTAATATTTGTTCTTCAGTCAACCATGGCGACAAAATACATATCTAGAAAGCACGGGAAATTCTACTGAGCGTTCAACGATTTTTCCTCCGGTTTTGACACCGTCCCCTACATGTATAATCTTTGTGGTATCACCTTTTAACCGAAGGTGTACACAAAAAATATGAATGAGTTATCGTCTATGTATGAAAAAACAAGAACCTAATGCTCAAAATCCAAGTGGTTTGACTGATCTACACTGTATTCAAATGTTCAATCGGTACAGGTTACATGCTCAGTCTATTGTTATTTATAAGATATTTAAATGAGAAATTTAAAGTATATTGTATTGTCAAACGTCAGGGTGTGTCCTTTTCTGAAGAATTATGCATTGTACATGTATTGATTTAATTGTACTCTGAGGATTTGGCGAACTGTGCAAGCACACTACATAGGCTGCAACAGTAGCTTCATGTATTGTCAGATTATTATAAGAAGTGGGGGTTAAAAGTAAATCTCAAAAAGGCACGGGTAAATTTGCAGCAATGGAGGAAAACTAAGAAGCTACGAAAAACGGAATGTTGGAGCTACTATGCTCGAAGTCGTTAACTGTTTTAAATATTTGTGACTTATGTTTACTCCAAAGTTAGTTTGGACTCTAGCTCAGGAAACCTTGCCATCGTAAGTACTGAGGTTAGTGGTCTTAATAAAATTAGTTTCAGTGAAGTGCAACGGTCTATCACCCAGCATTGCCACGAAATTATTTAATAAAACGATTTTATCTATCATACCATATGGTTAATAAATTTGGGGTTTCGATACCAAAAATTGAATAGAATCTGCCCAGATAAAATATTTCAAGTACTTTCTGAACGTGCCGTCTTCCGCGAGCAATGCTGAGATTGGGAGATCTCCTGTCTCTGTACATTGTCTGACAAAACTGATCAAATTGTGGATAAAGCTACTAGAAATGAGCGACAATAGACTTCCAAAGGCAGCGTATAATGTTATGCGTCAGCGTGACATATCTAGTCGAAAAACGTGCTATCCGAAGGTTTAAACTGTTTTATTCATGCATGAATTTTTTGTTTGGATTTGTCAAGTTGTTGAAAATAAGGAAATTGTCTTATCTCAGTTCATACAGAGAATACAGAGACAATCTACACTGTATACAGTTGTGTATATTATTAAAATGTGGTTGAGGCCCGGAGGCCTAAAACTTGTTGGATCCGGAAAAATATCTGTTCTGCATCAAGGACAAACCTCTTTGGAGAATCCTTGCCCGCTTTCATTTTTCGTGTCACTGTATTAAGATAGACTAAGGAAGACATCTTAATATTCCCAGAGAGAGCGTTTGTGAATGTCCTGTTATTCATTTGTACATAAACACTGACATTAGGCTTACAGCAGTGCATTTGTACTCTAATTCGTGGGAACGGAACTTCATGAATCTTGTGTCACCACAAAATGATAAATCTGTCATTCAACATATTAGCTTATTTTTATTGCAAGCGTTTCTCATGAGGAACAAAGTTATTTGGCAAACTCGTTATAAATAGCCTATATTCTATGTGTAATTTCTGACCTCGTTGTTAACTGTACTGTACGTGTGATTTGGGACGGAGGCTTACATCATCTTATGGAAGATAATTATAAAGATGCGTGACACTTGAATCAAAACACATCAACGAAAGGTAACACACAGACGCTTGAAATGTTGTTGATAAAGTACTCACTGTCGGGACCTGGTGAAAACTGTACTATAAACTTAGATGACTTATGGTTTAATAATAAAATAATGTGTATGCGCAGCTGCGATAATGTAACAAAAATGACGTATGGGTGTTATCTCAGTCCGAACGTACTGTAGTAAGAATTGCGACTGAACATGGGCGAAATTTCAGTATTAGGTCAACTTTTTAAAGTCTGACGTAGAAAGATAATACAGGTTCATAGTTACATGACGAAGCACACGTCGTTGGAATTGCGAATGAATCGCGCAGTGGCTGCAACGTATGTTGTTTTACGACGGGGCCTTATTAAGATTATGTCAAAAATGTGCAAATCCTTTTTAAAAAATCAACACGTAAAATAATTTACAACTTCAAGTCCTTTTGCGTTCTCGTAGTTTGACGTTCATCGACACAATCCATAACCTCAGTTGACTCTGATACCTGTTAAGGGGAACAAAAAATACATATTGCTGTCAACAACTTACTTGTGTCGACGTCAGCCCAGAACGGAACAACCCATCTCCCTGATGTCAACTGTTGAAAGGGAATTGGAGTAAAAGATGAAACTGAAGCTTGGAAAGATATTATTCCATTGTTGTTTACCTTTAAAAGAAGAAATAGTAACGTCGTATCGGTTGCTCGAATTTCTGACAAGTAATTCCCGAAATTGAATGTACACGGACATACATGTAGTCATCAAATTTTGATCCTTACAAGATGAGTGAGAGCAAGTTGCAGTTGTTATAAACATGAAATTGTAAAAGTTTGAAAATACAAGACCAGTTCTTACCAATTACACTGCAAATACATTCGTCGATTATCGTTTAGTTAACTCTGCCTCCGGTGGACGTAAACCTTTTCGGTAGATAGAGCATGTCACTGGGCGGGCATCAAAACTGTCTTAAATCAAACTCTCCCCTTTTATATAACTTCCGTCTTGAGAATTTGACATTCTTACACATAAAGCATCTGGTAGACACGTATACATATGCCATTTGAAAATTTTGTGTAGGGGGGCAGGGCAGAGTATTAGCCAGGATTTTGCCCTTCAGGCATTCTCACCCCCGAACTGTCAAATGGAATCTGGGAGAATTTTAGGGGATATGGCCCCCTTGCCCCTTCTCTAAATCCGCCACTGCACTGAACTAAATACGCGCACGGAGCATCCCTAAGACACCGTACTGCGCTTCGTACAACCGCGAGACAACAACGAATCTATTAGCATACTATTGCGGAAAGGCAAGTGTTAAAAACACATATTTTAAAATTAATTTAAAATACTGTTTGATATACATGTAATTTAAAAGTGTTTATTAGGATGAATTGAACAAGAACAAAACATACAAACAAACTCCGATGTTGGTGATTGAAAAACGGAAACAGCGTAGACACTTGAATCTCTGGGGAGCTTCCATCGTCGTTTTTATCCATCACACTGTCACCGTTGCTTAAGCCAAATGGGTAGAACTCAGACTCCGGGACGGCGAAACTTGACCCAAGAAAAAATATAATAATTAGAACTATATTCATATTCGCTGTACACATCTTCAGTCATCGACAAGCTTTCCTAGTTTAAAATTAAAATCAACTACTCTATTTCCTCAAGCGGCCCAGGAAGACGTTCTAAAATATCACGGTGACTCATTGTGCTACTTTCTTACATTATCGGTGTCAAGTCAAACGCAGTCTCATTGGCTTACCGGGAACACTATAGGGTAGCAACATGCAAGTTTTTGATTGGTTAATCTCGAGGAAACCGAAGACTTTAAGCTCCGCAATGTCCTCGACAGTTCCCTGCGTGCCGCTAGGTAGTAGCCAGCGGGCAGGTATCATTTCATTTTCCCCGGCGTTTCTGATTGGCTGATAGAATTCTCAACAGGCAGCGCTTTACGCAAACAAACTGTCATGATTGATGGAGGAAGTGTAAATGTGGTCTGTTGTACAGACAAATCGGTGTTTAAAATTTATGTTCAGGAAATGTGAATCCAACAAGTCGTGGTTGCGCCTTTTCGGAATGCTTCTTTCTATTGTCGATGACTTTTGTTTACGATACTGCATGGGCGGCGCAACACTAAAGAAGTGCGGGGCAAAAACCCCCCTCAGCCCCCTTGTGGTGCACCGCCCATGTACTGTCCTGTATCCATACAGATAACACACCGGTCGAATCGGCCAGATATGTGTTTATTGCACATGTATGTGCTTCAAGCACGCGGCTATTAAACATCACTGCAGAAACGAGTGCTGCTACGCCACTTGCATGACAAGGCTAAAAATCGTTCATAGTCCGCCATTTTTTCACGTTGTTGTAAAGCTAACCAATGAATGCCGAGGTTACATCAACCAATGCTAAAGCGCGTGCTACTGCGTGATACATGTACCTGCGTTCTGGCTATGCACTTAAGGAACCAGCGAGAGCAAAGTCATTTTCTTACCATAATAGAACATCATTTACATTTCCAACAAGAACATTGAAACATCTGGGACTCAAGGAAACTCCCAATAATTTGTTAGGTTTGGCCATCCATAAATGGCATATTCGGAAAGGGGGCATGTGCAGGGATTGCCTGAGCATTTTACGGAAGTTGAATGCTATCACTTTACGGAAATGGAATCCTATCACGGTAAAGAAATAGACACAAATTTGTTGAGAGTGAAAGGCCCAATTCGATGTTCGTTTAACAGAGCGAAATGTTTAACTCGTAGAGCCATCGTCCTTGATTTCGGCAAATGTCTGGCAGACAGCGTGGATACTTTACAATTTGTAATAAAATCACAAAATACAACGTTTTTTGGTGTTTAATAGTTCTTGTCAAAGCTGATAACTTCAAGTAAACTATCCCCAGTGCCGGATTAACAACGTAGCAGAAGTAACATATGGTACGGCTTTTTGGGGCCCAGCACTCACCATACATGTCAGAATGTTTAGTTGTACCCAACTAATCCCAACTTATCTCATCTTATCCTGTCATCACCACTGCTGCAAGCCTGTTGCTGACATCATGTTTGTTAACAAACTGCCCCTGCAGGTGTCGCAGCGATTAGTGGGAATAGTTGAATTAGTTGAAATGCGTGATTGGTGTCTGTAACATTGAGCTTGTGGATGACATCATGTAAGTTAGCTCCCTATCCACAGGTGACGCACTGATTAGTAGGAATAGTTGAATTAGTTGAATCCAACTAATCCCAAGTAAGCTCAACCAATCCAGCACTGAGCTATTCAACTAATTCAACCAATTGTAGCGCCATCTGAAGTATAACTGGCAATGTGAGACAGAAAGACCGGAGTCACTGAATTGTCTGCAGGTGGCGCAACAATTAGTGGGAATAGTTGAATTAGTTGAAATGCACGTTCTGTGTCAAGTTGTGAGCCTTTTGCTGATGTCATGATTGTTATCAGTCTGTTCCTGTAGGTGGCGCAGCGATTAGTGGGAATAGTTGAATTAAGTTGAAATGCCTGATCTGAGTCTGTCAAGTTGTGAGCTTAGTGAGCCTTTTGCTTGCGCCATGTGCTTTATCTGTCTGCCTGCAGGTGGCATAGCGATTAGTGGGAATAGTTGAATTAGCTGAAATGTTTGTTCTGTGTCTCTCACTTTGTAAGCCTGGTGAGCCTTTTGTTGTCGTCATGTACTTTTTCAATCTGCCTGTAGGTGGCGTAGCGATTAGTGGGAATAGTTGAATTAGTTGAAATGCCTGTTCCGTGTCTCTCAAGTTGTGAGCCTTTTGCTGATGTCATGACTGTTATCCTGATCTGTGTCTCTCAAGTTGTGAGCCTTTTGCTGATGTCATGATTGTTATCAGTCTGTTCCTGTAGGTGGCACAGCGATTAGTGGGAAAAGTTGAATTCTAGCTACCCGTTATTTAGTGAATTTCTGTAGGTGGCGTTACATGTCTGCCTGCAGGTGGCGTTGTGATTAGTGGGAATAGTTGAATTAGTTGAAATGCTTGTTCTGTGTCTCTCACTTTGTGAGCCTGGTGAGCCTTTTGCTGGCGTCATGTACTTTTTCAATCTGCCTTTAGGTGGCGTAGTGATTAGTGGGGATAGTTGAATCAGTGGAAGTGTGTGTTCTGCGTCTCTCAAGTTGTGGGCCTGTTGCTGACGTTATGTTTGGTATCGGGTCTGCCTGCAGGTAGCGTAGCGATTAGTGGGAATAGTTGAATTAGTTGAAATTCGTGCTTGGAGTTCCTAAAATTGTGAGCCTGTTGATGATGTCATGTACGTTCTCTACCTGCCCACAGGTGGCTCAGCGATTAGTGGGAATAGTTGAATTTGTTGAAATGCCTGTTCTGTGTCTCTCAAGTTATGAGCCTTTTGCTGATGTCATGATTGTTATCAGTCTGTTCCTGTAGATGGCGCAGCGATTAGTGGGAATAGTTGAATTAGTTGAAATGCGTGTTCTGTGTCTGTCAAGTTGTGAGCCTGGTGAGCCTTTTGCTAGCGCCATGTGCTTTATCTGTTTGCCTGCAGGTGGCATAGCGATTAGTGGGAATAGATGAATTAGTTGAAATGTGGGTTCTGTGTTTCTCAAGCTTTGAGCCTGTAGCTGACATAATGTTTGTTATCAGCCTATCCCGGCAGGTGGCGCAGCGATTAGTGGGAATAGTTGAATAAGTTGAAATGCTTGTTCTGTGTCTCTCACTTTGTGAGCCTGGTGAGCCTTTTGCTGGCGTCATGTACTTTTTTAATCTGCCTGTTGGTGGCGTAGTGATTAGTGGGAATAGTTGAATTAGTTGAAATGTGTGTTCTGTGTCTCTCAAGTTGTGGGCCTATTGCTGACTTCATGTTTGGTATCAGGTGTGCCTGCAGGTGGCGTAGCGATTAGTGGGAATAGTTGAATTAGTTGAAAGCGTGTTTGGAGTTTCTAAACGTGTGAGCCAGTTTATGATGTCATGTAACGTTCTCTGTCCCTGCATGTGGCGAAGTGATTAGTGGGAATAGTTGAATTACTTGAAATGCCTGTTCTGTGTCTCTTACATGTACGTTGTGAGCCTCTGATGTCATGATTGTTATCAGTCTTTTCCTGTAGGTGGCGCAGCGATTAGTGGGAATAGTTGAATTAGTTGAAATGCGTGTGTGGAGTCTCTAAAACGGTGACCCCATTGATTATGTCAATAACTTTATCTACTTGCTCTACTTGATCTACCTAAGTTTATCTATCCGTTATTTAGTGGGTGATCCCCGTAGATGGCGTTATTTGTCTGCCTTTAGGTGGCGTAATGATTAATCGTATAGTTGAATTAGTTGAAATGCGTTTTTGGAGTCTCTAAAATTGTGATCCTGATGATGACGTCATGTACGTTATCTACCTGCCCACAGGTGGCGCAGCCATTAGTAGGCGTATTTGAATTAGTTGAAATGCGTTTACTACTTGATCTACCTAACTGTGTTTCTCAAGTTGTGAGTCGGTTGTACCAGCCCCCAGATGGCGCGGTTATTAGTACGTATAGTTGAATTAGTTGAAATGCGTTTCTTGTGTCACTAAAGTTGAGAACCTCTATCTGACGTCTTTATCTGTATGTGGCGTAGAGGTAGCTTGAAATATATGAATTTGCTGAAATCTTAACACTGGCATCTTAAATATCATTTACCTGCGAATGAAGTCACCATTTCATCTTTCTTTGCATTAACATGCTTTAGCGCCTCCTATATCCAGTATTTCTAAGAGTAAGTGGAAAAGTAACATCGGGGGCGCTGCAATTAGTTGAACTACAGCTTCCAATTAATCGATTAGTAGGTCCCTACCAAAGATTCTGACATGACTCGCACTCACAGGAATTTTAGAAGCATCATTACCGTAAACGTTTACATGCTTCTGGTGATCCAAATCCGATTTGGAAAGTTTGTGTTGTGGACC
>NMRA01000144.1:4184-207617 GCA_002633005.1 Phoronis australis | reverse complement strand
AAAACAACGAGACCAAATCAATTCCAATACCTACCAACGTTACACATGATTTTCCCGGCAAAATGTGATCGTCTCGCCTGCTCTTCAGTGAATGGCAGATTCAAGCTATTTTGGGAGAGTGCGAGGAACCGGCAAAATTGTAATTTCTGTAGTAATTACATGTACAGTTTGAAAAAAACAAACTGTAAACTAAATAGTATCTCGACGTTACATGAAGTATATTGTTACCGAGTAGATAACATATAATAAAAATGTAAAGTTATGTCCATTCATGTTAAGTTTAAACGTACTCTCTCCCTAAGTTTAGTAGATCAGGGCCATTGGTAGCCGCTCGTGTAACTATTTCCGCGACAACGATTGCCCGCTCACAATTCGCTATAATTTCAGATCATGTTCTTACGTCACTTTCTGTTTTAACCACCAGATTTGAGCCAGAGAAGATTCGCTTGTAGGTACGTCTGATGGGAAAGTCATTCATAACGAAATGTGTAAAAAGCGCAAATTAACATTCATCTATTGCCACAGGCCGTGGGTCGTGGTGATCGTGGGCCGGGTCGAGGGGCTTTTACAACGATCCGTAACAGAGTCTTGAATTCACTTATGCAGGGGCGGCGCAAGAATGAAAAAATGGGGCTATAGTCCCTCAACCTCGATACTGTCGCTTCCCAGGGGGCGAGATTAGTGTCAAATATGGCAATATAAGCTGTTGCCAAATATTGCCTCTCCCTAAAAACATCTAATTTGAATGAAAATGAATGGCTTTGAACACGTACAGGCTTACGCTATTCTGCGTGTAAACCTACATGTATTATGAAGCTCAAACCCTTCACACGTTGGTCATAAATGCTTGAAATCGGTTACCAACAGTTTTGGTATGCTGTTTTAAATAATTCTTCTTCAATTTGTGTACTTGAAATCAACAAAGCAACGCAAAAATTAAAACATTTGTTCGACGTTATCAGTGG
Source organism: Phoronis australis (assembly GCA_002633005.1). Taxonomy (NCBI): domain Eukaryota; kingdom Metazoa; phylum Phoronida; family Phoronidae; genus Phoronis; species Phoronis australis. The sequence goes on along the minus strand of NMRA01000144.1, from coordinate 206,652 downwards.
AAGTCCTGTCTCCACGGCCAAAGTTTTGTTCTTCACCAGACGTGGGTCGAAGCAGTCTCGAAGAGTGTTGAATTTTGCCTAAGACGAGTATAACGAAGAGATCCATGTGCGGAGGATACAGCAATAACAATCGGAGAGAGGGACAATATTTCAGTTTTTGTATTTCCAGAACTGGCACATATGTTCGTCAGTGCGTAGGACACGAGTATGGCATTACGGTAGAAGCGATAGGCTGTGACTAAGCCTATTTTCAAGAATCGTGCTTCGACCTGTCACAGAAACGGAGATTTAATGAAGGTACCTCCAACGTGTAAGGGCATTTCAATTGCAACTTAAGAGTGTATTGTGTCGTACCATTGCTGAAAACGTAGTTGTCAGCCTCGGCATCAAGTTTTGGCTGAAGTAATGGCTGCAGTAAAAAAGTCTTATCAGTCTATTCTTGTTCAAGATTTTGTGGGAATCCCTGCTATTCACATACATGTATACGTCAATACTACAGGCAAATAGTTGAGCTCACGATCGCCGCCGGCACAGAGGCTGGAGTCACGCACTGGACTGAAATAATCGACAAATCACAACGGTACAAAGTTTTTATGATTTTGGAACTGACAAGACAGAAATAAAATCCTATAAGCATCGTTATTATTAATTATGATCGTTCCTGACAAAAGCGCTCGGCTGAAGAAATGAAATCAATATGGCCGCTATTCGCGACTGAGATTTGACGATTAGGCTAAAAACTTCGGTTATAGATTAACAGTTCGAGATATATACAGATTTCTTGACATTATAGTGGTTGGAAAATTGTATAGTATCGTCATTAGGTAACAGACTGTAAATACATGTACCATTCAGAAAAGTTAACTCTGAAATCAGGACTGTCCACAAACTGAGTAGACTCCGACTCGGCTTCCCTCACAGAAGAGCAATTTTGTTTCAACGATTTTGATATCGCAAATTATTGTGATTAGTAACAGTGAAAAGTCGCCGTGTTTTAACATTCCCATTTCCATGTAAGTCTTAAAAATTGCCAAATAGTGGATTTGCAGCGACGCCATATTGAAATTAGGTTAAAGTGGTGCATTGTGGGTGCTGTGGTCAGGATTCCGAAAGCGGCCACAGTAACAAGCATAATAGGCGGTATGAGCGCGAAGAAAACTTACAGCGGATACGCTTGTTGTGTTCTTGGCTGCTTCAAAAACAAGAGAGATAAAAATCTGAGGTTTTATGTGTTCCCTGCAAACCAAGAACTTCGTGAAAAATGGATAAACAACATTAGGAGAGCTGGGAGTAAGTGGAGATTTAGAGCATTCAAACCAACTCGGGGCCATCTCGTAGACAACACGTAGCCCCTCGGTTAGCCAAATAGGGGCTACAATACTTCCATTCGCTTTCTGTACTCATTTCGTTACTTCAGTGTATTTTAAACGGGCCGTGACCGGATTTGGGTTACCGATTTCGAGTTTTCACCTCGTCAAAAATACATTCTCCACTTAAAACTATCACTTAAAAAACGCTTACTTTCATCATTTCTTCTATTCTACTTCTATACATATCTTTGATGAAGCTTAGTTGTGAGAATTAAGTTGACTTTCGCGAAGAATTACAACTCCACTTTTTTGGTTGCCGTTAATTTTATCACCGCGTGCGCGATAACCACAAAGCATGTCAACTGAATCACGTGACTTAGGCAAAGGTTAGCGCGAGACTGAGCGAAGTGCTTGACCGTCTAGCGCGAAAGGGTATCGGGTGGAACTTCTAAGATGTGTGTTCCTTGGACTTTTTAGTCGTCAACATGCGTAATTTCACGTAACTTCCTCAAAATTGGACCCGGTAACTGAGAGAAACTCGAGCAAACCGCGACAGATTTTCATCGATTTGTTCAAGTTTTGCTGACTAAATTGTATCGAGAGTCGTGGTAAGTGTCAATTATAACTCCTTGTTCCTATATGTATGGTTCATTTGATTTTATTTGCTGTATTTTGAAATGAGTAACTTTTTGTGAGGATGTACTATCACCCCGGGAATGCCTGCGGTATCCAGGGCGATGCAATTGCGTAGGGGCCATCGTGTGTGTACCAAACATTTTCCTGGTGGAAAAAAGACGTACAGGTATGAGAACAACATTCCGACAGAGTTTCCTCTTAAAATTAACGTCTCTAGCATATTCACGGCGAATGCTACAAAAGTTAAGCAACCCAAGAACTCTCAACTTGTCTGAATTCGGAGGAGATTTCGAAATCAACGCCGATAGCCCCAATACTGAACATGACGACAGTCGTGCCCTCGGTCACACGGTCACCGATCATAGCTACGCTGTGTTTACAAACAAGAGAGAGGACCTGCTTGGTATTATAAAGCAAAAAAATGAAACATGGTTTTAGTTTGCAAATCACTCCAAATGCACACACTATCCAGCCTGCTTAAGACATGCCTCACCACAAGCTATCCAATGAGCCTTCGCGCAGGAAGTAACTCGCACATGCGCAATGCGTAGTTCGTTTGCGCTGCAAATCCGCTATTATGCAAATGGACTTCAAATAAAATATTTAAACGCAATGACACTAGATCTTCATAATTCGTGAAACTGCAGATACTAAATGTAGCGCATTCACACGGACATTAGATGTGTATCTCTTGTTTTTGATTTTGTTGTTCGCTCAGCGGGTTACACTCGTATAATAATACGGTAACAGTGGTTCATAAAACTTTATTTAAGATATGTGTACGGAATGCAAATACAAGGTTCAAATTAATAATACGCGACACGATATGATTAGAGATACAAACTGAAATATCAAATACATCATACTAAAATACAGAAAACTACATATCTGATAACATTAAATTCAACTTACAATTAGGCAAAGACTAGGCCTACTTAGCATAAACTTGTAGCTCAGGAACAAGTGCTATGAATTAGTCAAGTAACTGAGAAAGAGTTGTTGCTAAAGACAAGCTTAAAGTCAAACATCAAGAAGCAAAGTTGTCTCTTACCAACGCTGGGTATCTGTGATATTTCTGAAGCAAGCAGTATCCTCTCTGCAAGCAATATGAATTCTAGAGTAGCTAACACAAGAGTGAGATAGTTTAAAACATCAAACCCACAAACTTCCTCCAAAATGCTACTCCTAGTTCCAAAACGATTTACTGAATAAAGTAGCTGAATTCCAGTAATGAAGAGTGACTATTATAACCATCCCACAACTGGTCAAAGACATGTGGTGAATCATTACCTACATGTATGCACTCGTAGGAGGATACAAATTTTGGTAAACAACCAATACGTTTAATTAATTATACAACAGTCACCAAAATTACATCGTTTCTAATTATACTAATTGTCGGCAGCATCGAAAATGTGTCCAACACTATATATTTATTTCCTTGGGTTGTATCAAGTCACAAAACGTGCACGATTTCTATTTTGACATTGAAATGCAAATTTAAGGTAAAGTTCTGAATTTGATAGCGTCGCATGGTGGGGGGGATTTCGTTGCTAGGGCTTTTTAAAATATTATTATTTTCATTGAAACTGTAAATAGGAATGTATTACCTGACGATGTCGCCAGTAAATTTGGCTATTCATCAATAAATCTCTCCTAGGTGTAACTGGAAAGCACCTGGTTTAAAATGATTAAACTTACACAGATGGTGCTGAAAATTCACTACTTAAAACTTCCCGTTCATCCATACCTTCCTTAATAACAAATTTGTAACAACTCACATTTCATCTATGCTACATTTGTGCTTCTCTTCTGCTTGTCCTCATAGTATTGTTTTTCATTTGATATAACATTCTCGTTATGTGGAAGGCGCCACCTATCAACACTGATCGGAAACGCGGCCTTGTAAAAGTGCATGTAACATACCTGCATAATATATTCTGGCCTTACACGATGAGAGATTCCAATCTTAAACTGGTTAGACTTTGTTCCACCAATACGGTGAATGAGACTGCTGTTATTTGAACATACTTTGCTCCACCAAGCTTCGCTCTCGTATAACTGCAACTCTACTTTCTTACTTTTCTGTCGATACTGGACTTACAGTGTGACCAGCGATGAACTTGAAGCAACGACCTCCTCTTTAGTTGAGGCCAGAATTCTCATTATGAAGTGAAAACATGGCATCGATATGTCTGCCCCAGGCTTAGACGTGACTTAAATTTGAATTTCGTAGCTCTGTGAGTCCCCAGAAAGGCCATAGCCTGAGTGAAATGAAAATTTTTGCAAAATAATCGTAACCGATAAAATTGTCATCATTGTGCGCACTCCTGACACCTTTGTCATTCCATTGCTAGATAAATATTGGTTTATTGACAATTTTGATTGTCGAATTATACTAAAGTTCTTAATTCAGAGGTGAATCGTTCTCTGAGGAGAACAAAACAGATTTTATTCATACACACATAAAGAAATGCATAAATACATACATACATACGTGCTTGAAGAAAACAACAACGGTTTTAAGACTTGACGTGTTTCGGTGTCATTTATTCAACACCATCCTCAGAAGTGATAATACAGTGGCCACCTAGCTAGGCCCAGCAACAAGTAATGAAGCACACATACATGTACAGTCAATTACAATGACAATGAACTAGACCAACAATGACAACCTGTGGTGAATGTTACGGCAGGGTCAAATGTTCTGAAAAGGAATTTGTACTGCTTAGGGAAAGAATCCCACAGCCGCACACCTTGCTTACTAATATCTGACAGTGACAGAAATTCTGCTTGAAGCTTTGAACACGGTCTCTTTAGTAATATTCCTGTCTCTTGCGATGAACACTCGGTTCACTCTTAGGTGTAGCTATTTCCCCTCGGCGTTTCCCACTAGCTGCTTAAGCACGGGTAACGGCTAAAATTGCGATGCGCTCTTTGGGCCCCATTGCGTCACTATCGGGCCAATATCCGAACATGTTCTTCAATCAACTGTGGAGATTGCGTACGTGTCATAACAACTGGAAGTGGTTTCATTTCGTTACAAGTTTTTACTACTTTAGTACTTAAAAAAAATATCAGAAAGTACTCAATACGAAAGACGGAGAATAACGAAAAATAACGTTTATTAGATTTTGTTTACTTCTATAAACGGCTGTTTGGTGATGGGCACTGTGAATGTCGATTCATTCCCAGACTCTGCATGCACCCCTGCATGTTGTAAGCTCTAAGTTTCACGACGAGGTGACGAGCTGAGCACCCGGGTCGTGTGAAATTTCGGTGTTTAACGGAGCTCTGCACACAGCTACCTAGCTGTATGTTGACAAGTCTTGAGCTAGCTGGCTTTCTACCTCAGTATGAACATTTATGATGCGACTTTTGTAAATACATCTAGGGGTGGATCCAGGATTTTGAGTTTGGGGAACACGGCAAATAGAGTATTAGCCAGAATTTTGCCCTTCAGACATTCGCACCCCCGAACTGCCAAATGGAAGTTTGTAGAATTTTTGGGGGGCCATGGCCCCAGTGGCCCCCCCCTCTAAATCCGCCACTGACATCTATATACTTTGTGTACTATACAATATTTTAAATGCCTTCTTAGCTTTCACTTTAAACTGAAGAATATCTGATTACCGTACTTTGTGTTACGGCAGAGTCAAATGTTCTGTAAAGAAATTTGTGCTGCCCAGGGGAAGAATTCCACAGCCGCGATCCTTAATTGCCTACTAAAATCTGACAGGTGACAGAAATTCTGCTTCAAGCTTTGAACACGGTCTCTTCAAGAAGTATTCCTGTCTCTTGCGATGAACACTCGATCGGTTCACTCTATAGGTGTAGCTATTTCCGCTCGGCGTTTCCCACTAGCTGTTACCCGTGCGAATTAATTTAATCGTCAGACATGCAGGCCTACACTGTTCGATGACGGTCATTAATCATCGTAGCCCCAAGAGTCTTTTCAGCGTGTGCTAGTTTCTTACAAACAACACCTAGAAATGACAATCAAAACAAATGCTATGATATTTGTGTGGGAAAAAGTAACGAGTTTTTTCGTTACATAACCATTGTCTAACCCTGCAATGCCACTCCGATCTCGCGGCCGCTGAGGTTGCGCCGCGCATGCGTTTGAGTTGTATACATTCGTTTGTTCCGGTGTGTGTACTTGGTATGGAATTTACTGTCATTAAAACTTTTCGCAACTCCGCCTTTTTTCAACGGAATTGCGTAAAAGCCATATCATTAGAAAGTCTTTTGTCAGTTCTTGACGATTATACCAGAACCAAAAGATAACGAATTTAATTCATAAGCAATTATTCTTTCTCATACCTGACTGGTCTAAAATATTTTTTGATTCTAAAAACGAAGAGTGTTGCCAAAATCCAAAAAAGGACAGCGTGTCATAGTGACATAAAAAGGAAATGAACCAGAGAGGTTATATAATTGACTAGTCAAGCAATGAGGCAAATAATTACAACGTTTCAAAAGATTTCTACCCTGTAAAGACAAAGGTTTTAGAATGTGAATCACTCACACTTGCTGTAGACAATTAAGTCAGTGATTTTTTTCTTTCAGAAAAAAGTCTACTAGTTGACAAAGACTGAGTTTTCTTTTGTACGAGTTAGAATAGAAACCATTTAATAAAGCTTGAGATAACGTTAATGTGGAAATTGCACGCTAATTCCTTATTTCTATTATTGCTCGGTCAAATTAGTTAGAAACACAATATATAGCAACTATGAAAATATGGAGTAGGTTGGAAGTTGCCAGTTGTTTTTAAGAACCAGTTTTGTGCCCACAATGATCCGCCGTAAATCGATCAACCGTATCTAGTAAGTATTGTGACGTGGTGTTAGGGAACGACACAGCATTAAGCGGGCTATGTGAGTCTCCAAGATACGTCATTACTGCATTTGTTTTGCTTTCACATTTACAAGTTGTCAATAAATGCAACTGCACTTTGTTTAGCGTAGATCATGTTTAAACAGCATTGTTGTTTAGTTACTGCTATACATTACATGTACCATAGTTAGAGGCATGCAAATACATCTTTAAATTTTATCGCACTTTACAGTATACGCCCCTTTAATTGATGAACGCAGTGTTGTTTGACTATCGTCACGCATGCTGTACAAGTGTACTTTTAAGAACACAATTTATAGTTTATTACCATGAGTAGTTGTGCTGGTACGTGCACTGCTCATTAATTCTTGGCTGGGTAAAACCAAATCTCATAAGGAGGTAGCTGGCTGTAGTTGAGGCTAATATATTTTAAATTTATGTGCCAATACATTAACATATTTTTATGTCAAAAAGTTGAGACTGAGCGGTTGGCACGCTTCAGTAAATTTACCATTATAACAGAGATCGGTCTACAGGTCACTCTTTACTTGACCAAATCGTTTTTTCAAATCTAAATGTAGTTCTCTACTATTGTAGACTTTCGAATACTCTGAAAGCACGATAAGAATTGTTTCCCATACACTGTACAGTACTTTACTTTCAGCGCCGTTCGTTGATGTCATTGGTTAATCGGTCACATCGACGTCATTAGACAGATGGCCAGCGTCCACACAAGTTTTAGTCTGGACATTTCTGTGTGGAGGAACAAGTGCTTGGCGGTCTCGTGCAAGAAACATGAGGTACAAGTTCTTCCCAATACAACCTAACACTTCTTATTTTGAGTTAGAATACGGAGCACATTTTACCCCCAGTTTCTTTATGGTATAAAGGCGCCTGAATAAAACATTAGTTTGTAAGACAAGGCAGGCATTGTAGTCCTACAAAGAAACTAGGCAATTGATTACAGTAGTTTACAATGGATACATGTATGTTGTCTAAATCAGGTACATATGAACTCGATTTAAATTTACGAGGAAGTGTAAAAGCGGGATGGCCCGCCCATAAGTGCTTTACAACATTGTTTTTGTTTTCGTCCCCATTTCTGAAGGTTCAAAATCAACCCTCTATAGTCATGAGGATTTTGAAAGGGTTTTAATTGAGGTCTGGGTAAAATTTTCGCGGTTTTTGTGTGGCATGCAGATTCGCGAGCTAGCCCCGAGGGTGATAATTCCTCAAAATCCCTCGGAGACTCTAGATATGAGAAATACCTGGATGTGACAATCTATTACTCACTCATTTTTTTGCCATAATTTTTACAAAACTTACAAAAAGAAAATATTCAGCCTTCTTTGTGCTTGACTTTGGTCATTTGTTTGCAGTGCGTTGGATACAAGTACACTCTCGTGAGCGTGTTCTACAGAATCAACGCAGCATGCAGGCTGTAGCAATGTTACGCAACTCTCTCCTCGCGGTGTGGGGACCTGTACTGCGAATATGGACTGGTCATGAGAAATACGGCGTCGTCATGAGCAAAATCGGCTAAAATGCCCCGACAAGGCGTATTTTATGAGATCGTTTACTTCTTTACACTTGTCTTTTGGTTATGAAATTGTTTGTATGTACTCAGTGGAAAAGTAATCATTGAATGTGACCTTAATTACACTATTATGGTTCCTATACAGACTATGTTCAATATAGATTTCACTGATTGTTTACACAGCAAGAAACTTGGAAGGTCAATTTTTTACATTTGTTCTTGTTTGGTTATTTTTTGTGTTTGAGTAACCATGTAACCATAGACAACGACCACGAGACTTTTATTTGATATCTGTAATTTGTAGTTTAAGGTATGTAGCGATTTATGACACCTACAGTGTACTCTCAAAATATCTGTACGGACTAGTTATACTCGAGTTTCGTGTGACTGTCCGAACGCGTCATGCGCAACTGTACGGTTTTGTATTGAGCCGGTGTTGTTTCCAACTTATTGTTGTCTTCTAATTATGCACCAATACCTACAGAAAGTAACGCATTCCTAAACATATAAACCAGTAACTTGACGAATGCCGGCTTCATTTCCAAATAACTATCCATACATTCCGCTGTCTGAGCTTGTTCACGGCGCCTCTCTAGTATTTCTTCATCACTGTACATGTATTCCTGTTTGAACTGATAGCCTGTGAAACTTAACGATCCACCTGCGAAGTCTTCGTTGGGTTGAGCTCTCGTCTAAGTCTTGATTGCAAGTTGCCGTGTTGACGTTTTGAGCGTTCTGTTTCAAATTGAATTATTCTCACCCTTATACCAATACTTATATAAAACTGAAACAAAGTGCGTCTCATTAGATGCAATTTGGAATGCCTTTGGAGTGTTCGTGAGTGCAAATGATTTGAGAAGCCAGCAATGAATAAATCGCTGAGCTAACGGCTTTAGGCCTATGTGTAATTGACGGGACACCAACGCCGTGTGAGCTTATGCTAATTTAGGTTCTCCTGTCTGTCTCTCACGGAAAAATACTTAGAATTTATCTCCGAACAGACCCCAAACTCCTTCTACGGACCTTATTAGCCTGCCGAACTTTGTAGGCTACGGTGTGTCCAAACACCAATAAATCAGTAACAGCGAAATAAAACAACACGTTTTTAAAAGAACTCGGTGTATTTTTAAGGATTTTACATCGAAGTTTGATGATTTATTGGTGTTAAAGGAGCATGCCACCCAAAAAACAACCTAATTTGTATCAATTTAGATCGAGTAGTTCTACTCCATAACGACACGTACGGTTGCGTTACCTGACACCTGACGGCAGACGGAGGTGTTGAAATTATCCAATGACGTCATCGGTTTCACACGCAGTCTGTTCAGCAGTTCACAACACGGGTTACTAGTGTCAGCTTATCGCTTGAAGCCATCGTTTAACACAAATAAATCATCAAACTTTGATGTAAAACCCTTAAAGTGCACCACGTTTATTTCGCTCTTACGGATTTATTGGTAGTTGGACACACCGTAGCCTACAAAGTTCGGCAGGCCACTAAGGTCCGTAGCAGGAGTTTGGGGTCTGTTCGGAGAAAATTTAGAAGTATTTTCCGTGAGATACAGACAGGAGAACCTAGATTTGTGTTGTTAAGACTTGTGATTTTTTTGAGTTCTAAACAAAACGCTTGTTATCCTGGCCAGTGGCTCGGAGCCCAATCAGGCCCGTCGCAGCCGGCCGGATTGACTCGTTTTCCCGGCCAGTGGCTCGGAAACTGATCAGACTTCACAAACATAAACCAGCCAAAGTTCAGTGGAAACTAAACTCCTAGGCAAGAAAATACTATACTAGTGAGCCAAAGTAATGTGCGCCTGATTATGTTGGTGAACTAGCCACGAAACTGCAAATCTAATTATTCGTCGGGGGCCGCGAATTCAGGTTCCGCTTTGGCCACAGCACCGTAAGTTATACATTGACAATCATTATTTGAGTAATGTAAATGTAAATAAAGATTCCCCGAACACCTGGCCGTGGGATGGAAATCGAGTTGTTTCACAACAGTTTCTGCCATTAAACACTAAATTAGCATGAGCTCACACGGCCTCGGTGTCCCGTCAATTAGTTTTGTTGCACCTAAATCCGGTAACGCGGTGATTTATTCATTGCTGGCTTCTCAAATCATTTGCACTCACGAACACTCTAAAGGCATTACGAATTGCATTTAATGTGACGGACTTTGTTTCAGTTTTATATAAGTATTGGTTAGGGTGAGAATAATTCATTTTGAAAGAGAATGCTCAGTAATAAACGCAAACATGGCAACTTGCAATCCCGACTTAGGACGAGCTAGAGCTCATCAGTCCCGACTTCGCAGGTGGATAGTTAAATTTTACAGGCTATCAATTCGAACAGGAATAAAGTGATGAAGAAATACTAGACAGGCGCCGTGAACAAGCTCAGACAACGGAACGTAACTATGGAGTTGTTTGGTAAGCCGGCATTTCGTCAGGCACTGTCGACTCCGTGCAGGCCACAGACACGGAGATGTTTCACGGCCTCATACATGTACTTGCTATTTACAGCGTACATGTACATTTCGTTCTTCACTACCATGAGCCACTAGCATTTCAGACACTCGAGGAAGTAAAAAAACGATATACCCGCTTTCCTCGCAGCTGCTTAGTTCGGACAAGCGGGAACAATGCACCGCAACATAGCGGCACTCACTCTGCATATGAACCACTGACGTCGCTAGCGTCGATTCTCATCTTCCTCACAGGTTAACGCGACACCTCTTGGCAAGGTAAGGTCGACCGTATGCGAGGCGAAGTGGATATAGACCGATTAAGACGGCAAAAAAGACTAATAAAACCGGGTGGCATTCTCCTTTAAACGATGAATTCAAGCAGTAAGTTGACATCATTAACCCGTGTTGTGAACTGCTGAACAGACTGCGTGTGAAACCAATTACGTCATTGGATAATTCCAATACCTCCGTCTGCCGTCAGGTGTCAGGTAACGCAACCTTACGTGCTCTTATGGAGTAGAACTGCTCTATCTAAATTGATACAAATTAGGTTGTTTTTTGGGTGGCATGCTCCTTTAACGTTTGAAACGGCAAAGTTTATTTTCAATTCTAAGGGGTCTCCTCCAGATTTCATTCCAATATGGTTGATCTCTCACATGAATCTCAAAACTTTTCCTTGGAATGTTTGTATCAGAAAACTTTACTATGTCGTTCGTGGAACTCACTGTTACAGTGTTGTCGAGGGTTACGATTCTGACACATCTAAAAACAGTAAGAAAGCAAAATTGTCTAAGAGGAACGTCCCATCTGCTATCATCTTTTCATACTTGATTCAGGTGTCTGGCTTTCCTATTGTATTCAAAGCATCGATCACGCGTGGTGTGACATCACATATTTCATTTATTGCACTGTATTCTAGTACTACGTGTAGACATGTCATCTTTGCCATCTCGTTCTACTTTTGACTTCGGGTTGTTCTGAAACCCCCTCGACTCCCTCTACCCACGACCCATTACTCCCTCGACCCACGACCCACAACCCCCTCGACCCAGTCGGCACAAGCCCGACTAGATCTTAACATAGAACAAGCGACGACTTGTAAGACCAGTGAGTTGGGCCGTGAGATCGGCTGGCTTTTCCCTGTTTTTGCAATTAAGACAGTCCATTTGACAAGTTTGAAAGCCAAAAAAAACAGAAAAAACGCCACCAAATCAATTCAAACCAAATCAAAGACCTTGGCAATGTTACAAATGCCGTTCCCGGCTGAGTGTAAACGTCTCGTCTGCTCTTCAGTGAATGGCAGATTCAACGTATTTTGCGGAGAGTGCCGGGAACCGGCAAACCTGTAATTTCATCAGTAAAGTTTGAAAAAGAAAACAAACTGTTAACTAAAAATTATTTCAAAGTTGTATGGAGAACATTGCAAAACGAGTATAAACCAGAAAGCACATAATAAAAAATATGAAATTATGTAACGGACTCTATCCCTAAGTTTAGCAGAACTGGGCCATTGGTGGCCGCTCGTGGAACCATTTCCGTTACAACGATAGGGCGCTCACAATGCACTATTTCAGATCACTTTATCACGCCACTTTCTATTTTTAATCACTAGACCTGAGCCAGAGCGGACTGGCGTGTAGGTATATTTTTGGGAAAGTCACTTAGCTACGTAATAAGATTATGAAATATGTAAAAAGCGCAAAAATACCTCTATTGCCACAGGTCGTGGTATGCGAGGGTCGTGGGTCGAGGGGGTTGTGGGTCGAGGGGGTCGTGGGTCGGGAGGTCGAGGGAAGTGGGGGTTGAGGGGGTTTCCGAACTATCCTTTGACTTCTTCATAAATGGCTCTTGTGTTCAAACTCTTTTTCTCGTATATTAGATATCTTTTGCTTTAACTGGTTTCTCAGCCCTTCTCCAAAACAGAGTTTGGAATGCACCCTTATTTTTACTCCGAAACATTCCAAGCCACGATGTTAGATACCTGATCTATAGTGCTTGATAGCTGTGGTCAATTACTTAACAAAATGATCTGTGCCAATACAGAAGTAACAGCACCTGAATTTGCTTGATCGGAAAAAATGTAAAATGATTTTACATCGATTTCACTCAGTCCAAAATGGTTAATGACAATGGCCTGACAATTCTTACCCGTGTTGTCACTTTAATACACCGTTTCCAAATACATCCAATCTTTCTCAGGCTATCCGACAATAGGCCTACTCCTTGAGGACATTTGGTAATTATAAAGTTAAACGCTCTATTCAGGTTAAAATTTGACAAAATCTTAACCACCTCACTGGTGAGTTCGTAAAGTTTTCGAAGATCTACTCATGGCGAGTCCATATACATGTAGTTGGCTCAGTCGAGTCCGTACAGTCGTTAGTCTGACTGCCAAATTTACACTTTCCCTATCTTTGTTAATCAAGCACACATGTAACTGAAACTTTTGCAGCATACATGTATGCACATCTTCATGTAATATTACAGTATGAAACGTATTAAATCAAAGATGTCACAGGGGCGGATCTAGGATTTTGAGTTGGGTGGGCAGGGCAGAGTATTAGCCAGGATTTTGCAGTCAGACATTCACACCCCCGTACTGCCAAATGGAATCTGGGAGAATTTTAGGGGGACCATGGCCCCCTTGGCCCCCTCTAAATCCGCCACTGCATTATGCACCATTTTATACGAAACTTTCACCAATATTCTTGATTTTTTTTCACAGCACCGCGGCTACCTAGTCGCACTGGGCCGTCATTCCTGGTCACGCTAACGTGAGAAGCTTTCAGCGCTTGCCACGACTCTTAAGCTAATGGGCGGAACTGTACGGTTGATTTCTACATTTTAAAGACAATTGTGTTAGACTGGTGTTGTAGTCCAACATCAAATTGCTAATGACGACGCCTCCACGGTATTCTTCATGACCAGTCCAACCACGTAGCCGGTACAGGTCCCCACACCGTGCGTTCTGCGTAGATTCCTTTGCACCGACCGTATAAAAGTAGGATCTTGGTACTACATTTTGACGAGTTAGACAGGCCCATCAGACCCGCTGGACCTTATTTAATGTATTTCAAAAGTGATTGACTAACAGGCCCGTAGCCAGCATTGCGAGGCATGTGGTTCGAATTTCTATGGACCTTTATGGGTATTAATATTAATGATGTGAATATTCATATCAAGTGACTTGCTGGAGAACTGCGTGTACAAGTATAAGGAAAAGAAACAGTTTGTAAATGAAAACACCACAACTGACACTCTTAAAAACAAGTGTTGGCATTTAAAAAACCTAATAATTCCAAATAGTGCGCAATCGATTTTTGATAGCGAAATAAATAAATAATAAAATATGTGTCTTGTTTCATTAGGGTAACGATGAAATATCACTGTAATCATTTACATAAAAAGGTCTCGTAAAAGGTCACTTTGGCGAGATTGTAATGGTAACTGATTCTCTGATCGTTTCTCGCACACTGAAAGACCCCGGGTTGTTTGTAAGCTAGTACAGTACTTTATTTGAGTATTCACACTTTAATGAGACATAGCATCTTTAACGTCGACACTCAAGAGTTTTCAGTAAGGCCCTTGACGAAGCTTAATTAGGGGGGAAGGGAAATCTGTTTACACAACGACGACTCCTTGTTCCTGAGATAAGACAGAATTCGTAATACAGGAATGGGGATGTCGTGACGGTTGCTTGCAAAAAAACGGGACTCAAATTCGGATGTTATATGGTCTAGAAAGAGAACATTCTCGCATTTACCTCTTGCAAAACTTTCAAATCAGGCGTGCTTAAATGAGTGATTACACCTCCATACATACATGTACTCGGACTAAAATATTTAGTCAGAGAAGGACTTGAACATTTATCTGGTTGCATTGTGCGTGTTACGTGAGTTGCTTACATCGCTGGGAGTTGGAACAGCCCAGTTATCCGAAGTACATTACTCTGAAGATTCACTATTCTGAGGTTCTCTACTTCGAAAGTTCATTAATCCAAAATATCTAGAATTTAGGACTCAGGTGAAATTTTTATTAGTGGCGAACTTAGGGGGGAGGGGCAAGTTACCATGGCCCCCCTAAAATTCGGGGTGCGAATTGCTCGGCTGACTAGTTTATTCACGCACCCAGGGGAGCTCGGGGGCGTATGCACAATGCGTAGGCCTTGAACAAACTCCGTTTACCATTTTTTATTTAGTAATAAGGAACACAATCCCAAAAATTCGAGAATCCTGCATCCCTACATTTTAGGCTGGGCCCACACATGTGGCGAAATTCTGGTTATTCCTATGCCCTGGCCCCCTAACTTAAAATCCTGGATCCGCCCCTGTTTATACTCAGAAATAAACGATATTAAATGCACTATACCCTCAACATGCCCGGATTCCACGAGCAGGCGAATATGGAAAAATGAGTTCGTACTTGCATTTTTAAAAGAATATAAACTAGGACTAATGACGAATTATCAACCACTATACATTCATCAAACCCATGTCAAGATCGCACCATTTCACAACGTGACTGAAACGTTCAGGGCCTCAGCCTCACCCAGATTTTATAAAGGCACCTACAACGTGAAGTGCATTTCAAGTACAAAAAGTGTGTATTGTGGTGTGCTATTGCTGGGAACGTGGATTTCAGCCTCGCATCAAGTTGTAACTGAAATAGTGTTTGCAGTAAAAACGTCTTATCAGTCTATTCTTGTTCAAGATTTTGTGGGAATGCACACTATCCACATATCAGGCAATGCTCAATATCAGAAAATGTAATGTTTAACTACATGTAGGCACAGTGAGCTCACGACCGCAGCCGGCACATAGACTGGAGTCGGGCACTGCATTTATGATTTTGGAACTGACAAGACAGACACGAGTATCATTTATCAGAAATATAATCCAATTAGCATCACAATAACTAGTTATGATCATTCTTGACAAACGCGCTCGCCTGAAGAAATGGAATCAACATGACTATTATTTGCGACTGAGATTTGACAGTAGGCTAAACCCTTCGGTTATCAATTAACAGTTCGAGACCAGGGCCGATCCAGGATTTTGAGTTAGGGGGGTCCAGGGCAGGAATAACCAGAATTTCACCACACGCGCGCGCCCACCTAAAATGTAGGGATGCAGGGGTCTCGAATCTCTGGGTGTGTGGACCTTATTACAAAAAAAACGGTAAACGGGGTTTGTTCAAGGCCTATGCATTGTGCATAGGCCCCCTGGGTGCGCGCATATGCTAGTCAGCAATTTGTACACCGAACTTCCAAGTGGTATCTGAGAGAATTCTAGGGGGGGGGGTGAGCATGGCCCCCTTGGCCCCCCTCTAAATCCGTCGCTGGAGACATATGCATATTTCTCGACACTATAGTGGTTGGAAAATTGCATCATGATTAAATGACAGGTTCACTCAGAAATTATGACTGTCCGCACACTTAGCAGACTCCAACTGGGCTTCACTCGCCGAAGACGGAGGTGCGGGAGAGTCAAATTCGCACAGACTCAAACACGCAGTCTGTCGTTATGGCGATGTCTAACACATTATCCGTTTCACCTATAGCCAGAGTGTCGTCTTCACGCCCATCTACATACCTTTCTTCATAATATTCGTCAAAACTTTCTCTCTAAGCCTTCGTAACTTACAAAATCACTACTATCAGCCTTTGCTTTTATGCTGTCAACTGACCAACGTCTTCCACTGATGACATCACGTGACGGTAAACCAAAAATCATTAATTTTACTTCAAAATTCAAATTTCTTGAATGTTATGTTATAAAAGTATTATGTACAGTCTAAGACCTCAAAAAGTACAAAAATCCATTGTAGGGACGCTTTAGCTTTAAGGAAACGGAGAATCCAAACTTGGACGAGGTACTTCCCGGGTAGTTTATGTGGATCTGACGGATTGGTCTAATAAGCAGTGTAGCTCGTTTTCTGTTTCCTACGTCACATTTGGCCGGGACATCTTAAAAGGGTGATAAATCCGGTTTCGGTCTACTAGCTGATTTTTTAAAACGACTTTCCCATCTACAGTGTAATTCCCTGAAGCAAAATAATGCCCTGTAACCCTCAAAAGCTGAGAAGAAAATTCCTTATCTCTGTGATTGCTTGGTCAACACAACATATAGCGAGTATGTAAGCATGAAGTAGGATGTAAATTGCCAAATGTTTTTAAGAACAAGTTTTGTGTCGAAAATGATCCGCAGTACATGTAAATTAATCAACCGTATCCATTAATTATTGTGACGTGTGCTTGGGAATAACACTGCATGATGCGGGCTATGTGAGCCCGTCATTAATTCAGAATGTTTTGTTTTCACATTTAAGTTGTCATTGAATGCAACGGCGTAGATGATGTTCAAATAGCAATGGCGCTTAGTTCATGGAATACATTTTACATTAGCATAGTTAGAAGCATGAAAATGCATCTTTAAGTTTGATCACACTTTCTGTACCACTTTAATTTATGATGGCCATATTGTTTGATTGACATAACGGACACGGTAGAACATTTAAATTTAACTACCATGAGCAGCTTTGCTGGTACGGGCATTATTATTCTTGGCTGGGTACAACATAATTCAATAGCTGTCAAGCTGTATATTATACACGCTCTTCTGTTGCTGGAAATGTTTCTTTAAAAAAAAAAATAAAACCAAGACCAGCAAGAGATCTTTTATCCATGCGGCTGCTAAAATATGGAATTCTCTTAGCCCAGAAATTAAACGGTCCGAGTCAACTGATACTTTCAAACGTAATATTAAAAAGAGGCTGTAATTTACCTAACTTTTTATACCCTACCTGTCTTAATCATGTCATTCTTTTCATTGTCGTAAATACTCTCACTATTTAGAGTCATCTCTTTATTTATTTCATCTCTCTTAGTTAAATTTTCACCATTCTTCGTCATTTATTTATTGACTTAACTCTCAACCTGTTTTAATTGTGTCTTTGTCACGTATATTTAATTGTTGTTTTATTACTTCATTGTATTATATTACTGTTTTTGTTGTTGAGGGCCCTCTTGGAAAGCGGTGCTATCACTGAAGAGGCCACCCCCATTTTAAATATCACAATAAATAAATAAATAAATTAATAAATAATGGGCAAATACTGTACCAAGACTCATAAAGCAGCAACTGGCAGTAGTTGATGCTAATATACACTTTACATTGATGAGCAAAATTGATTAAATACACTACTTCGAAGGTTCACTACTCCAAAATATTTAACATTTCGGACTCAGGTGTAATTTTTATACGATACTTTGGTTATTAGAAGCGGCGGTGGAATAACTATATCCAAAATAACGCACGGATTTCATGCGCATGTAAAATTGATCTGCACCAAGCTCCTCCCCCATGAGAAATGTCGAGGAACAAACAATACCTTTTACGAGGTGTTTGTCGGGTAAAATGGCGACTTGGAAACAAAGGTGTGTGTGTGTGTGTGTGTGTGTGTGTGTGTGTGTGTGTGTGTGTATGTGTGTGTGTGTGTGTGTGTGTGTGTGTGTGTGTGTGTGTGTGTGTGTGTGTGTGTGTGTGTGTGTGTGTCAAGGATGATGCATTGTGATTGGTCAGTTAAGCCGTCACTCAAACTCCTGGCGATAGGTCAATTGCCCGCATATCTCACGAATACGGAAAAGTGTGTAAGTACTTACATTTAAACAAAATATGAAGTAGGAGTACTGATGAATTATCATCCACGATACATTCATCAAATCCATGTCAACACTCCACCATTTCACAGCTTGACTGAAACGTTTAGGGCCTCTGCGCCTAAGCCTCACCCACCGGAACCACACTCACAGCCGAGTCAAAAATAAAGGTAGTTGGTAGGATACCCTGTCCCTGCCGGTCTTCACGAAGTCATATAGCTCCATTCAGTGTTCTTAAATGTACAGTAAAACCGCCGTTGGTCGCCGCAGCCCTGACCCGATGTTGTCGTTGAAAATGAGTCATTGGTTAGTGTCAGTAATCACTATTGATTGGAACTGAGTTCATCTGTAAACAATATAATCAAAGTTTTAAGAACTATTGAATTTTTGCACACCTTTTAAATGGTTATTAGATGGACACAAATACAATGGTTTAGTTATGTCAGTTCCGACTTATCAGCAGACAGTTAGTAATGAAAAGTCGCAGTTCTCGTTTCGAAATTGTGGGCATTCGAAGTAGTGAACTTTCGAAGGTAGCGAACCTTCGGAATAGTGACCTGTAACCTTGGAAATCGTTTCCATCAAGTTTGTTGCTCGTATGAAATATGCTAAGCTGTGCACCATTGACACTGATTGCCAAGATAAAACTTTCTTCATTGACCAAAGTTTTTATTAGGTCTAGGAATACTTTTCCCTAACAATGTGAACATACTCGTCGGGGTTTGCTCAGGGCAAGAAAACACGGTAGTTAAATATCGTTTTTTTCTGAGCGACGAAGGAGGATTGCCTGTGGTGAACTTACCGTCGGCGTGTACTGAATTTAAAATAATGGAAAAGCACACACGTGTACACGCACGCAAGTCAATCCACCCAACAAAGTGGACAATGGATGAACAACATGTTTGACGATCACTTTCAATTCGAAATTTGAAAATGCCTGCATTTTGCCGTACACTGTACTATGTAAGCAAGTATACCACGATAGCAGATTTTTCTGCTGTTTTGTTTCTCGACCTACATGTATTACAGTAAATGACGTTCACGACGCACTACTTTTTGGGAGCTCTCTCGCTGCTATATAGCCTATCTATAGATTAGACATTTACTTCTACACGCCCTTGTTACTCTATGTTGTAACCAATACGCGCGTGATGAAGAACATGAAGCCTCCTCTACTCGTCTGCACGATCCTGTCATCTACGCAAACACCATTTGGACGAAGTTGACTAGGTACGGTCCGGTGATTACGTGAATCGCTTTCACTCAAAAGCAAATTCAAAATTATTACTTATTTAGTCATCAGTGTAGTTAGTAGTACATGTACCAGTAGCTGCAACAGTTTTGTTGTTGTCGCCCTTCTATATCCTGTCTTGAACGGATAATGCGGGGGTAGACCTATTCTGCGGGGGTCTTTGATTGAACCCCGAACGTCCTGGCTACGGGTCTGTGAAACTGATTCCAAAGTCAATTTCCCGTCCTTTATGGCTACCAGAAGTGCTTGAAAAAAGCAAATACCAGCAGTTTTCACCTCAAAGTCACTATTTGCATGCGATTAGCAACTGAGAGACAGTTCGTTGAGACAGTTTGCTAAAACTCTCCAGTTTACTGAAATCAGGTGAAAAGTGGGAATCGATCATTATGATGTTTTACAAATTCAAAGTTTCTGAAAGGTACTTGACTTCCTGCAAGAAGTAAAGATTTCAGGAAAACCACGACTGGCAAAAAGTTGGTCAAGAGGTAAACAACTGGCACTCTTTCACTTAGAGCAGACTCAAAAGTATATAGCACATGCCATTTGTACCTTCGCATGCTTTACAATATTCAAAATGCTCAGCCAACCAAGCAGGCGACAATTTCAAAGAAAGTGAGTCAAGAAAATTCAACCGTGGTTCAAAAAAGTTAAATGGTTATTGTAAAGAAGAGTGTGCGTTTTTGTGTCAATTTATGTGAGAACATTTGTGATTCAACCATGCAATTTTTTTCGAATATACATGTATACGACATGGTTGTACAGTAGTTTCCTATTCGTATACGCTGTATAGCCTACGTCCACCGGGCGTGTTTTCGTCTGGGCTAATATACGAGAATTTTCTGTAGATAAATTGCATGTGCCTTGTGAGTGATCACCAATGTGACACAAAATCATATAAAGGCCGCCTTGCATTTATTCAATACCATATAGCATTCGCCAGAGAACCTGAAAAACTGCTACCGAGCCTACCATGTTTACTAGAAACGCTCTCACGACTCTTTTCTTGGCCGTCTTAGCTGTTAGTCAACCCTTGGTAGACGAGAATGGGTTTGACGTGCATGAGGCCGCATATGAGAAGCAAGAAAACATGCAGGACAGGTAAACAAAAACAATTTTTTGTTTTTAATCAAGTTCTTCGAAAATTTTCGTCAAAAGCGCAATTATAACTACACTGCTCTAAGTTATTATAAGTCAGATTTGTACAAATTGTCAGTGGGTTAATATATCGGAGAAAATGAATAATCTTTTGCTTCCGTCATGGTACTCCAAGCTCAGTAAATAGTACGAGGGTAGATGTTCAGTAAGAATATTGCAAAAGTTTTGGCATTACCATGACTGCAATGACTACGGTAATTTATTAAACCCATATTCGGACCACGTGTCGTTTTGTAGTCTGCTAAAATACAGTAGATACAAACTGCTTCGTTTTTTCGAAGTGCCAAAACGTTGCAGCTGATACAATTCCATATTTTCCATGTTCATATTCAGAATTAACGAGAGCGTTCGTAAGCCACGACAAATAGCTAGGTGTAAATCAAAGTTAAAACCGCCCGAGCTAAAACCAGACTTTTCGATAAAACGTGTCCGAGGTTATAAGTAGCCCTACAAAAATGTCACGTTTTGGTTTACTTTGGAACATCGAGTTTCCGAAATGATTAATTGAATTCAAATTAAACTTTCATGCAGGCTGTATGGAGGGTTTTAGTTCAAACGTTTCACTTTTGCAGTGTTTTAGAAAAATCTTGAAGAGGCCTGGAACGCTGAAAAACGAACATTCTCTTTCGCTGAAACAGTATTCAACGAATTCACCATATCACGGTTAGCTCCTAAAAATCAAATTTTTTTTGCTGATGTCAAAGTGCTTTTCTTTTAGTTTCAAACTTCTAAAAAAACGATCGGCCAAATGGTTGTCACTTCGTTGATTTTTCTTAGGAAAGACAAAACACGTCTCCTTATTTGGTATGGCGAGACACAGACGTACATGTAGCGCTTTTCTTATGTAGAAAATGCGATCCTTCATATTTGATGTAAACAAAACATTGGCCACGTCAAGCATGAGGCCGATTAAGAGGCATTTGATGTTTAAAATTAGTTACAAAGTTATCGTAGTACTCAAATATGCTTTAAAATCCACTTATAATTCTCTCTGAGAAATCTCTTGCTTCATTGTCTTGCCTCATACTCTAGTGTAGACCTGAGATTGGGACTCCAGTCACACGTACATGTAATATCCTTCTTATCAGTCAGCTGTTTGTCGAATGACTGTTAGCGCATGGGCGCATTCATCACAAGTGGGAGAAAGATTAGAAAGTATGTAGTGACTACAGAGTTTTTTCCTTCGCCGTGTTTCAAGATTCAATTTTGTGATTTTTTTGGAAATTTCCTAAAGGGGAGAAATTGAATAACTCTGTAGTAGACGTTGGGAGATTGTACTTTTGTCAGGAGTTGTATCAAAGATAGTTTTGAAGAGTTTTCGCGTTCCGTGCCTCTTTAAGACGTTGTTAATATTAACAAAATACCAATTTCATCTAAAATTTCAGAAATAAAATCAAAAAAATAAATTAGAAAATTATGACAGCATTTCTGAGGTTTCATTTTGAATATTCGCATCGAAATAAATGTCATTGATAACGGCAATTTTCATGAGTTTCCGTACGACGTTTTCTTTGGCGCACAGTACATGTGCATTATCCTATACGTGTTTAAAGACAAACTTCTTGTGCAATTCAAAATGATTCATAAGCACCTTGTCTACTCTTTGATTGGCTGATAGTTCACAGTGTGCTTGAACTATTACTCGCTGGTGCCCTGCGTGCCGCTAGGTAGCCACCAGGCTACCGCCTAGCGGCACGCAGGCAACCAGCCAGGAGCTATTACACGTGACCTCAAGTTTGCCTACGTGTACATGTATATTGTCATTCAACCAATATTGAGCTCGGGCAAATACGAGATTTTTATTCCACAATACTAGCCTCCAATGGCCAGCACAATCGTGTAATAGCGGAGTTGCAACCGAATCGATTTAACGATTGCGCATGTCCGGAAAATAGGTTGCGCAAAGGTTATTGGGATTGATTAGGGTATATGGAATGGCCGATTGGTTTGCACGACGTGTGATTTGTGCGTATTGAACTACGCTGCTGTATGTAATTCTGTCGCTATTGGCCCTAATAAGCGCCTATGTCCCAAAAAGTGCCCCAACGCGTTTTCAGACTTTGCTAAAGTAAGCATTACCAACAATATTGAAACCGTGAACTGCGCATGCGCGAAAATCACTCAGTTAGCCCCCTTCGGGATACATGGGATTCGCAGAAAACAGCGTGAGGGTCTTATTTATGAATCAATCACATTTGCCGATAGCACATAACATAGATAAGTATTTTGTTAAAAACGTGGCCAAGTTTCAGCAAAATTGGAAAAAAAATATGTTTAACATGGTATGGCCAAAGTTTTGGCTTATTTTGTCGCTTCGATCAGTGGAATCGCCGCTAAAAACCCGAAAGTGCATGTGACAAAACGATAATTTTCGACCAAGCCTTTCATGTGCGGTTAGTTGCCGATAGACCCAACAGATGTCAGTATAATCAAGATTGAAATGTAGGAGTTTGAAGAAAATTAGACAAAATTTTGTATTTAACATGGGGTCGCCGAAAATTGCCAATTTTGGCCTTTGGATATCAGGTCATCACCATAGACTATCATTAGTGGGTCTAGTAAATTCGAAGTTTTTGGTTAAATCACTGATAATATTTACACCAGTATACTAATAAACATTTTCTCTATATATAGCAGTTTGATTCAAACGCTATAAGTAGTGCGTACAACAGGGATTGGCCCTTGATCGGCCCGGCCCATAGTAGTATGGGAGCTAAAATTCAGCTGTGAACCAAAGAAGCTGTGTGCGGAAAACTCACATGAGGTGTTTACGATCCACTTCAGGGAAAAAAACCTCGTCGTCCCTAACAATAATTTGTCTCCGAGTACTTCGGGCATGGTTTAGAATTGAAAGGGTTCATTACAAGTTGAATTTATGAGAATTGTATTGTTGCATTGCGAACTGAAAACTAGTCGATTGACTCGGTAGTGCGAGATAAGGCAACGAGTAAGGACAGCTTTGATTTGCTTACGAGTGGTGATTCATGATATTGGTCAGACATCTGTAATAATATGTTTTGTCTTTCCTTTTTAACGGAATATATTTGAACTTTGGTAATTTTGGGCTACAAAATGTAGAACAGCCTTCCTGGTGCTTCTCTCCAGTAGACACGCGGAGAGTGAAGCGCTAACTGGTCCATAAGCGATGACCTAGTTTACGCAGAGAACCTGGCGGATGACCTAGTTTACGAATTGCTGGTAATGGCGCCCAGGCCATGAACTACATGTACATGAGAAAAATGCTTTACCTACAGTTCTAACGTCCCCAATTTATCATTTGAAAGATTAGATCCGACAGTCCTGAATTTGTAGACCACGAGCCTCACCGTAACGTCCGTATACACTTCAAACTTACCCCGCGATTCAAAAAGAACGCAAATGTTTTGCTGCTCTTGCGAGGGATGTGCCCGACTACGCGGGCCTGGACTTTGAAGACAGACGCAGTGTACTTGTCAGCGTGCTTTCATTGTTTCTTTCCGGTACGGATCTTCTCCGGCCTCAACAGGAATCCAAACTTCTTTGTACACGTGAAAACCGTGAATCGAAGACTAATAAAAAAACTCGACCAGTGTTAGCACGCGGCCAAGAAACGCGCGGCTTAATGTACCGGCTGTCATCGAAGACATTTACATGTAGTTGGGAACTATCTATTCATGAAACGGGTAACATAGCATCGGCAAGAAATAAATATTGGCACTAATTCCGAAAGTTTCTAATACCTTTAAAAACTTTTGCATTATTTTTAAGAGAAATTATTTAACTAATCATACAGTGCAATTGGTGTTTTTAAAGTCAAAATGACCCACTGATAGTGAACACCTTCGCACCCTTACACCCTGAATCTTCCGGAATACCCTACGGTCACGCATCCACTCACCCGGCGACTCATGAGCTAGTGACATACATGTAGGCTATCAGTCTTACTAAAACAATTCTCTAACGTTTTTTAGCAGATGAGGCCAGCAAGTGTTAAGCTAAATATTAAAACACGCTCTGCTTGACTGCTTGAGTTAACTAAAATTTCTTCGGATACAATGCACACCTAGATCATTACATCGCATTTACTCTGGCAAATGAACTCTGACGACAAGCACACACACGCTTACTCACACACACACGCATCCATGTACAAACTTCAAAACAAACGTCACGTGACAACAACATGTGTGTTCCTCCAGAGATTGTTCTCGTGTTGCGGGTTACAATCTAGCGCAGATTTGGACTTAATCTGCCGTTAATCCAGACTCCATAAGAACTTAAAAATCTTAGAGACGCTATTTGGAAAACTTGAGGAGGATTTCAGGTAATTTGTTGAGTCGAAGCTGTATTCTTATTCAAGAATTCAAGCCCCATTAACGATTGCGAGACCGGCAGCTACGCATTTGTCGGCGAGAATTCGCCCTTGGGTTTCAGCACAATTTTCTGAAAAATGATCGTAATTTGACAACGAATTTTGATAGCAATGCACCACAGTCTTGTAGAAAGTAAATAATAATATTCTACACGATTTATCTTAGCGCGTTAATGCAAAAAGTGTGCGTACGTTGAGTCGACCCAGAATAGGTGATTGTGCAGAGGCCGTGATTATCCTCAAAATTGCTCATGTTGGCTTGGTTCTGGTCAAGCGAAAACAAGTTTTTTTTTCACTACCAACTGCCGTGGAGTATTTGTTACTGTTTCTTTCAAGGGAAATATTGTTGGGCAGTTTCCAATGAGATACGTTTTCTTGCCGCCCTCAAAATTTAGCGCGGCATACTTTATGCTCAGTACGAAGTCGGAAAGAATTCGCTAAGTCGGCCTTTGCTATCAGCTCTACCGATGTGTCTGACTCATGTTTAACGCAGTTCTTGATCCTTGGGAAACAGGTAGTAACTAAATTCTTTATCTCGCTAACTGGTATTATAGCAGCCAGGCACACAACACGTATAACCTCCATGTGGCCGGTTTGCTCCCACGCTTGCCCGACGTACTTGTTTACCAGCTTAACCATTATGAACACTATGCCAGTATCACAACATGACATACTTGATGTGACACAGCTAATACTATGTATGAGAACGTTCACATACTGTATTACATCACCACTCGAGTTTGGGGGTGGGCAGGAAAAGATGACGATTTATGACTGAGAGAGGGGGAGTTATAAGAATATCTCCCATCAGAGTACACATCACTGGGACATTGACTCACCTTCTAGAGTGACTAATTCCAAGCACAATGTAAAACGGAACATTTCTAAATCACTAATTTCGCTATCCCAAAATTAACTCCTGTGCAAGAATTAACAAATCTCTTTCACAAAATGAGTTTACTAGAATTTCATTTTTCACTCCAGCAATTACTCCATAAAGAAAATAATTTATACTGCATTGCATATCAAGTGAAAGAAACAGTCCCAAATAGGGCCTCAACTAAGTATTTGTGTTTTACTTCCAGATGTAATCTTTTCCTGTCATTTTATCCTTATCATGACATCCTCTCTGACCAACGGCATTTTCTAACAAATAAAATTTGAGCCCTTAGCTCAGTGGTACCTATATTATGGGCGTTGCATAAAAAGGTACCTACTTATATTCAATAATGTTGATAATTGAAGGTAAAATTTGCCCTCTCTTTGTACCAAAGCCAACAACTGTCTTAGCAATAAAACTAAAACATCATCATAAAGGACAATCAATTCACAACTGTAAGCAGAAATATTAAGGAACTTAGTGGAGTCCCTACATGTATTTGTGACCTTTTCATGCAACCGGGACAGGAAAACGCGAGCACAAAAATGATGACGTCATTCACTTGACCTAAGACGGCTTACGTTTGAGACATCTGTGCCTGGTTGCATAAAACAGTACCAAATAGGGACTCAACTAAGTTTCCTAAGTCTACAGCATATTTGTTGGCTTGTGAAAACACTGATTGTCCTTTCTTATGCTGTTTGAGTGTCCTGTTTGACTTTGATACAAAACCGAAAGTAAACTCTACGTTGAATTCTCATGCAACGCTCCTAATTTAAGGACTATATAAGTGCCTAATTATTTTAACTGAATTAAGAACTCCATTTTCAGTTATATTATTACAAAATGTCATCAATTTCGTCAAAAAAGAGCACATAATAAATATAAAGGGATAAAAAATACCACGCTTGTGACTATAGAGCGAAGCAAATACGCAAACGATTCAGGGAACTTTGTTGAATCCTTGCCTACCTGGTACTGACGTCATCACTTTGAGTGGTCACTTGCTACTGATTGGTCACGTGCTCCTGGCATTGTTAAACTTTTCTGGTAAATGATTTGCTCCTGGCATGGGACGCAATGTGTCTGAGTTATTTATGAATGTAAGTGTACAAAAACTCTTGGTGCATGTCTAATGTGAAATAAAAAATCTGGTTTGGTATCGCTATGTTTTGGCCCTGCAATTTGAAAATAATATTGAGACGTTAGTTTAATTCTTGAAAAGAAAAAAGGTTTGTATTTTCCGGTTTTTTGCGTCTACCAGCTGTGTTACTCTGGATTCCCGTTGTTCCACAATCCTTCGCGTATAAAAGCTGAGCTGGTTACTGCATTTGGACGCTGCTGCCAGTATTCACACGCTCGTGGCACTGAGCCTATGTAGTGGATGCAGTACGCGACGCTTCGCTTTTCAAACTCCTAGAAGGTGCATTTCAAACTTCAAATTATACAGGCTTTCTACTTTCACGAAATATATACTTTTACTGAGTTAAAAACTAAAAACTGTGAATACACAGATTAGTCGCCAAGGTCTTATGAATTATCTTAAGAAAATAGTAAGAATAACTTGTTTGCTGTTTTGGCGAAGACAATTTCAGCCCTATTGTTATGTGTCCTTTTTTGTTTGGAAATGATAGATCTGTGCAAGGACAGAACAGAATGATGCAAATTGAGGACATTGATGCCCACCCGTGCACCAGATTGTTAGTCTCGGGTGATCAACCCATAGCTGATCAGGACATCACGGCGTCGTCCTCAAAGAACAATATGGGACCGAGTAGGGCACGCATATTCAGAACTAAAGATGATCCGGAAAAGGGAGCGTGGTCTCCGAAAGATGCGAATGAGATTCCATGGATAAACTTTGACCTGGGTCAGGTTAGAAATGTAACAGGCATTGTAATCAAAGGACATTCGCAACAAAAAGAGCAGTTTGTCACTTCTTATCTGGTACAGTATAGCAAAGACGGTAACCAGTGGTCATGGGTAAATGACGTCAGTGGTGTGTTTAAGGTAAATATCGTTTTGTTTTGATTCTTAATTAGTTATCTATGTTCTTGTTCTTTAGTGCTTTTAAATTACATAAAACACGACCTATATTTCACGTCTAACGTCCGCGTTTTACTCACTTAACAGTACCCACCCTTTGCTAAAGAGTTGAAAAACACAACAAATCATTATTTCAAATGTAATCAAACGCACGGGTATAAACATACGTACAAATGTATAAAACGGTTTTGAAACCGAGAATGCTCACCTTAGAGCGTCACGGCAACCTACGATTTTTTCACATTCTTAGGTTGTCGAGAATAGTCAACTAGTTACTAGGGAGAGGAAGTTGGCTGCGGGGAATGGGCGGTGATCGGGACAGAATATGATACATGTACAGTACAGTATGTATTGATGTCGGGAAAGGAGATTGGGGGCTGAGGAGGGTTGAAAGGAAAAAGGGTGGCCACAGGGAACTAACAGACTGATCTGAGTCTTTCGTGATGGGCTGTCATGAATAAAATTCGTCTGAAAATTTTGTTACAAAGTCACAGATTGAATGAGTGCTTTCCTAACTCGGGGATCATATTGCAGGACGCCGTGTGGCGTTTTCATCAGGTAGCTACCAAGTTCCCTAAATTTACGTGGGAGGGGGTGGGGGTTGGAGCTTTTTGTATAGAAAGAGTTTCTCAGTTCATTTACTCATACCACAATGATCAGGCCTGTGTTGTATAATCAAATGAGTCCCATCAAACGTGAAAGGGTGCAATTTGCCCAATAGGATACTAACATTAACAAAAATACAAAGAAAATGGTGCGGATAACATAGTTTCTATCGGCATTCCCCTGCAGAAATTAGTCGAAATGGACTACCGTTGGCCGAGGGTTTCGAGCACCCGATTCGAGTAGGGGAGAATATGAGCTTCCTTATGTTCCCTTCAGTTAGTGATAAATGATCACGGGCAAAAGAATCATTACTACTACAGGTACAAAATGTAAGAACGTTTTCGTGGAAATTTAGATGGTGGTTAGAACATCCGCCAAAAAGTCACAGATACAGTCTCACATATTGCGTAATGTTTATTGATTACATCTCTTCGAAGTCTAAGTCCAATTGCTCCAAGCTCAGCGGCTCCTTGCCAGCTGGAAAACTTATGGAATTACCCTGTACGTAAGACGCGAGCCCTCGGAACTAGTGGGGGTACGTGCGACATCTGCCGGAACTCCTCAAAAGCTTTCTTGAAAGCCCAGTTTTAGTTATGATTAATGCCTCATTCATGAAGCCCTCAGTCTCTTTCTCTAGTTGGCCTGAGTGAAAGCCCTGAAAACATTTAGTTTATCTCTAAACGTTCACCGAATTATATTAATGATAATATAAAATATAAGAAACACTTAATATGGTTGTAAACTACGTCATTGTCAGTGTCGAAAACAAACTTCTTCCTTGGTTTATACATGTACCACAAGCTTTCGAAACGACATTATTAAAGACCTGGTCCCACGCGTTGGTAACCCCTATTACATTGTTAGAAGATGTTATAAGGACCCAAGAAGTACTTACCTCATAACTAATACAAGATCCGTACTCAAAAAAAGTTTTAATGAACGCGCCACTCACGATTCTCACCCGAAGAACCACCGCCATTTTGAACTTGCCGCGAACCCGGAAGTACAATTCATTCAGGAACCAAGACTAAGAAAACGCCGTCAGTGCGACTGGAGCAGTGCCGGTTACTAGCCTGCAAACAGGGATAGAATAATCGACATCGCGCCTTAATTTTAATAAAATCAAAACACGGACAACTGGCTGAAGAAATGTGGCGAACAATTTTTCACAGAAATTATTTTGCCGGAATCTGACCGCAGCCTATCGGATCGAGACACGACACTGGCGAACGGTAAAGGCATGCAGTTGCAAGCTGTTTTGTCGAAATAAAATGTTCAAATCATAAATGCCACATATATTCCAAGGTCGTTTCAGACACTTGCATAAAATTACGGGCTGGTTACTCCTACATGTATGTCAAACTGCCGCGGCAGCCCTTAGGTTAGCTAGCCTCAGTGCCAGCTACCCATATGAAGGCTATCGTCAAAATACAGCTCGTTAGTAGGCCTATACAGCTTTGTGCCAAGGCTACCCTTAGGCCTACCTGGTCCCTGGCCACAGCGCTCGCTCAAACGAGGTTTATTTAGAACTTGGGGTCTTCTCGCGACCTGTGCAAAGTTGTTGGCTTTCAACAGAGATTTGCCCAGACTTTGCATAGTGAGCGCACCAAGCCTAAAAAAATGGGGGGCTGAAATTTTTGGGAATGTCTACCTTTTACTATGAGATTCACTGGGTATGTTCAGACCTACGAATTGCAAACGCTTAATTTTGGTACTTCCTGTCTTCTAGTGGACTTTTGTCTAGTTTTCTACTTTTTTCGCAGTTCGTGCTTCTCTAACTGAGGCAGACCATTTTCCATTTCTCCAAATAGGGGGCTCGTTCGAGCACATAAGTATGCCAAGTCCAATACAAAATGTTAACATTTTTTATTCATTAAGCCAAAATGATTCTACCTTTTAACATAATAAGTAACTTAAAATGCCCAATACTTTACAAAATTTAGCATTTCAAACACTATACAACAGCAAATGTTTCCACGATATGAAAGTGGACATACATGTAACTATAACCATGGTGACCGAATAGTGTTTCCTTACACCAGAATTCGACAAGCATGATTAAAAAATATGAAGTTGCAAGGAACAAGAATTGGAGGCTTGAAGCTTCACAATCCAACATAGCTTATTTCTCAAATTAAGATTATTCATATTGTTGACTTGACAACCTGAATTAAGAAGCAATAAGTTACAAAACATGACTTGAAAGCAATTGAGACCTAAAATTTAGAAAAATATGAATCATTTTGTGACACATAATCAAGCCTTGAACAGCAGTTGATAGTCTAACAAAAACCATTTCAAAATTATTTCAACTGTTTTTTTAGCTTAGTGTAAGATCACCTGAATGGGAAATTCACAGTAAAATAATTCGAATTATCTTATATTTTTTGCACAAAAAACACGAAAATTGAACAGACTTCCTTTTTTGTAGCAACGTTTGTCAAAATGTATCAACGTTAAATCTTCACAAATTACAAAGTAACAGGTTGAACATGCCTTGCAGTTCAGCAAAAGTCGCCATGTTGTTGGTGCCGCCAGAAATGAGACGAAGTCCAACGGGAATTGTGAGCACATTTATCACTTAATAAGTAACAACTGCGAGGCTAAAATTTGGTGAACATTGTTGAATCGTGCAAAATAGTAAGTAATGGTACAGTGTATGTCTCACTAAATTTCACAATTTACACAAAGTTTTATACTCGTAACTTATACCGCTGTCCTCCAATATAGCCGACGCGATCCAAACAAAGTGACCCGAATTTCGCCACAAAAATTGCAATAACTTTACAGTGCTTGCCCCGATTTTTATACTTTTCGATTTTTACTGAGGAGAATGCACTACCTTTCCGATGAAATCAAAGCACTTTTTCAAAACGAGAAAAAATCAAAACGGAAAAAATTGTTCGACTCATATTGGTTTCTGGTTCGACCGCCCTACGTAAGGAACTAAACACCAATGCTATTTTAACATAATACGTACGCGTAACATTCCAACGACCACTCACTACAAACTATAAATACACTACACACAAAAACGAATCACGAGGTATTACTAATAAAACAAGTTAATGAAGACTTTTCGAGCAAGCGATAGCACATTTAGTTACAAGGAAAAAATGGCGGCGTTCAGGACAAGTTCCTGACCTGATGAGCCGGAAATGGGAGTACGGAAATAACCGATGATAGCCGGTAATTATGCGCTCACAGTGAAGGGTCAAATACTGTTAAAAATCGCTTTTGGCAAGAAAGGCGAAAATTATAAAGAAAGGGTGTCGAAAATAAGATTTTATGTGGTAAGTATTTTCGGATACTGGAACCACACGGGCAGTTTGAGACCAGGTCTTTAAGTTCTTGGCATATGTCAGAAAGAAAAGTAACTATGGAAATTTCCTTGAACAAATCCAAGGTGTCAGTTTCTTGAAGTTTGGGTTTTAGGGCTGGGACTTTCATTTCGCCTGAAACCTATTGGGCCTAGTCTCAACCCATCACAGATTGTCAGTTTTTCGGAGGCCAGATATCATTTCAAAAACATTTTGTAAAACTTCCATACTCAGTTGAGTGATTAGAACGTTGGATTATCGAGCGAGAACCATCCCCAACACAGAGGAGGACATTGATTTTGAATTAGAACACAACAGAACAGTGGTGAAAAGATGTGGCTACCCGAAGTGGTCATTCCACAAGGCAAACCATGACAGAGTCAGGCCCCAGAACACGCAGCCTGACAATAGGGGAGACATCAGGGTAACATTGCCTTTTGTGCCAGGGATCGCTGATCAGATCAAATCACATATGAGGGGACACGAAATTGCTGTTGTATTCAAACCTGTTAACACCATAAGGAGTCAACTGTTAAATGTGAAAGACAAAACCAGCAAAGAGAAACCATCAAATGTGGTGTATGGCATTTCATGCTCGGAACCGGGGTGTGGAGCAGCATATATTGGGGAAACCAAACAAGCCCTGAAAAGTCGTTTCAACCAGCATCGGAGGTCCAGTTATGGGGACTGCTATGATTCAGCAGTTTTTACTCACATGGCTTCCACAGACCAATCTTTCGCCATGGAAGATGTGAAGATCCTGGATAGAGAAGAAAATTGGTTTCGGAGAGGGGTCAAAGAAGCTATCTACGAGAGAATCGAGAATCCTAGCCTCAGTAGACAGGAGAGGCTGCGGTTTCACTTACCTAGGACATGGGATAGGGCGCCGAAGAGAATCCCGCGGAAACTGTACGACGGATCACATGACAAGTCAGGTGACAACTCAGTGGCCTGATGAAGTCCTCGAGAGGAGGACGCAACGTAGCCATCTCTACATACCGTAAGTTCAGTAGTAGATTCATTGTTTCTTATACTCAGTTGTTGATTTGCAACTCATAAATGATTCTGCCGTGCACTTAATTTTGGGGTTGAAGGTAGTTAGCATAATAGGGTAATGGAGACTGAATTCAACAGAAGGCTGTTTCGGAAGGATTGCTTTATGTCGGGTGACTAAATCACTAATAGATTCAAAGTTAACCTAGTTGACCTCTGTTGTCCTTCTTGACAATGATACTCTTAATACAAACACTTCTCGGTAATTTATCGAGCACTATCACATTATGACCTATTTGTAGATTTCTCTGCAGTTTTGTCCACTTATGTCTCTGTTGAAGACACAACACATATTCCCTTTTCCACCTTGACCAAAAGATGTCACTGAGGTATTGAATCGTTTAAAACGATGTTTCACATAGCTTTTTTCTTTCCCAAATTTGTCTGGAGAAAATTGCTGCTCAGACTGCAATGTAAGCGCATAATTAGGCGTCAATGGAACAGGATCAGTTGACAAACAGTTATATGTCTGCAATTCCACCTCACAATTAGCGTTTGGGGTACCTCGTCATATTGCTTCAATGTTTACTCTCTAGTTGAACCATACAGACTGACCTTATTTGGCACCATGGTGGCTTGCAGTAGGCGTCTTGATATCCCACTCAACACCATCTTGGTGTAACCTAAGATGGAGTTTATGTTCATTCCACTCTCTGATGTCTGGTTGTATCTCTTTGTTGATGCCGACCGAATTGGTTCCGTTGTCAGACTTCCGCCCGCTGAGTTGTTTCGACGAATCACCGTTCCGGTGGAAAAGCTGGAGAGCAGCCACCAGATGACCAGGAAACCCCTTGCTGTCCAAGAAGAAGAAGAAGGTGAAGACGACGTCCATTCGCAAGATGGTACATCCATTGACAGTGCCTTGTACTCCAAGTCAAAAGTAGAAGACTTGAGGGACCAATTAGAAGCCGCTCATGAACGCTTGAAGTAGCGCTGCACGACTATGAACAGGAGAAAAGAGAACTTGAGAATAAAGTGCTGAGGGTGAAGGCGGAACCCGAAACGAAGAACTCCAACTGAAGTCAGAGATCCAGGGGATGGCAGCCTAAGCTGGTGTGAAATCCGACCCGTCTCCAATTAAGCCTGTCAGTCGGGCAACTGGAGCTGCAGCAACGT
Organism: Phoronis australis; assembly: GCA_002633005.1. Classification (NCBI taxonomy): domain Eukaryota; kingdom Metazoa; phylum Phoronida; family Phoronidae; genus Phoronis; species Phoronis australis. Next base: position 172,430 of record NMRA01000144.1, on the reverse strand, counting down.
TTATCTTCGAGATAGGACATACACTTAGAGAGCTTAGCAAACCAAAAATTTAAGAGTGACTCCATATAAAAACCAACAGGTAGAGTCTATACCCAAAATCACCGATTTTTTTGAAACTTAGCACATGAGTTTGGTTTGTTAAGAAGTAGAAAAACCTCACTTTTTAAGAATTTTCATTCATTATTTTTCTTTTTATGACCTGTACCTCAATTTTGCAACAAAATTGGGCGTCGAAGTAGGCATGTTTGAATGCATTTTACTAGCATGTATGATACGGTCAAAACAAATGAATAATACGAATTGAAATGGCAATGGCTGAATAATTTAATGGCATAACTTTCAAAATCCATTTTTAAATTTATACGTTTTGAATTTGTGAGGCAAAAACGGTTATTTTTCAGGTTTTCACTGAAGCCATTTTCGGCCACATTTGACACTCTGTAGCAGCCATAACGCACCTTTCCTGAAATTGACTTTATAATAACTTGTTAGGTCATTCCTAACCTGTTTATAATCTAAAATAAAAAATCTTGCCTCTAATGTAGTTTTTGCGTACGAAGCATTATACGAACTGCACTTCGTCCTTTTGCATGTTCTCAGTTGCCTCTGCTGCCAATAGGGGGCTCTTGGAACATATAATTAGCTTGCGAAACACGACATAAAAACTTTGTATTTTGGAGAAAAGGCAGACGGCATTATTAATTACCATTCTATGAAAACGGCATTGATGATTAATACTTATTACAAAAATGTGTACGTAAATCAACTGGCATGCGTGCTTCTAAATGATAGATGGCGCTGCTTTTGTTTACGTGGAGACTGAAGACGCATCTAGAATAAGAGCAGTAACACGAGGACCTTGCTATAATTCAAGACTTCGCGAGATGTTGCCGTGTATTTTAAATGAGAACACGTGGTTTTGGATAAATTTTAGAGAGGTTCTAGTGTTACTGAACTCACCCCTGCCTTGTTTTCTATCTGCCTTGTTCGTGCCACAGGCAAAGGAAGCCCCCCAAGGTGGATATGCCCCGGCCCCTAGTGTTCAGTGCAAAAAATCCTTCAACTTGTCAATAGTCATTGTAACTTTGGGTTCATATTGTAATGTCCCTGCTGGTTGCTACAAATTTTAGTCGCCACCAGTCGACAGAAATCTGGTGTTCCCCCCACACACACCGGGCACCCTAACGCTGAATATTTCTGCCAGTGTGATCATCAGTGGTATAAAAAGGTACACATTCACAGTTAATAGAAAATAATTCGCGAAAGACAATTTTATTAATGACTACTTCATGACAGACATGAAGTAAACAGAAGTAACGGTCTCGACTTCATATATCACACATCTTTGACTGGTATGCTACAAAACTAGGCTAAACGTTGAGCTCATTTATCACTTCATTCAGTAAACATAACAGCATCTTCAGCAGAAATAGCATCGTCATAAACATTGCTGCAGACAACCTCGAAAAAATCCACCAATCTGCGATTCACTTAACATCACAGGTAAATTTACACTTTCACAGTGGGTTCTCGGCGTAATGTTTTCTCCCGGCATTTTGGCACTTCCGAGGGTGAAAGTTTTTACCTGACTTTCTCCTTCATCGAATATGTTCGTCAGAAAGTTCTTAACCTTTGATGAAAATCTTGTTGACCTTTTACCTTTTTTCAATGCCTAACCTATTGCTTCAGCATTCGTCTCATCCACATTGTACTCTGAGGCTGCCTCAAATGACGCTCCGGGTTCTTGCATCTAAAAGCATTTCTGACGACTGTCGTGCGATGTGGTCATACGTGTTCAGTGTGGTTACCCACATCCAAATGCCGACCTAGTTCTGCGTCTGTAGCAAAAAATTTCGAGTAACCTTGCTGGGTACAAGGGAACTTTTGTTGAGGCTCTTCACTAGATACAATTCCAACCTTAAGTCTTGGTGTTGAAAATCCGCCATGTCTAGAGATGTTAGTGTAATTTAGAGAAATAGGTTTCCCATTTTCTCAGTATTTGTAAGAACTTACCGTCATCTACATGGAATGATTTCCACACGTGAATTCCTTGGATGGAATAGTGGGAATTTGGGAATGTCCTTATACCAGGAACTGAGTATTTTGGAAAAGACTTTGTTGCATTGACTGAAAATGCATACACATAACATCCCTTCACACGGCCACTGGAAAGTAGTGCTTCTTTCAAATCCAGAAAGTTTATGATATTATTACTTTCGGCTACAAAGTACTTTGCATGTTGTTTGAGTGGAGCGATCTTGCGATCACAGAGATCCTTTCCATTCTGACTTTCACTAAAGTCATATCTCGAAACAGAAATGCCGGTAGAATTTGACAAGGGTGCTACGTTCAGGAGGAGAGGAGCAGAGTGGTAACATCCAGCATTACCTGACTCTTCCATGACTGGTCCTGTTCAGTCAGAAATTCACCGACTCTGGGTAGTACGAGTCCGTACTCTGGAACAGGCCTTGCTTTGTGAAGTAGTTTCTTGTATCTCAAATGTTCAGTGGTGTCTTTGACATGACTCACTAAAGCACACAGCTTTTGTGATTTTTTGAAGAATAAACTCTAAAGGAACATGAAGGCCCATCGACATCGTCCGCCATTTTGTCTTTTTAAAATGCACTTGCTTCTCTCAAAACCAGACATTACAAATATCAATTCTTACTCGTTTAATCTTAAAGGCATTTATTTCCATTCAAAAGTTGTACAGAGTGTTTAAATTAACCTGATTATGTAAAAGAAATGAAAGAATACGAGAGGATTACACGTACATTTTTTATAAATCCTCAAGCTTTAAACCTCAACTGACTTCCTCAGTGGGCAAAGGTCATCGGGTTCAGTTTTGATACTAGCCGCGTAATAAACCCAGAAAACATCTTGTTTTCATTTGAAAGACTTTAGACTTGGTTTCTATAACTATTTAAAGCAGACTTCTTGCCTAAAAGTTTGTTCAAATGGTTTGTAAACTCTGCTCGTCATTTCCAAACTATGAAAATAGACAGTTTTGCAAGACAATTTTCACTAAAGTGCAAAGTTGAGGCAAGATTTTTTATTGCTCAGTCATCAAGACTAACTCTTTAACTGTATGTTCAAAACGTCACATAAGGCTACAAGGTGTTTTATGGCAGTAAGAAGGTCACAAAAATGGCCACTAAAATTAGCCCCAAAAAGTGGTCTGTGGATTATCTCCCCTGTCTAGCACAAAACTGTTAGATTTTAATAAATGGCACAGAATTATGCACAGTATACGTTGGTTATTTCAGCCACCAAAATATAGCTTTTGATCCATTTTGTATGTTACTCATTTTTGTTGCTGAAAACATGCAATTTTTGAGACGGCTAATATGCCCAATTGTGCCAATTTGTGTTATCATGCTCCAGCGGCGAAATTAGGGGTCATTGAGTGCACAAAATTTAGCATTTGTGTTTTTGTTAGGATACCTACCCATGTACAAAAAACGAAGTTGTTTTAAATTTTGACGTATAGACTGATTTTTGAAAATCTACTGGTTTTTATATGGACTGCCTCTTAAAGTTTCGATGTTCTACGTTGATCCCATGAAATTTCTGCGTTTTGTGGGAATTTAATCGATGTGCTGTAACCAAAACGACGGCTCGCATGTACATTGTACTTCTTTTGGCTACCACGCTCATTTAACCTATTGCGTGATGATGAAACATGTGGTCTCCAAATATAGCAACACTTTAACTTGTTTGTTTATCATGTCTGTTGGTGTTTTGCTTCATAAATGCACGTCTGGAGATTGTATAGAGACTACGAGCGAGTGTAGATTAAGCAGTCTAACAAATGTATAGTCGTCCGTTGAAAAAATCCAAGTGCTTTAATGAAAAGGCTCTGAAGTATTGTTTGAAGTAAATACGTGAACTTTAATTGTTCAATTTTGCTCATTCTGGTCATTGGATCCTCGCCAATTATGCTATTATAATGTCATCTGTTACAGACCTTCCAGGGAAACTTCGATACTGAGACCATCAAGGTGAACGCCATCTCGCCTTTGATCCAAGCTCAACACATTAGAATCTATGCTTACACTTGGTATGGTTGGATCGCCCTGAGAGCTGATGTACTGGGGTGCTTGTAAGAAAACAACATTGTTGAAGTACACTCGACTGACCAACTGCCGAGGTCTCCATGACAACTGATGTGACTACCTGAGTGCCAAGCAACGTTTAATTGTCAAAAATAACACCTTTGTTGTTAGCTTAGTTATCAAATAGCTTCTTTGAACGAAAAAAGGTATTTGAAAAATGTCAATTTCTCTCAAGCACTGTCTGTTGTCCTGACTTATCCTGTGACATTTTCCCCCTTGACTATAAAAACAAGCAATAAATAAACATACACGCACAATATACAAAAATTTCCGTGGTTGTGCTTTATCGACAATGGCCTTACGCTTATTTGTGCCATGTCGTTAGATTTTACTATTCCAACTATTCCAAACATTTACTATAAAAACAACTTTCTTTAGAAACTGGTGGCTATGACACGTCAATCGAGCTTTTAATCTCAACCAGTTAAGACGTGCAAAGACATGAACACTGCGATCGTCCACCATCTTGGACCACAAACAGTGGCTGTTATCGAAGACTGAGATGGGGTTTTCAAGGAACTTGCGGCACTACCAGCGGTGTACAGGGAGTGTACAAGTAAATAAAGTTTTTATAGACCGGTAGCTCCAGAGCACTTGGCACAGATGAACGAGGTACCAACATCTGACCACTGAGCCCTTAGAGTGAACTCCAGTATGTAAAAAATGGATGTCTGCCGGTGTCTGCACCCTGGGAGTTGCCCGTGGGGACCTAACAACGGGGGCCAAAATGAGCTAGATTAGTCATTCGAGGTATCGGCAAAAACTGATTTAAAACCAACAATCGTGCAACACTGAACACTGAATAACTCATGACAAGTTACAGAAACCCAAAAAAGACAACCAAAAATGAGCTAGCTAATACATTCAAGGTACTGTACCACAAAAAAAATCAATTCCATATAATTCAATGCATGCAACTGACCACTAAATTCCCCTCGACAGAATTCTGGGTTGTGCCCGCCAGAAACCCACACACGTGTTAAAAACTTCATGCCAATGAAAACTTGAATTAGATTAGACATTCGAGATACCGTTCAAAATTTAAAAAGAACACGTGTGACGCACTGAACACCGAATGACCTACAACGGACAAACTGCACTCTGGTAAGAGTCTGCTGCAAACTAAAAAGGAACACCTCCCCCAAAAAAAATTAGCTCCCTCATACACTCGAAGTATCACAGAAAGCTAATTCCATATGATTCAAAACGCGCCACTGATCACTAAATTAACTACGACAGAGTACTTACACTAAGGTTGTGCCAGCCAGAAACCCCAAAAATCTCAACCACGGTATGCCCCTGGAAATTTGAACTAGATTTGATATTTACCGGTGTTGGAAAATTGGAGTTAAATTTGCTGAAATTGTGGTGCGATCTTTTAAGTCGGCTTTGGGCGCCATGAAATATTGCGTCACTTATTGGTGAGTTTCCACGGGGTTGCGTACATGTCGTAACAAATTACCGGAAATGATATTATTTCATTACAAGTTTTTAGTATTTTAATACCACTAAACCTAATTTCAGAACAAAATTTGCTGCTGGGAAGCTGCAATCATTTCCCGAGAGATATCGCACAAGTTTAGGAAATGGCGTGCAATGAAGAAAATTACGGCGATCCCGTTTTAGTCCTGGATTGGGGATTTTGCCGTTCACAAACTTATTTCACAGACTGGTAGCAACTTGCTACTACGCTGGGTATTTTTTCAGACATAGTTGTGATTTGGATTTTTTGAAATCACCGGTATAAACTAAGTTAAATGTTTCCGCTTTACGGTGTTATCTACATGGTCAACAAAACAACTGTAGAGGTGGAAGTTCTGGAACGTGGTAATGTAGGACCTCGAATTGAAGTTTTTCATCGGTTATGTTATTAATAATTCAGGGACTCATCGCCCGGGCTGTCCATTTATTGTGCTATGGCATCCCTTGCCGAAGGTTGTGACGGCGGCAACAACGTGGCGCAAAATCTTGCGTATGCCTTTCAGAAATACGACAAGGTAGCAGACGTTGCCTATATTTTTCACATAACACATCTAGTGTAATCACAAAACGTTGAATTTAAACCCCTAAAACATACATGCCGAACACGTTTGACAACATGCAATGCCAGCAACGTAACGATAGGAAAATTATCATGAGATAGTAAACAATGGAATTGATAATCATATATCATTAACGTATTTTTCAAACGATTCAAGCGCAGACCAGAAAGTAATAATTTGTGTCTCAGGTCGACAATCAAATCATTTATTGAGATATAAGACAAAACCAATGCAAATAGAAACACCAACCTTAGTTTCAAGGATTGTTTAATCAACTTACAGTTGTCTGAATGAAGAAAAACACTTGATCATACGCAATTTGATCACCAAATGTTCATGGGACTATTTTCTACAAGATGGGTGCTGAAATTCTATCTGTTTCTGTTGTTTACATCAAAAGCATTTTCCATCACCTTGTGGCATTGACGTTTCAGCACCCTCATTGAATCTTACATAACCACTATGGGCTGCAGTTAAGGAATTTTTACTACAGGCAAATTGTGAATTGGGATCGCATGTCCATTGGTGTTAACATGATACGCTTGATTTACATACGTCATCGCAGGATCTTTTGGTACATTCGTTGTAGGGGTTCTGGAATGGTATAAGAAAATAATTGTCACTCTTTTCATTCATCGGAATTCTGGAAATCGAATTAATCTCATTAGAACGATCCCTGACAGCACTTTTGAGAGAAAAGACACAATGNAAACATACATGCCGAACACGTTTGACAACATGCAATGCCAGCAACGTAACGATAGGAAAATTATCATGAGATAGTAAGCAATGGAATTCATAATCATATATCATTAACGTATTTTTCAAACGATTCAAGCGCAGACCAGAAAGTAATAATTTGTGTCTCAGGTAGACAATCAAATCATTTATTGAGATATAAGACAAAACCAATGCAAATAGAATCACCAACCTTAGTTTCAAGGATTGTTTAATCAACTTACAGTTGTCTGAATGAAGAAAAACACTTGATCATATGCAATTTGATCACCAAATGTTTATGGGACTATTTTCTACAAGATGGGTGCTGAAATTCTATCTGTTTCTGTTGTTTACATCAAAAGCATTTTCCATCACCTTGTGGCATTGACGTTTCAGCACCCTCATTGAATCTTACAAGGGCATAACCACTATGGGCTGCAGTTAAGGAATATTTACTACAGGCAAATTGTGAATTGGGATCGCATGTCCATTGGTGTTAACATGATACGCTTGATTTACATACGTCATCGCAGGATCTTTTGGTACATTCGTTGTAGGGGTTCTGGAATGGTATAAGAAAATAATTGTCACTCTTTTCATTCATCGGAATTCTGGAAATCGAATTAATCTCATTAGAACGATCCCTGACAGCACTTTTGAGAGAAAAGACACAATGACCAGTTGCGCGTCGACGTTGATCTATAAATTTTTGTCAGAACACCTTAGGATGGGAAAGCAATGGCTAAAACTACTCGAGTTACTTTATTTACTGTTTGAGTACAAAGTGCATGTTGGGTTACTTCGTCACGTAACTTCTATTTCAGGTGCCACACTACATTAGTATAAAAAATCCCGGTGCCTCCAAAAACAGATCAGTCATGCCATCAACAAATAAAAAGGTAAAGACCCGTCATTTGTCAAAGGGCAAACCATCACCCCATTCAAGTTTGGTCCACTTCTAACTGCTCTCTGTTATCGCTGTTGCTGACCAAATCCAAACGAGGGTTATGATGTTGATGCTGAAGCAGTGCGTGAGAAAAAGTAGAACTTCAACCTTCTAATCAAAAAATGCAACAGTTATTTTGGCACCTTGAAATCCCCCGAAATTATTACATAAATCGAGTTGCCGAGTCATTAGTAAGCACCACATTGCCGCCAGAATTCCCCTGCTTTTTACCTACCTCCATTCATGCACTTGGTTCCTTGTTTTGTTTCTGATACAAACACACAGCCAAACAGCCACAGCGCAAACTACAAGTAGCCCAGCAGATACCCCTATTACCAGTACTGTGTGAGTGACTGGCGGAGCAGGTGGCGCCCTCTTTGTTGTGGTAAGTGGACGTCTGCTCTCTGTAAATCAAAAGATATCACACTAAACGGGTTGAGTTAAATGCCCACTGCCCCTAAGAGAAAGTACGCACTTACCCATTACTGAATTTTACTCTTTACCAAATAATTCCCTGAAACGATCTTTTAAAACTGGCTTGTCAACGCAGTTAGATTTTAGGGACATGGATGTCTCGAAATAATATAGGAGATATTAATATCACAGTGACATTTAATCACAAAAGACATTATTCCCTCGTTGTTGTTTACAAAAGCACAGAGCTTAAATTTAAGCGAACTCTCAATCTCACCTCATAGTACACTATTGCTTGCTAAATGCCACCTCGGCAGCAATAATAAAGTTACAAAGGCATTGTCTAGCACCTGTAAAGCTACATGTACATTTTCATGCTATTCCAGACTGTCAAGAGTACACCAACAGTGGGAATATTTTTGGAAATTTTCCGAAACTTTACGAATGGGTGTATTTTGAGTGGGCCTATTTCCGGAAATTCCCAATGTATACGTACATGTGTATGTGTACACACACACACACACACACACACACACACACACACACACAAAACAATGGTTTGGAACATTGTAAAAGCCAGTTACACGTAGATGTAGCAATTGGTTAGACTACGGAGAGGTCTAGATTGTGATTAAGTTGCAGAACACTGTCACAGACTACAAATATCCAGGCACGAGTTAGTTGGGAGTCAGTTAACAAACCAGTCACTCAAAATAAGACTCAGCTATATGTGTAAACAAGTATTAGTAGTCAGCAAGGTACTTTAGTAATACACCAAGGCATGTTCTGAAAGTGACACAAGAGTTTTGCACGAGTCAAGGCTTCGCAGCAATACATTGTCTTGTGTATGACTGGACTGAAGTAAGTTCAGTCGAGATTAGTAATCTGTCTAACTCGAACTGAACTTGTTCTTATCATCGCACCAAAAACTGTTAGCATCGGTCAGTGACTACCTTCGCTCCTCCATCTGCCGTGAAAGTGAGCCATTTGGTGAAAATTGCAGGAACCAATTGACGCTAAAAATGTGATTGATTGGACTGTGGTAATTGGCGTCTTAACTTTGGTTACCTAATGACAGCTAATATCCAGAGCTGATGGCGCTCTTGCAAGAAATAGGTGTATACGGGTAAGACCCTAAACAGTCTTCAAAAAAGTAGCACATGGCCCCACTCATCTGAAAGGAAAGTTGCATGTACTTTTTAAATGGGAATTTTATGGCGTTTTTTACTAGGAGGGTAATTTTCGCACCGTTTTTCTACTTAGACTGGGAAGAGGGGGATTTTTGCGGAGTTTATTTATTGCATTGCTTTTTATGACAAGGGTATACATAAAACGAGGGGAATTTGTGATCGTTTAGAGGGAAAATTTTTTAATTGGTCAGGGGGATTTCGAGTTTTAAAATATTTTTGAAGGGAAGGGGGCCGATTCGGCCCCAGTATAGAAGGATCAGGGACCGTGTAGCAAGTTGAAGTCCGTGCCACAGAAGACAAAAAACGCTGAGGTAAGAAGGTAAGCCCACAAGGCTGAGCTGCAAACGAAGCGCAGGAAGAACAGAACATGAGAGGGGCATGGTATCAATGGAAGTTGGCCAGGCTGCAAGGACGTCTAGTGTTGTTAAATCGAAGCTTCCAGCATTTGACGAAAAGCAGAACGACATCGACAACTTCCTGGAGACGTTTAAAAGAATTACCCAGTGTAAGGTTTGTAGCAATAGGGAATAGGCAGTTGGCCTACGTGGTTATACCAGCATGACCACGGCTGATGTGATGGTAAAAACTCTATGAAGAAGGCCTTACTGAGACATCATAAGAAGACCTAAGAGCTTTACGAAAGAAGTTATGGAAACAACGACTGAGCTAGGTGATATGGCTTAACAGTTCAATGCCACATGTAGGTTACAGAGCTACCAGGACAGGAAGACAGGGAGGGCAGCAGTCGGGAAAGATTTTGTTGAGTTGACAGGCCTCTTGGTGCGTGAACAGTATGTCAACACCTGTGCAAACACTGGAAGGTCACGGATGTCGTAGGAAGAATAGGAGAAACGTCCCTACAGTACAACCGTGATGTCGGTCAGCTTGGAGATGCTTATTTAACCTGCTACGTCATAGAGTTGAGGACAGGTCAGTAAGTGTAAAAGAGGGACCACGTAAACAAGTTACAGAGATAATGAAGACGTAAAAGATGAACATGAATGAAGATTCCACTTCAACAACGGTTTTCAAGAGAGACGGTGCAAAAAGATTTAGTGGGGATAATATTGACTGTACTTCGGGAGCAAGTTTTCGTGTCTCACTGTGTGCGTCGTCAGCTTATACTCTGTGGTGGCATTACTGCGTCATTTTATGATGAATGTTTTCAGTCATCCAGTTGGGCAATATAAGAAACAATAAATAAATCTACTACTGGACTTACGTATGTAGAGGTGGCTACGTTGCGTCCTCCTCTCGAGGACTTCATCAGGCCACTGAGTTGTCACGTGACTTGTCATGTGATCCGTCGTGTAGTTTCCGCGGGATTCTCATCAGCGCCCCATCCCATGTCCTAGGTAAGTGAACCGCAGCCCCCCATGTCTATTGAGGCTAGGATTCTCGATTCTCTCGTAGATAGCTTCTTTGACCCCTCTCCGAAACCAATTCTCTTCTCTATCCAGGATCTTCACATCTTCCATGGCGAAAGAGTGGTCCGTGGAAGCCATGTGAGAAAAAACTGCAGAATCATAGCAGTCCCCATAACTGGACCTACGATGCTGGTTGAAACGACTTTTCAGGGCTTGCTTGGTTTCCCCAATGTATGCTGCTCCACACCCCAGTTCCGAGCATGAAATGCCATACACCACATTTGATGTTTTCTCTTTGCTGGTTTTGTCTTTCACATTTAACAATTGACTCCTTATGGTGTTAACAGGTTTGAATACAACAGCAATGTCATGTCCCCTCATATGTGATTTGATCTGATCAGCGATCCCTGGCACAAAAGGCAATGTTACCCTGATGTTTCCCCTATTGTCCGGCTGCGTGTTCTGAGGCCTGACTCTGTCATGGTTTGCCTTGTGGAATGACCACTTCGGGTAACCACATCTTTTCAGCACTGTTCTGTTGTATTCTAATTCAAATTCAATGTCCTCCTCTGTGTTGGGGATGGTATCGAGCAAGAAAACTCCCAATAGTTTGTTAGGTTTGGGCATCCATAAATGGCATATTCGGAAAGGGGACATGTATCGGGATTGCCTGAGCATTTTACGGAAGTGGAATGCTATCACTTTACGGAAATGGAATCCTATCACGGTAAAGAAATTGACACAAATTTGTTGAGAATAAAAGGCCCAATTCGATGTTCGTTTAACAGAGCGAAATGTTTAACTCGTAGGGCCATCGGCCTTGATTTCGGCAAATGTCTGGCAGACAGCGGCGATACTTTGCAATTTGTAATAAAATCACAAAATACAACGTTTTTTGGTGTTTAATAGTTCTTGTCAAAGCTGATAACTTCAAGTAAACTATCCCCAGTGCCGGATTAACAACGTAGCAAAAGTAACATATGGTACGGCTTTTTGGGGCCCCGCACTCACAGGAATTTTAGAAGCATCATTACCGTAAGCGTTTACATGCTTCTGGTGATCCAAATCTGATTTGGAAAGTTTGTGTAGTGGACCCTGCCTTTTCCAGTACGCGTAAAGTCAGGGGTGCGGTAGCCCACAGAGTAAACAACATTCAAAGAATTGTAGGTGTCAGTTTTACTCAGAGCTTAAAAGTTGCAAGTTAAAAACGCGGGTCCCTCGAGGCCACAACATTGCTTGATTTTTAACGGTTCTTGAATTTACAGTTCGGGTTTTATTAAAATACGGAGCGTCAGTTGATTCTTTATTAATTGTCATTGTAGGTGATTAGCAGAAAACAACAAAAAGAGCGACTGGCCTTATATACGAATGCAGTTGTAGTTGCTGTCGAATGTAGGTGTGTGGCCAAATACAAGGTATAGGCGGATCGCTGCATTTTTTTCAGTGTTCCGAGAAAATGGCCATTTCATTTGTAATGCCATGGCCTTACATGTACATGATTGAAGTTAGCGGACTGCTGCAGGGGTAAACTTTTAATTAAATCTTCAGAAAATTATTTTCAACCAATTCTAGCTTTTTGCGTAGTGAAAGCACGCGCCTTTTCAGCCTCGTCACAGCATATGACAAATTGAATCTTCATTACAAAGACTATCAAATTTTGGTTTGCTGACTTGTACTCTTATCTGGACCATCCCGAAGAGGACACTTGAAATACACTGTAAGTGGTGTCATTTTGACATCCCACTTCAGAATTTCTGTAGCGTTTTAAACCAAGACCAAAGTTTAATCAAGAGCCCTTTCATTCTGCCAAGCTACAACAATTTTTACTTAAATTTGGTTTTAAATAATCCGACTTAAAAAATAATGTAACAGCTTAATTTTCACGAATGATATTCTTGTTATGCTCGTTTCTCTGTATTTTGCGCGTTCTGTCACATTAGCAAATTTAAATAACGAGCATTGGCGAGCCGAGTAGTCCTGGATTGGGGATTGTACCGTAAACATACTTGCCACCAACCCGGGTATTGTCTTAGACACAGTTGTGATTTTGGCTTCCTGATATCACCGGTATAATCTAGGGTGAATGTTAGGGCTTTGCGTTGTGGTGTGCATGGTAAACAAAACAAGTAGCGACTGTGTGTGGAGGTGCAAGTTCTGGAAAATGATATGCATGATCTCGAATTGAGGAATTTCATCACTTGCATTATTAATATTTCAGCGATTCATCATCCGGGTTGTCCATTAATTTATTGTGCTACGGCATCCCCTGTCGAAGGTTGTGACGGCGGCAACAACGTGGCGCAATATATTGCGTATGCCATTCACAGAAACAACAATTTAGCAGACGTGGCCTTTCTTTTTCACATAACATATCTAGAGTAACCACAAAACACTAGATTTAAGCTCCTGAAACACATGCTGAACAGTGTTTGACAACATGCGATGCCAGCAAGGTATCGACAGAAGAATTATGATGCGACAGTAAGCAACGGAATTCATAAACATTTATCATTAACGTATTGTTCACATGTTTCCAGGGCAGACCAAAAAAGTAATAATTTGTGTCTCAGCGTAACGACATTTAAATAATTCCTTGAGAAATAAGAAAAAACCAATGCAAATAGAAAGACCAACTTTCACTTTCAAGGATGGTGAAATCAACTACACGTAACAGTTGTTTGAAAAAAGAAAAACACGTGATCATAAACGTTTCGATCACCGGGACTGTAATCTGCAACATGTGTGCCTAAACTCTATTTGTTACTGTTGTAAGTTTTTTACATCAAAAGCCTTTTTCGCCACCTTGTGACATTGTCGTTTCAACTTCCAATGGGAAGTCTATATAAGCTACATAATCAGATAAAATGTCTTGTCTCAGATTCAATGATCACAAGTGTCCACCGTATTACTTTCTTCGGAGCACACACCCGCTGGATGTCGCTACGGTCCATGAAACAATAACGTACGCCACTGGCCGTCCAATGGAATTTCGCCAGGAGATTTGTCTCCTTCTGCCCGGTCTCTGCTACTGCACAAACTCGCCATTGTTTGGTTTACATATAAGAGAAATGTGCTACATCTACATGTACGTCTTGCCATATATGATAAGGAGACATGCTCTTCCGAAGTGAATAAATTGACAAAGTGAAGAATAATTGGCAGATTGTTTTTATTTTCTGACATTTGAAACTAAAGAAAAAAATTCTTTGACGACAGCCAAAAAGTTAAATTTTTACCGCCGACCCATAAAAATACCTGTTGAACACTTCGACTTCTGTTTCGGTGGCAGAGAACCACGTTGAATAAGGCATTTCAGTCTGCATTTCACGTTTTATACCACTTTAACCAAGTTACGTCATTAAGTCTAAAAGGGACCCTTGTTTGNGATCCATTCAGTTGCAACAACACATCATTTGCGGCATACGTTTTTGTATTACGCTACAGTCACCTCTTTGACCCACGACCCACAACCCCCTCGACACAGTCTACACATGCTCACTCTATCTGAATAAAAAACAAGCACTGTATCAACTACTAGGGCCGTGAGCTCGGCTGGCGTTTCCCCGTTTTTCTTTTGCAATTAAGAGAGCCGATTAGGCAATTTTGAAAGCCAAAATCAGCAAAAAAATGAATAAAAAAACAACGCAACCAAATCAATTCAAAGACCTACCAACGGTACACATGATTTTGCCGGCAAAATGTGATCGTCTCGTCTGCTCTTAAGTGAATGGCAGACTCAAGTTATTTTGGGAGAGTGCGAGGAACAGACAAAAATGTAATTTCTGTAGTAATTACATGTACAGTTTGAAAAAAAAAACAAACTGTTAACTAAATAGTATCTCGACGTTACATGAAGTATACATGTAGACAACATATAATAAAAATGTGAAGTTATGTCCATTCATGTTAAGTTTAAACATACTCTTTCCCTAAGTTTAGTAGAACAGGGCCATTGTTAGCCGCTCGTGTAACTATGTCCGCGGCAACGATTGTTCGCTCACACTTCGCTATTTCAGACCATGCTTTTACGTCACTTTCTGTTTTAACCACCAGATTTGAGCCAGAGAAGATTCGCCTGTAGTTACGTCTGATGGGAAAGTCATTCATAATGAAATGTGTAAAAAGCGCAAATTAGCATTCATCTATTGCCACAGGTCGTGGGTCGAGGGGCTTTTACAACGATCTGTAACAGAGTCTTGAATTCACTTATGCAGGGGCGGCGCAAGAATGAAAAAATGGGGCTATAGTCTCTCAACCTCGATACTGTCGCTTCCCATTTGGCGAGATTTGTGTCGAATGTGGCAATATAAGCTGTTGCCAAATATTGCCTCTCCCTAAAAACATCTAACTTGAATGAAAATGAATGGCTTTGTACATGTACACGTACAGGCTTGCGCTATTCTGCGTGTAAACTTACTATGAAGCTCAAACCCTTCACACTATGGTCACAAATGCTTGAATTCGGTTACCAACAGTTTTGGTATGCTGTACTAGGTAACTAGGTAATTCTTTTTCAATTTGTGTACATGAAATCAAGAAAGCAACGCAAAAATTAAAAATATTGTTCGCCGTTATCAGTGGAAGTCCTGTCTCCACGGCCACATTTTTGTTCTGCACCAGACGTGGTTGGGAGCGGTTTCGAGGAGTGTTGAATTTTGCCTAAGACGAGTATAACGAAGAGATCCATGTGCGGAGATTTAAATACACACAATGGATTTTTGCACATTTTGAATTACCGGTGGCTACCGACTAAATGTATGACGTAAAATTTAGCTAAACCCATGTTTATTTTGTGTAATTAGCTCGAAATTTTGATTTTTCTTTCAATTTTGCTAATTTTCACATTTCCCGCCATGTGATGTCATGGGTTGAACACAAGAGATCATTGACTAGCATTGAACAATGGCGGAGAGCAGGGAATTTGAAAGGGACGACGATTATGAGCAAGAATTGAACGAATACTATGAAGAAACGTACGGGAATGGTGGCCAGGATGAGGAAATGGGGTTGCACGAAAGCGAGAACAAGTTTAATGTGCTTCCGGCTGCGCACTTTTCTACTTTGAGCCTTATGAACTGGATCCTCCCGCGACAGAAGCGGACTCGGGCTCGGCGAGTCAACCCAGTCATCCAACAGACGGTCCTGAATTAAGAGCTAATGTTTCTGAATGATAAATATTGTCCTTTATTGAACCAGGCCTTCATCGTAACGTCTCCTTTGACTGGAGTCGAAACACGAGTCCTCAAAGTGGGCAGAACACAGAGTGGCCCCGGACCGAAACGCTTGGTCCACGATGACGTTACGCACTCTCGCGCACGAAGCCATGCCACTTTTGCGCAACTTTGATGTCCTTCGGAACACCGAGACGTTTTCCGCCTGGCTGCTGTTGCTGCAGCGTCCGGAAACACTTCTTTTGATCCCTTTACGAACCTTCTCGACGCTAAATGTACTTTGCTTTCTCTTCACTCTATACATGTACACTTTGTCTCTGATCCGAACAGTATGGCGAACGGCTTGGGTTCAACCCATGACGTTGTACATAATTATCATTTTTTCAATTTTTGCGTGTTTCTTTACGAGCTGTGCACTAAGGGCACTGAAATCAAGTAAGATATTATAATAAAATTTATTTTGAGGTACTAGAGTCATGTTGTGTACACTTTAACGAAGGTACTTCCAACGTCTAAGTGCATTTCAAGTGCAACTTAAGAGTGTACATGTGTCTTACCATTGTTGAAAACGTGGTTGTCAGCCTCAGCATCAAGTTGTGGCTGAAATAATGGCTGCAGTAAAAAGTCTTATCAGTCTATTCTTGTTCGAGATTGTGTGGGAATGCCTGATATTCACATACAAGTATACGTCAATGCCCAAAAGTAGAACATGTAAAGTATAACTATAGACAAATAGTTGAGCTCACGGTCGCCTCCGGCACAGAGGCTGGAGTCATGCACTGGAACGAAATAATCGACAAGTCACAACGGTACAAAGTTTTTATGGTTTTGGAACTGACAAGACAGAAACAAAATCCTATAAGCATCATTATTATTAATTATGATCGTTCGTGACAAAAGCGCTCGGCTGAAGAAATGAAATCAACATGGCTGCTACTCGCGACGATTAGGCTAAAAACTTCGGTTATAGATTAACAGTTCGAGGTATATAAACATTTTTCGACATTCTAGTGGTTGAAAAATTGCATAGTATCGTGATTAGATAATAAACTGTAAATACCATTCAGAAAAGTTAACTCTGAAATCGGGACTGTCCAAAAAGTGAGTAGACTCCGACTCGGCTTCCCTCAATAAAGAGCAATTTTATTTTGACGATTTTGATATTGCAAGTCATTGTGTTTTGTAACAGTGAAAAGTCGTCGTGTTTTAACATTCCTATTTCCATGAAAGTCTTAAAATTTGCCGCTAATTTTGCAAATGGACTTCAAATAAGACATATTTATACAAAATGAAACTAGATCTTCATAATGGGTGTAACTGCAAATACTAAGTGTAGCGCCTTCACACGCACATTTATATCTCTTGTTTTTGTTTTTTTGTTCGCCCAGTGGGTTACACTCGTATAATAATACGGTAACAGTGGTTCAAATAAAACATATTTAAACATAATGAAACTAGGTCTTCATAATGGGTGTAACTGCAAATACTAAATGTAGCGCCTTCACATGCACATTAGATGTGTATCTCTTGTTTTTGTTTTTGTTGCTCGCCCAGCGGGTTAGACGCGCATAATAATAATACGAAAACACTGGTTCATAAAAATTTGTTTAAGATATGTGTACGGAATGCCAATACAAAGTTCAAGTTAATAATACGCGATACGATACGATTACAGATACAAACTGAAATATCAAATACATCATACTAAAATACAGAAAACTACATATCTGATAACATTAAATTCAACTTACAATTAGGCAAAGACTAGGCCTATTTAGCAGAAACTTGTAGCTCAGGAAGAAGTACTATGAATTAGTCAAGTAACTGAGAAAGAGTTGTTTCTAAAGACAAAGTTAATATTCAAAAATTAAAAAACAAAGTTGTGTCTTACCAACGCTGGGTATCTGTGATACTTCTGAACCAAGCAGTTGCCTCTCTCCAAGCAATATGAATTTTAGATTAGCTAACACAATATTTACACTGAACATAATAAAAATGGGCGAGATAGTTTAAAACATAAAACCCATAAACTTCCTCCAAGATGCAACTCCTAATTCCAAAACGATTTACTGAATAAAGTAGCCGAGTTCCAGTAATGGAAAGTGGCTATTACAACCACCCCGCAACTGGTCAAAGACATGTGGTGAATCATTACCTATGCACTCGTAGGAGGATACAAATTTTGGTAAACAACCAATATGGATAATTAATTATACAGCAGTCACTTAAATTACATGGCTGTTACATCGTTTCTAATTAGTCTAATTGTCGGCAGCATCGAAAATGTCACCAACACTATAGTTTTATTCCCATGGGTTGTGTCAAGTCACAAAACGTGCACGATTTCTTTTTTCGCATTGAAATGCAAATTTAAGGTAAAATTCTGAATTTGTTAGCGTCGCACGGTGGGGGTATTTCGTTTTTAGAGCTTCTTAAAATATTATTATTATTATTATTATTATTATTATTATTATTATTATTATTATTTTTATTATTATTGTTATTAGCATTGAAACTATAAATAGATATGTATTACCTGACGATGTCGCCAATAAATTTGTCTACTCGTCAACAAATCTCTCCTAGGTGTAATTGGAAAGCACCTGGTTTAAAAGGATTAAACTTACACAGGTGGTACTGAAAATTCCCTACTTTAAAACTTCCCGCTCATTCATACCTAATTTCTTAACAACTTTGTAACAACTCACATTTCATCAATACTACATTTGTGCTTCTCTTCTGCTTGTCCTCATAGTATTGTTTATCATTTGATATCACATTCTCGTTATGTGGAAGGCGCCACCTATCAACACTGGTCGGAAACGCGGGCCTTGCAAATGGGCAGGTAACATACCTGCATACTTTATTCTCGCCTTACACGATGAGAGATTCCAATCTTAACCTGGTTAGACTTTGTTCCACCAATACGGTGAATTATGTTAGAATGAAACTGGTGTTATTTGCACGTACTTTGCTCCACCTAGCTTCGCTCTCGTATAACTGCAACTCTACTTTCTTACTTTTCTCTCGATACTGGACTTACAGTGTGACAAGCAATGAACTTGAAGCAATGACCTCCTCTATACTGTAGTTGAGGCTAGAATTCTCATTATGAAGTGAAAACATGGCATCGATTTGTCTGTCTCAGGCTTAGACGTGACCTAAATTTGAATTTCGTAGTCCTGTGAGTCCTCAGAATGGTCACAGAGTAAAATGAAAATTTGACAAAAAGAATCGTAACCAAAAAAATTGTCATCATTGTGCGCACTCCTGACACCTTTGTCATTCCATTGCTACATACACGTAAATACACAGGCGTCCTCAGCTTCTGATCGTCTCCAATAGACATAATACTACAAGGTACATTGACACTCCCTACCAGAAATCCCGCGGGTGCTTCACTTCAGCCGTCCAAATCAAACACAAAACTCAATAAATTTAGACAAATATGGCAAACAATTAGTAATTGTTCTTTCTTCTAATACCATTCACAGTGTCCTGTTCCGGCGACTTCGTAAGAAATTCGCAGTCAAAGAACAAAAATGTTCACAAAAAGCCCCCACACACTTTTATCTTGGCCCGCTCGAAGTCAAGGACGGTACGGAAATTGCCGATGAGTTACGGAAGTACTCAATAATTTTTCTCCTGGCGGCTAAGTATAGAGTTTTTGACATCGTGACTTAACACGACAAA
Source organism: Phoronis australis (assembly GCA_002633005.1). Taxonomy (NCBI): domain Eukaryota; kingdom Metazoa; phylum Phoronida; family Phoronidae; genus Phoronis; species Phoronis australis. The sequence continues at coordinate 152,772 of NMRA01000144.1, read as the reverse complement.
CCGGTAATTTCCGTACCGTCATTGACCTCGAGAGGCCCAAGATAAAAGTGTGGGGGGGCTTTTTGTGAACATTTTTGTTCTTTGACTGCGAATTTCTTCCGAAGTCGCCGGAACAGAACACTGTGAACGGTATTAGAAGAAAGAACAATTACTAATGGTTTGCTGAAACCCCGTTTTGTGTAAATTTATTGAGTTTTGTGTTTGATATGGACGGCTGAAGTGAAGCACACGCGGAATTTCTGGTTGGGAGTGTCATACAAGTACCTTGTAGTATTATGTGTAATGTTTTGGAGACGATCAGAAGCTGAGGACGCCTGTGCATAAATATTGGTTTATTGACATTTTTGATTGGTGAATTATGCTAAAGTTTTTAATTCAGAGGTGAATAGTTCTCTGAGGAGAACAAAGCATATTTATTCATACATACATACAGAAATGCACACATACATACATTCATACATACATACATTCATTCATAAATACATACATGTACATACAAACATACATACACACATTACAAACACACACACAAACACACACACACACACACACACACACACACATATATATATATATATACATGTATGTATATTAAGTACCTTAAAAGGGAACTGTATTTTATTCTGAATAAATTCTGGATAGTTTTCTATGAATTGTTGATTAATTTCACAAATAATTCAACACCAAAAATTAAACTTATATCTCTAACGAAGCTAAAAAAATTACCGGCTTGGAGCGCTGCTTAGTCTCGTGACGTATTTGGCGGGGGCAAAGTCACTGTCGTGTGTTAGCGTGCAATCAAGTAGCGTTTTTCATATTGTCGGAATAAGAAATTTTAGTGTGAAATTTCGGGTCACAAGGGATACCTGTTTGAGCCGAGGCAACACAAAGTGATACCCAGTCATCGTCATCGTCAGACGAAAATTGGCCAGTGCAACTGGTTTCAGTGACTGTGCCGAGGGCAACGTGGACTCTAGCCATCCAGTCAGCCAGCTGTCAGCCAATACTCCGGCAGCTCTGTAAACTTGAAGGGTTGGTAAGTTACCGATTGTAGCTGTATGAAGACTATCGTACCAATGTGTGTTGAGCTCCGTTAACCCCGAAATGTCAGACAGCCGTTGACTACCCGGGTATAGTTGACTCAGTTATGCTCGTCACCTCGTCGTAAAACTTTGGCTACATCAACATATAAAGCTAACGGACCGGCGGGGGCGCTTGCAAAATCTGGTATAGTCACCCGTGACCCGACACTCCCATTGTTCGTTGCAGCTGTTTAAGTGGAAAACAATCAAATAAACGTCATTTGGTAGCATAATTTGCCGCCTTTTTAACAAAGAAGTGTGCCGTCCGTTTCAAGAACAGCAGGCTCGTGACACGGCGCACGCGCCATTTCATAAAAATTTGAGACGTCTTTCGGGACATGATAACAGCTTCGCAGCACCAAGGTAGTTCTAAAATTCGATTTGCTGGTGTAAAAATACTAAAAACTTGAAACAAAATGAAACAAGCTCCGATAATTTGTTATAACATGTACGCAACCTAGGTACCGTCAGCGACGAACACTTGATAAAAGAATCAGGGGGAAAAGAAACTGGTAAAGGTCAGGTGACGTAATCGCAAAAAGCCGAGTACTCAAGAGAACACATCACAATTTTACTAGCAGCAGCCGATGAACGATCGCTAACATTTTCAACACCGGTAAATACAGAAGTTAGTTTACTCTAGGAACCTGGTTCCTAGGTTTACTCAAGGATGACTTAGTTTTAATGACATTTATTTGAGTCAGATTTTATTTGTACATTTTTTACCCATATCGGCTTAAACCTGTAGGCCTATATCTACACTGAGCTTTGGGCCAAGGCTTGGGTAACCCGGCGATGGTATGCGATGACCATCCCTTTAGAAGACGCCTTTTTCGAAGAGTTTGAGCAACCAGGTGCCATACAAAAAGGCATAGCGAACCTTTCACAGCACTGTGGCAAACAATAAAAAATAAGGACGATTGATACAATGATAAATTACGATGTAAACTCTTCAAATATGACATAAGCAATGAATGTGTAAAGCAGCCGATACCCCGCCGTTCACGTCACTGACACATCAGCCAATCGACGATCGCTTTCAGAATTCAGTGTTTTGACCATGAATTCGAATTGGCTTTTGTTTGGCACGCAAGTCAGGCAAATGTGAGTTTTATTTGTATGTTAGAACCGATTAACTGCAACATTATTTTGACTACAGTCCCCTTTTAATTTAATCGTCAGATATGCAGGCCTACACTGTTCAATGACGGTCATCAATCATCGTAGCCCCAAGAGTCTTTTCAACGTGTGCTAGTTTCTTACAAACAACACCTAGAAACGATCATCAAAACAAATACTATGATATTACTTTGGGAAAAGTAACGATTTATTTCGTTACATAACCATTGTGTAACTCTTCAAAGCCAACTCCGATCTCGCGGCAGCTGAGGTTGCGCCGCGCTTGCGTTTGAGTTGTATACATTCGTTTGTTCCTGTGTATGTACTTGTTATGGAATTTTATTGTCATTAAATTTTTTCTCAACTCCGCCGTTTTTCAACGGAATTACGAAAAAGCCATATCATTAGAAAGTCTTTTGTCAGTTCTTGACGATTATACCAGAACCAAAAGATAAAGAATTTAATTCATAAGCAATTATTCTTTTGCACACCTGACTGGTCTAAAATATTCTTTGATTCTAGAAACCAAGAGTGTTGCCAAAATCCAAAAAAGACAGCGTGTCATAGTGACATAAAATGGAAATGAACCAGAGACGTTATATAATTGCCTAGTCAAGCAATGAGGCAAATAATTACAACGTTTCAAAATATTTCTACCCTGTAAAGACACAGGTTTTAGTATATGGATCCATCACACTTGCTGTGGACAATTTAGTCAGTGATCTTTTCTCTTTCAGAAAAAATATAATTTTACTATTTGACAAAGACTGAGTTTTCTATAGTACGAGTTAGAGTAGAAACCTTTTAATAAAGTTTGGAATAACCTTAAAGTGGAACTTGCACGCTAATTCCTTATCTCTATGATTGCTCGGTCAAATTAGTTAGAAACACAATATATAGCGACTATGAAAATATGAAGTAGAATGAAAGTTGCCAAATGTTATTAAGAAGGAATTTTGTGCCGACAATGATCCGCCGTAAATCAATCGACCGTATCCAGTAAGTATTGTGACGTGGTGTTAAGGAACGACATTGCATTATACGGGCTATGTGAGCCTCCAAGATACGTCATTACTGCAACTTGTTTTTGCTTTCACATTTACAAGTTGTCAATAAATGCAATTGCACTTTGTTTAGCGTAGATCATGTTCAAACAGCATTGTTATTTAGTTACTGCTGTACATTACATGCAGCATAGTTAAAAGCATGCAAATACATCTTTAAATTTGATCGCACTTTATATGCCCCTTTAATTGATGACCGCAGTGTTGTTTGACTATCGTCACGAATACGGTACACGTGTATTTGTAAGAACACAATTTATTACCATTAGTAGTTGTGCTGGTACGTGCACTGCTCATTAATTCTTGGCTGTGACAGTAGGCATATCGCGTTTCTTAATCAACGTAAATGTTACTGAAAAACTGTTGTAAATGCCGACGAAGATTGATCTCCGAACCGGGAATCTAACCGGGGCCAGTCACGTACTCCTCTGCGGTTGTATTTGCATGAAGAGTGAGTTAAAAGGGATCTGAATTGATCGTTAATTGGTGATTTTCGACACATCACTGTGTGACTGTGGCCGCTTGGACTTCGACTTCAGAGTTCAGTTTTATCGCACCTGAACAGAAGCTTCATACTCCGGACTCCGTAACTTTCGGGACGCCTGTACACATTCAACCGCGCTCTGCCCAATTCCCCGAGGCAACATATGTTGGGGCCCCACTTCTGGTCCCTGATCCGCCACTGGAACAGTATACTACAAAACGTCACCACTAGTTTCTTCATCATCTGTACAATTACATCATAATGTCACGCAAAGAACCTTTTATGTTCACTTAGTGATAACTAAACATTTTCAATTATGTTTTTCGTTTTAAAATTGCTTCAGTTAATACTACAGGTAATCCAATATCGTCCGCATTCGTCGCGATTCTATACTAGGGGATTCCATTGACAGGGAATTCCCCGAGTATGCATGACAAGGGAGATAAGTCTTTATTTAGAGTCGACAAATACGGATTTTCTCATCTACAAGGATTACAATTACCATTTTTAAGTACTTAGTTCTAACTGCTACAAAACTCATCCAAATTACAACAATGACGAAACGTTTTTCTGCGGTTTATTTTGGCATGGATACGAACCGATATGATCTCGCGAAATCCAGCCTCATCACCCGTTTTTCGCGGTATTTTGTAAATGTGATGTGCCATATGTGAAATACTTGTCGCTAACCGACTAGAGCGACGTCTTTCGTGAAAATGCCTTGGCGAAGCTTAATTAGGGGGGAGGGAAATCTGTTTACACAACGATGATTGTGTTCCTGAGATGAGACAGAATTCGTAATACACGGAATCGGGATGTCGTGACGGGACTCACATTCGGATGTTATATGGTCTAGAAAGAGAACATTCTCGCATTACCTCTTGCAAAACTTTCAAATCAGACGTGCTTAAATGAGTGATTACACCTCATTACATACTTGGACTAAAATATTTAGTTAGAGAAGGACTTGAACATTCATCTGGTTGTATTTTGCGTGTCACGTAAGTTGCTTACATCGCTGGAAGTTGGAACAGCCCACTAATCCGGAGTTCATTACTTTGAAGATTCAATATTCCAAGGTTCTCTACTTCGAAAGTTCATTACTCCAAAAATATCTAGAATTTCGGACTCAGGTGAATTTTTTATCAGTGGCAGACTTAGGTGGGAGGGGGTGGAACAAGAGGCCATGACTCCCCCCCCCCCTAAAATTCTCCCCGATACAATTTGGCGGTTCTGGGTGCGAATTGCTCGGCTGACTAGTTTATGCACGTACCCAGGGAGCTCGGGGGGCGAATGCACAATGCGTAGGCCTTGAACAAACCCCGTTTACGTTTTTTTTTTATTTAGTAATAAGGTACACAAACCCAAAAATTCGAGACCCCTGCATCCCTAAATTTTAGGCTGGGCGCGCGCATGTGGCGAAATTCTGGTTATTCCTGTACCCTGCCCCCCTAACTTAAAATCCTGGATTCGGCCTTGTCTATACTCAGAAATAAACGATATTAAATGCACTGAGTCGGATGAACCTATACTTTCAACATGCCCATGCAAAATTTCTCATATGTCTAACGAATATGAAAAAACGATTTCGTACTTGCATTTTTGAAAGAATACGAACTAGGAGTAATGACGAATTATCAACCACTATACATTCATCAAACCCATGTCAAGATCGCGCCATTTCACAACGTGGCTGAAACGTTCAGGGCCTCAGTCTCAGCCAGACGGAGATTTGATAAAGGTACCTCCAACGTGAAGTGCATTTCAAGCACAAAAGAGTGTATTGTGGTGTACCATCGCGGGGAACGTGGATGTCAGCCTCGGCATCAAGTTGTAACTGAAATAATGTTTGTAGTAAAACAGTCTTATCAGTCTATTCTTGTTCAAGATTTTGTTGAAATGCATGCTATCCACATATAAGTCAATGCCCAATACCAGAAAATGAAATGTATAAATATATATGTACATGTAGGCTGAGTGAGCTCACGACAGCAGCCGGCAAATAGACTGGAGTAGGGCACAGCACCGAATCAATTGACAAATCCCAACAATACAAAGTTTTTATGATTTTGGAAATGACAAGACAGACACAAGTATCATTTATCAGAAATGTAATCCAAATAGCACCACAATAATTAGTTATGATCGTTCCTTACAAACGCGCTCGCGTGAAGAAATGGAATCAACATGACCGATATTCGCGACTGAGATTTGACAGTAGGCTAAACCCTTGGGTTATCGATTAACAGTTTGAGACCAGGGCCGATCCAGGATTTTGAATTAGGTGGGTCCAGGGTAGGAATAACCTGAATTTCACCACACGCGCGTCCACCTAAAATGTGGGGATGCAGGGGTCTCGAATTTTTGGGTTTGTGGACCTTATTACAAAAAAAAACGGTGAACGGGGTTTGTTCAAGGCCTATGCATTGTGCATACGCCACCCTGTGTGCGGGTATATGCTAGTCATCAATTTGCACCCCGAACTGCCAAATGGTATCTGAGAGAGTTCTGGGGGGGTGGCATGGCTCCCACTAAATCCGTCGCTGGAGACATACAGGTATGCATATTTCTCGACACCATAGTTGCCGGAAAATTGTATCGTGATTAAATGACAGGCTATAAATACGACGCAGATATGTCAGCTCCGAAATCAGGATGTCCACACACTGAGTAGACTCCAACTCGGCTTCACTCGCCGAAGACAGCGGTGCGGTAGAGTCAAATTCGCACAGACTCAAACACGCAGTCGGCCGTTATGGCGATGCCTAACACATTATCAGTTTCATCAATGGCCTGAGTGTCGTCTTCACGCCCATCTACATACCTTTCTTCATAATATTCGTCAAAACTTTCTCTCTAAGCCTTCGTAACTTACAAAATCACTACTATCCGCCTTTGCTTTTATGCTACCAACTGACCAACGTCTTCCACTGATGATATCACGTGACGGTAAACCAAAAATTATTAATTTTACTTCAAAATTCAAAGTTTTTTAATTAGTTTCCAAAATGAGTGTTTTTAGTCAAATTTAATGTTATAAAAGTATTATGCACGGTCTAAGACCTAAAAAAGTACAAAAATCCATTGTAGGAACGCTTTAAGGGAACGGAGAATCCAAAGTTGGACGAGGTACTTCACGGGTATGTTATGTGGATCTGACGGACCGGTCTAATAAGCACTGTAGCTCGTTTCCTGTTTCCTACGTCACTTTGTATATTGCTGGGACATCTTAAAAGGATGACAAATCCGGTTTCGGTCTATAATCAGATTTTTAAAACGATTTTCCCTGAAGCAAAATAATGCCCTGTAACCCTCAAAAGCTGAGAGGAAAATTTCTTATCTCTGTGATTGCTTGGTCAACACAACATATAGCGAGTATGTAAGCATGAAGTAGGTTGAAAATTGCCAAATGATTTTAAGAACAAGTTTTGTGTCGAAAAAGATCCGCCGTAAATTACTCAACCGTATCCATTAAATATTGTGACGTGTGCTGGTGAGTAACACTGCACGATGCGGGCTATGTGAGCCCCTAAGATACGTCATTAATTCAGAATGTTTTGTTTTCACATTTACAAATTGTCGATGTATTCGACTGCGTAGATGATGTTCAAATAGCAATGGCGTTTAGTTCATGCCATACATTGTACATTACCATAGTTAGAAGCATGCAAATACATCTTTAAAATTGATTGCACTCTCTATGCCACTTTAATTTATGATCGCCGTGTTGCTTGATTATCGTTACAGATACGGTACACAATATACATGTTACTACCATGAGCAGCTGTGCTGGCGCGGGCATTATTATTCTTGGCTGGGTACAACACAATTCAATAGCACTCAAGCTGTATATTCTACACGCTCTTCTGTTGCTGGACATGTTTCTTTAAAAACAAATTAAAACCAAGACCGGCAAGGCATCTTTTATCTATGCTGCTGCCACAATATGGAATTCTCTTAGCCCAGAAACTAAACGCTCCAAGTCAATTGATACTTTCAAACGTAATATTGAAAAGTTGCTGTAATTTACCTAACCTTTTGTACCCTACCTGTCTTAATCATGCCATTCTATTCATTGTCGTCAATACTCTCACTGTTTAGAGTCATCAATTTATTTATTTCATCTCTATTAGTTAAATTTTCACCATTCTTCGTCATCTAATTTTATCTCTGTTACGTATACTTAATTGTTGTTTTATTACTTCATTGTATTATATTACTGTTTTTTTTTTGTTGCCGAGGGCACTCATGGAAAGCGGTGCTATCACTGAAGAGGCCACCCTCATTTTAAATGTCACAATACATAAATAAATAAATAATGGGAAAATACCAAGAATCATAAAGCAGCAGCTGGCAGTATTTGAAGCTAATATACATTTTATATTGATGTGCAAAATTGATTAAATACACGACATTCGGCGTTACTAACAGTCTTTATTCCGCTCCGTTCGTATCCTCGGAAAAAAGTTCTACACTTATCAGAACATTGGTGAAGCAACTGTCAAAGAGACATGGTTAAAAGACATACGATATTTCGAAATATACTTGTTTCATTCTCAAGTGGAAGTGAAATGACACAGTAATACCACAACAAAGCATAAGCTGGAGACATACGTGTACATAGTGGGACACGGCAGGAGTTATATTGATGTGCTCCAATTATTATTATTACGTAACACCTTTTTAAGACAAAATGTTGTGATTGAGCGGTTGGCACGATTCCATAAATTTCCCACAGTACCAGAGATTGACATACTGGTCACTCTTTGCTTGAACAAATCATGTTTTCAAATATAAACATAGTTCCTCAGCTATTATAGACTTTCGAATTCATTAATGAAGCGCGATTAGAATTGTTTTCCATACCATACTTAACTTACAGTGTAAACTGCAGGACGTCAATGATTCAAGGACTCCTTCCCCTCCGTAGACAACGTTGTTGTTGGCCACATGGTACCTCGGTTGATTGTTTTTAACCCAGGGAGGTCGATTTGCGGTTGTCGTTCGTTGTTGGCGTTGCTTAATCGGTCACCTTAACATGGCCATGGTCCTCCCCGGTCAGGGGCAGAAATCTTTTCGGACTTATAGACAGAGATCGTGTAACTTCGTACTATACATGTAGTTTACATAACAGCCACAAGCTTCGCATACCAAAGTCAGCCATTACACGAATGCTCAAAACAAAAACAGCACAGCAGTTCAGCATGGTAGTGAGCTATTCTAACCCTTACAAAAATGAACTTAAGTTTTTCTCTGAAAACTTGAGTTTTTGGAAAGTAACTTAAGTTTTAGAGGAAAAACTTAAGTTCTTCCGAAAAACTGGGTTGTATAAGGTCTGTGTTTTATTAAATATGTGATCTGACATGAATTTGTTGTTTGTTTATTATTCTAACTTGGGTTTTAATTATTTCAAATGGATCTGCTCCAGCGTTGGTCATGTACTCTTATGATTTGTTTACTTTCTTGAGGCTGAACTGTCCCCTCAGTGGAATCTATCCACACACGTTCTTAAAGTCCTTCTCTCGCGCGTTATTAACCCTTATTATTTGGTTAGAGGATGTTACAAGGATCCAAGAAATACTTACTACGTAACTAATACAAGATCCGTACTCGAAAAAAGTTCTAATGAACGCGCCACTTACGATTCGTACCCGAAGAACCACCGCCATTTTGAATTTGCCGCGAACCCGGAAGTACCTGTCATTCAGGAACCCAGGCCGAGAAAACGCCGTCAGTGCGACTGGAGCAGTGCCTGTACTGTTACCAGCCAGCAAACGTGGATAGAATAATTGACAGCGCGCCTTAATTTTAATAAAATCAAACTACGGACAATTTTATCGAATTTGCTGAAGAAATGTGGCGAATAAATTTTGACAGAAATTATTTTGCCAGACTCGGGACCGCAGCCTATCGGACCCGGTGCGGATCGAGACCAGACACTGGCGAACGGTAAATGCATGCGGTTGCAAGTTGTTTTGTCGAAGTAAAATGGTCAAATCATACAGTAAATGCTGCATATATTCAAGTGTAGTTTCAGCCACTTGCATGAAATTACGGGCTGGTTAGTCCTGTGTCACACTGCCGCGGCAGACCTTAGGTAGCCTGAGTCACCAGCTACCAGTGAAGACTATCGTCAAAATACAGCTTGTTAGTAGGCCAAAACAGCTTTGCGCCAAGGCTACCCTTAGGCCTAACTGGTCGCTGGCCACAGCGCTCGCTCAAACGAGGTTTATTTAGAACTTGGGTACTTCTGGCGAACTGTGCAAAGTTGTTGGCTTTCAATAGAGATTTTCCCAGACTTTGTATGAGCGCACAAATCCTAAAAGAATGGGGGGGGCTGGAATTTTTGGGAATTTCTATCTTTATTATAAGATTCAGTGGGTATGTTTAGAGCTATGAATTACAGACTCTAAATGTTGGTACTTCCTGTCTTCTAGTGGAATATTGTCTCATTTTCTACTTTTTCGGAATTCGTGCTTCTGTGACTGAGGCAGACCTTTTTCCAGTTCTTCAAAAAGGGGGCTCGTTCGAGCACATAAGTATGACAAGTCCAATACACCATGTTATCATTTTTTATTCATTAACCCAAAATGATTCAAACTTTTAACATAATAAGTAACTTAAAATGCACAATACTTTACAACATTTAGCATTACAAAAACTATTCAACAGCAACAGTTTCCATGATATGAAAGTGGACATACATGTAACTATTACCATGGTGACGGAATAGTGTTTCCTTACACCAGAATTTGACAACCACCATTTAAAAAACATGAAGTTTCAAGGAACAAGAATTAGAGGCTTGAAGCTTCACAATCCAACATACCTTATTTCTCAAAGTAAGATTATTCATATTGTTAACTTGATAACCTGAATTTAGAAGCAATAAGTTACAAAACATGACTTGAAAGCAACTGAGACTTAAAATTTAGAAAAATATGAATCATTTTGTGACAACGAATCAAGTCTTGAACAGCAGTTGACAGTCAAACAAAAAACCATTTCAAAATTATTTCAACTATTTTTTAGCTTAGTGTAAGATCACCTGAATGGGAAATTTACAGTAAAATAATTCGAATATATCTTATATTTTTGCACAAAAAAACACGAAAATTGAACAAAGTTTCTTTTTTGTAGCAACGTTTGTCAAAATGTATCAACGTTAAATCGTCACAAATTACAAAGTAGCCGACTGAACATGCCTCTCATTTCAGCAAAAGTCGCCATGTTGTCGGTGCCGCCAGAAATGAGACGAAGTCCAACGGGAATTATGACCACATTTATCACTTAATGAGTAACAACTGTGAGGCTGAAATTTAGTGAACCCTGTTACATCGTGCAGAATAGCAAGTAAAGATATGTTTTAACTAAATTTCACCGTAATGTGTTGGCGAAAACAATTTACACAAAGTTTTAAACTCGTAACATATCCCGCTGTCCTCCAATATGGCCGACGCGATCCAAACAAAGTGACCCAAATTTCGCCACAAAACTTGCAATAACTTTACACTGCTTGCCCCGATTTTGATACTTTTTCGATTTTTACTGAGTAGAATGTACTACCTTTCCGATGATAGCAAAGTACTTTTTCAAAACGAGAAAAAAATAAAACCGAAAAAAATTGGTTCGACCCATATTGGTTTCTAGGTTCGACCGGCCTACATGTACGTAAGGAACTTAACACCAGTGCTATTTTAACACATTAAGTACGAGTAACATTCCAAAAAAATTCAACGACCACTTACTACAAACTATAAATACACTACATATGCAAACGAATCACGAAATATTACTAAAAAAACTAAATAATGAAGACTTTTCGAGCAAGCCATAGCACATTCAGTTACAAGGAAAAATGGCGGCGTTCAGGACAAGTTCCTGAACTGATGAGCCGGAAATGTGGGTACGGAAATAACCGATGACAGCCGGTAATTATACGCTCACAGAGAAGGGTCAAATACTGTTAAAAAATCGCTTTTGGCAAGAAAGGCGAAAAGAATATAAAGAAAGGGTGTCGTAAATAAGATTCTATGTTGTAAGTATTTTCGGATACTGGAACCACATGGGCAGTTTGAGAGAAGGACTTAAACAGGATGACACAGTGTTCACAGAAACATCCCAGAGCCAAACAACCATTTCCTAATATTGCAACATTGTGATGAATTTTGTATCATTTCCATTAGTTGACCTTAGTGAATCACTAAAACAATCATAACAACTGTTATTACGATTGTTTTCGTGAGTCACTTAGTTGAGTTTCACCCCATTACTGTCCTGGTGATACCCCGGATCAAACAGTCCGTTTAAAAAATTGCATCAATAACCATGTTTTGTACTGGACTTAAGAAACCAAAACTGGTTCTGTACACAACTGACTATGACATTGATCACATTTGTTTTAGGCCAAAACAGAAGCACAGCCTTTATTTATGTAGGCGCTAATTTTAAAGTTCGTGACATTTTGACTTCATTATGACGCAGATGAGCTACACAGTGAAAGCTTTGTTGAGCAAACTGTTGCACGGTTGCGTATATTTTACTTTCAGAAATTTCTTGAAACAGTACATGTTACCACTTGGAGTGGGCAACTTAAAAACTCCGGAAGTTAGTCTATGTCTTCCAAATTTTGATCTCTGATTAGATCAGCACGTAGGTTCACAAGCCCAGCACAGAAAATCAAGTACATAACTTTGTCTTTGGGTAAAAGGTACTTCAGAAATCCAGATTTTTGAACAATGTATTTGTCACTACCCCTTGCCTCCAAATGCTTTTGATACGTACATGTACATGGTGTACCCATTTTTGGTGCAATTGCAACCATATACTTTGCAGTATTGTGTCATTTGTACTGGCTTTAGCTTTCACCCCTAGCATTTAATACAAATCAGCTGATCTGCTACCAAACACAAAACACAAGCAGGCACACCAGCTCAGAAGGCTGGTTTTACAAACAGGCTGTACAGACTCCAGTGTTTAGTCTAGCATGCCAGTAATGGCGTGACCTCAATATGGCGCTCCCCAGGAATTCGGCAGTTTCTGTAATGGAATCTGTCTATATTCATTAGGTCACGTGATGTGATAAAAATATGGCGGATTGGACTAGAGAAACCACTTGCAGCATATTCCGCGCCTCACTGAAAAAGATGATATTTTCACACACAATGGAGATCGTGGGTAAGATGCCCACCACTGACTCTAATAGTCCTTTTGCGAGTTATTAACAATATCGCGTGATTCTGCGAGACTTAACTGTGACGTCACCGGAACTAGGGCGCAAGCTTGTCGTTTGGCCAATATGCCCGATGAGTTCGCTGGGTCTATTCTGTTCAGTTTTCTTCGAATTTTTTTTTCTTTTAGTGTGAAAAATGCCAAACAAGCATTGCTGTTATGGAACATGTAAATCAGATTCCCGCTATTCGCTTCTAGAACACATGCAGGGAGTATTTTTCATAAATTTCCCGAAGCCGAAAACGAACCTCGACAAGTGCAAACTGTGGATTTCTCGCTGCGGGAGGAAGCACTTTGGTATCGAAAAGGTCACGAAGGACACCGTAATATGCTCCAAACATTTTGTTGGTGGTAAAGGATGAACACCCACATCCTCTCCCTGCTGCCGTTACACAACTTGAAGTTGACAGATCAACAAGGAAGCGAGCGAGGAAGCCGCCGACCCAGCGTTCAGCTGAGAACACCCCTGTAAAGGGAAAGCCTACGGTGGTGCATGTGGCCAACGAAATCCACATACAAGATCACAATTACGCTGTTATACGTGTTACAACCTATGGTACAGGAGATAATTTGAAATTATTGGATATAGGACATGAGCATTTACCTGCTGATATTGCCGTGGAAGTGGAGGTGGAACCACCTGTTGTCCGTGAAAAGTTATATCAACTATAGGTTTGGGCTTAATTTGTTGAAATCGTTGTTTGAAATTTGTGGGATTCGCAGGCCAGTGCTTGGAAAAATCGTAGTTTTCTTTCGTGAGTGAATCCCAGGTGAACCTCGCACCCCACTGGAGTGTCTCTTTATTCTATAGCGGACCAACTATCCCAAGTACATTTGCACTGGTAGTAGCCTCCTTGCTCTATGTTTACTCACTTAAAATCTTGAAGGGGCAACAGCGATGCATCAAATCACAAATCATGAAGTGCTGCTGCAAGAACTTTAATTTTAAAAGTCACTGTAAAACCCAAAATCCAATTTTAGGTCCAGTCAGTCGTATTTTAAACTCAGTTTATTTTAAAATATCTCTGTTGAATGTTTTCGCAGGTTTTGCTTCGGTCGGATGTCAGACAAACATCTGTTTTGATGACCTTCGAAAGTACTCTGATACTCAACTGGCTGACCGCTTATGTCTCAAACGCAAACTTTTTATGGATAACATTCAGAAGGATGATAAACCATGCAAATTCTATACTGGTAAGTACATTTTACACATCGTACCCATTTGCAAATCTAGGTGTGGTGGTTAAACGAAAAGCAACAACACATCAGTGCTAAAAATGGATTCCTTTAAAACTCATGGTTCAGGAATTTAGCCAATCGTGGGTGTCAACTCAATGTTTGGTATGGACTTAATTTTACAAAAATCCTGGTAAAGGCATCTATTTGATTTTGCAATGTCACAACAATAACAATCAGTCCAGCACCTTATGAGCCGACACTTTATGAATGAAAAAACCCTGGCATTGAGCAGATGTGTATGTAAAACCCAAATATTGGAAATTATGTTTTATTTTCAGGTCTCACTTTGTCAGGTCTGATGTTCGTCTTCAATATTGTCAAGCACCGTGCATCTAGGATGTCATACTGGGAAGGTGCAGCTAGACAGCAGCTTCCCAAAGTCTCGGGTGATGTCAAGAAACGAGGACCACAGCATTTACCATTTGTCGACTTTAAAGTCTACTGTATTTTTAACAGTAACACCTGTAAATTTGGTTCCAGCAACTTTGACCTCACATACATAAAGTCCTGGATCCTCCCTCAAACGTTTTTTCTTGAGTGATGAGGCAGAAATTTTACAAATCAACACATTAATTAGGAAACTGTTGGATTTACATCTCTTGCAAGTAGGATTAACATCGAGTACATATCCTATTTCGACATAGCTGGAATGACATGCGTTCTGTAGAATTCGTCAATTGTTTTCATCATGTTGTCAAAGTAATCCTTATTGAACTTTACAAGAACAGACTGTATACCCTTTTTTGTACACACTACCAATTCACACGAGTTCAGTCCTGTTATACATAGCTGCCCTTGAATTTGGGCATAATGCACACATTCGGGTCCACAATGAAGGATCCCATCCACCTCGGTGACTCCTTTTCTCAACATTGCATCCCTTGGATGCACTGTCCTCAGGCTAAACGGACACTTAATCTCCAGGAGATAAGACTCATGGCAGTTGCAAGACACCACCCCATCAACGGAGCATCCAATGTAGGGTTTGTCGTTGCAGATGGTAAGGCCCTTTTCCACAATTTTCATCCGTGAGTGTTTGATCCTATTAGCCCTGTAGTACAGGTCTCTTGCCACACTTTCTTTTCTGCTTCCCCAATCTAAGCAAAGCTGTGCGAATTTATTAGGAGGGTCTTCCGTTTTTGTTGCTTTCTTGAGCACGTCTTCAATTTGTTTGTCCGTTTTTGCATGGACTACATGTACATCATGAAATATTGAGGCTGTCAATCGACCTTCACGCAATCTGTGCCACAAATGATTAGTTGATTGACCGCTGGTGACTACTTCAACCTCTTTCACATCACCACCTGTGATAGGTAAGGTTATTCTTTCTTCATCAATCATAGTTTGGACCATAAGATGTTCCACAGCATCCGCTTCTAACTTGTCCATTTCAAAAGTCAGTGGACACTCCACCAATCGAAGAAAGGCGACGTCCCCATCAAGACTCTGAAATGAAACAAAATATGTTCTGTATGGTGAAAGCAATTAGGTTGGAGATGAATCATAGAGTGAACAATTTAAATTGTACCCGTGACTAAAAATAACACACTACTGTTATTGTGCTATTTCTAGTCCTGAATTCAGTTCGAAATTGTCACCGTGCCAAGAATGGGCATAGCAAAATGTTTAAATCCATTTTGAATGAATAAACGATCCAAAACAGAACAATAACGGACTGAGACAGCATCAGGTAAATTCAACCAAAGGTGCAGGGTTTCAACTTAAAAAACTTATCCGCTCAAAAACCTCATTTGAAACCTCGTCATTAAACTTACATTATTATGTACATGTAATTTCTTATTGAACTTACATGACTAGTATGTAAATACATGAAATTCTAAAAACCTTGCATTTCTATAATTAACTGGTCACTAAGTGAGTAACAAGTCAGTGTGTCTTGAATTTGCGTATTTTTGCCCTGGTACTGCGTATTATAAGCCAAGTTTCTGTATGAATACACATGTTTACACATTTTTTGTCTAAAGATTCAACACTAAGTTCTATCAAATGACAGAAATACCTACAGATTTCATTTCATTTGACAAGCCCAATACTTGATCGTCTGTAAGCAGTGTCCTGGCATCAAGAGGCCATGGATCAAAATGTGCTCTCTGCATTGCCTGAGGAGGTCTGTCTATGTTTTGGAACCTGTTAAAAACGAGTGTTAGTTAAAGTCATTCAGATGGATATGATACATAATTTCATAATATTTAATGGCACACTTGGAATGTATCGTTAAACTTGTTACGCTTATTGGAGCAAATTTTCAAGTGTACGCTCATAACATAATTTTCCTAAGCTGGTTTGCCTTCCCCAGCCTGTGTGCATCAGTGTTAAATTAATAATTGCAAATTTTAACTGAAACTTTTTTTACCATTAACAAGTTTCAAAGAATAGTCAGCTGAACCTAAATAAGATTGAACACCATGTCTCGTCAATGACAATTACAGTTCTCAGTGTTCTCCAAAACCTTTTTTGACTCGTCACGACATCGACTTTGAATTTTATCATGACGTGTTTGGTTTATTTGCATCGAGTTTGAAAATTTGTGCAACGAGTTTGAACTCTTGGAAGATAAGTCACCGGTAATGAATTGTGACACTTTCAGTCCAAAAAATCCCCACAATACGCATGTGGACTATCAAAACTTTTTAAGTTTGAATTTTCTGTTGCGGAGAACACCGGTTCTGTATACATGAATGACGTTCTCAACAACACATACTTTGCATTTGAAGTATTCAATTTTCGAACTTCTGCAGGACCATCATGAGCGCGAGGTCTTTTCTTCCATGTAGCTGGCCCATCTGTACATGACTTCTCCTCAAATGCCTCAATCTCGTATGAGGCCGCTCCCACATGACGACATGCACCATCAGACCTGCAGGGTAAAAAATAAATACATCAAAACTGATTACTCAATCCTTTATTTGCAATATTTACATTTAAACATAGTGCAGAACAATCATAACGCAGTGCTGGGCAACAACATATGATGCTGCAGCATGTTACATTACCCTGCAGGGAACCCACAAGGCATTAAGCCAACACAAATATCGTATTTATGTTTTCGTAACTTAAAACAATATTTTCAGACATTTAAGCTTTATTAAGTGGAACTTAAGGCTATTTGGAAGGACCTCAATAAAAAACACCCTTGTGTTCGGCATGTTTCGTGAACAAAAAGCATCTAAGAGGCACATCCCAGATGGACTATCTATATGAGTGCCCCCCCCCGTCGGGGACTATTCTTGAGTGATCTCAATTTCATTTCTAAAGTTGGCTTTTTTAACTTGCTCAATATTAATTTGTTCAACAATATGATTTTAAAGTCATTATCATTTCGTATCATCAAGTAATTGTCTGCAAAATGTATATTCCTCCAGCTAGATCTATCATAGTGTGTCAACTTACCCCCCCCCCCCGACATTCACACCAGGCAGCGTGTATGTAAACTGGGTCCTTGTTCACAATAACCCACAGTCTGTAATGGTCACGCTTCATATAAGTCTTGTCAGGTTGGGTTGGTTTTACTTTGGACACAAAGAGAGATATTTCGCTGTCTCTACTGACTGACGAGTGTCGTAGATCGAGAACGTGGCCGTCAGCGAACAGTCTATAGTCTTCCGCACTTTTATAGGCTCTCAGTTTTCTGTTGTCGAATCTTGCTTTCGAACATATCAAATAATTGAAAATGTCATATAAGCCAATTTTTGGGATGTCCTTAAAATCATAGTCCAGTGATTCGTCAGCGAAAGGGTCGTTACCAGGGTAGCCAGCTTCATTTAAAATTTCACCGATCGTCGCTGCTATATCGTTGTCCATTTTCATGTCCGGGTCCAGTTCCAAATTCAGTCCGTTCACAGCTTCGCACAACATGACAAGTTCACCTTTTCTCCGTCCGTTTACAGTTATCCCACGATCCATCAACCACCTCTTCAGTTGAGGTAACGTTTTAAGCATAAAATTCTCCATAAAATCTCAGAACAATTTAGCGCTTGTAACCATAGCAATGCAGGGACAAAATGGAGGATCTTGCCCTATTTCCGGTGACGTCACATTTAATAGCTAGAAACCCGCAAGTGAGCTATTGGATTTCTGTGTATGACCAGTGGTCCAGATGGCTCAATGGTTATGAGCGCGTCTGCACGTTTAGCAGAAGGTCCTGGGTTCGCGTACCGGTCGGGGGCAGAAATCTTTTAGGACTTATATTCATTAGGTCACGTGATGTGATCAAAAAGATGACGGATTGAACGGGAGATAAACTACTTGCCCAAAGTACAAAAGCAACCTCCATACAGCCATGAGTACTTTGAAAGGATTTTTAATGAAAAGCTGCTGCTACTGGGTGGTTTTTGTATGGCACAGATTCGCGCGCTAGCCCCGAGGGTGGTAACTCCTCAAAACCCCTCGGAGGTCTAGATATGAGAAATACGTGATGATCTATTGGTCACCAAGTTTGAGCTAAAAATTATACAAAACTTACAAAAATAAAATATTCATCCTTCGTTGTGTTTGACTTTGGTCATTTGTTTGCCGTGCTTTGGGTTACAATTACCACACTCGTGAGCGCCTTCTACAGAATAACGCGGCAGCATGCAGGCTGTAGGGATGTTACGTAACACCGTCTCCTGTAGATTCCTTTGCACCGAACGAATAAAAAGTAGGATCCTGCCTCCCGTTCAGTAACACTAGGACCTCGCTAAAAACCAAGACTTCGCGAGATTACGTGAGATATTGCCGTGCATTTTAAATGACAACACGTGAATTTGACTAGGTTTTAGCTAGTTCCTAGCGTAGGTCCTAGCGTCTATTACACGCACGCCTGGTGTTACATTTTGATGAGCTAGAAAGGCCCAACAGGCACGCTGGACCTTACTTACTATGTCAAAACTGCTTGACTAACAGGCCCACAGCCAGCATTGCGCGGAGTGTGGTTCGAATTTCTCTAGCGGCGGACCTTTATTGATATTGTCTTATTAAAACCATGACTATTCAAAATTGTATCAAGCGCCACCTAGTGACTTCCTGGAGAACTACGTGTACAAGTATAATCAGGAAAGAAACACTTTGTAAATAAATTACAGTCTTAATGAAAACATCGCAGTTGATACACTTAAAAATCATTAGGAAAGCGATGAAATATTACCATTATCATTTACATAAAAATAGTCTCGCAAGGAGACTTTCGCAAGATTGGAATGGTAACTTGTTCTCGGATAGTTTCCGGCACACTGAAAGACCCTGGGTTGTTTATAAACTAGTTCTTCATTTGCATATCCACAATCGAATGAGACATAGCGTCTTCAACGTCGACACTCTACATGTAGATTTTTGGTAAATCCCTTCACGGAGCGTAATTCGGGGGAAGGGAAATTTATATACATGTACACAACGATGACTCTCGGCTCTATGCTTCTGAGGTGAGACGCAATTCGTAATACAAAGAATGGTAATGCCGTGACGGTTGCTCGCAAAAACGGGACTCAAATTCGGATGTTATGTGGCCTAGAAAGAGAGTTTCAAATGAGTGATTCCACCTCCTTACATACTCGGACGGAAATATTAAGTCGGAGAGGGACTTCAATATTTTATCAGGTTGTATTTTGCGTCTTACGTAAGTTGATTACATTTCTGGAAATGGGAACAGCCCACTATTCCGAAGGTTCATCACTCAGAAGGATCGCTATTCTAAGGTTCACTACTTCGAAGGTTCACTACTCCAAAATATGTAAAATTTTGGACTCGGATGTAACTTTTATACTCAGAAATAAACGATACTTTGGTTATTAGAAGCGGAGGTGGAGTACCTAAATGTATACCCAAAACAACGCACGGATTTCATGCGCATGCAAAGTTGATCTATCGAAAGCTCCGCCCCCTTGAGAAATGTCGAGGAACAAACAATACATTTTACGAGTTGCTTGTCGGATAAAATGGCGACTTGGAAACAAAGGTGTGTGTAAAGGATGCTGCGTTGTGATTGGTCAGTTAAGTCGTCACTCAAACTTCTGGCGATAGGTCAATTGCCTCTTACGAATACGAAAATTTGTGTAAGTACTTACTTTTTAAAAGAAATGAAGTAGGAGTACTGATGAAGTATCAGCCACGGCACATTCATTAAATCTATGTCAAGATCGTACCATTTCACAGCGTGATTGAAACGTTTAGCGCCTCTGCGACTAAGCCTCACATACCGGAACCACACGCACAGCCGAGTCAAAAATAAAGGTAGTTAGTAGGCTACCCTGTCCCTGCCAGTCTTCACGAAGTCAGATAACCCCATTTAGTCTTCTTATATGTACAGTAAAACCGCCGTGGGTCGCCGGAGCCCTGACCCGATGTTGTCCCTGCTTGAAAATGAGTCATTGGGGATTGGAACTGAGTTCATCTGTAAACAATGTAATCAACTTTTTGAGAACTTTTGCACACCTTTTAAATGGTTACTAAATGGACACAAATACAATGGTTTATTTATGTCAGTTCCGACTTATCAGCAAACAGTCAGTAATGAAAAGTCGGAGTTCTCGTTTCGAAATTGTGGACATTGTAAGTAGTGAACTTTCGAAGGTAGCGAACCTTCGGAATAATGACCAGTAACCTGGGAAATCGTTTCCATCAAGTTTGTTGCTCGTATGAAATCTGCAAAACTGTTATGTGCACCATTGACACTGATTGCCAAGAGAAAACTTTCTTCATTGATCAAAGTTTTTATTATGTCTAGGAATACTTTTCCTTAACAATGTGAACATACATGTACTCGTCGGGGTTTTCTCAGTGCAAGACCACACGGTAGTTAAATGTCGGTTTTTTGAGCAACGAAGGAGGATTGCCTACATGTATAGTGAACTTACCGTCGGCGTGTACTGACTTTAAAAGAATAGTAACGCACACACCTGTACACGCATGCATGTCAATCCACCAATCCACAATCAAAGTGGACACTGGATGAACAACATGTTTGACGATCACTTTCAATTCGAAATTTGAAAACGCCTGCATTTTACCGTATACTGTACTACTGCAGCAAGTATACCAAAATAGCAGATTTTTCACTGTGTTGTTTCTCGATCTATTACAATAAATGACGTTCACGCGGCACCATTTTTTGAGAGCTCTCTAATTGCTATATAGCCTATGTACATGTAGGTACAGACATTTACTTCTCGACTCCCTTGTTACCCTATGTTGTATCCACCACGTGTGTTCAATGCCGATGGATAACACGAAGCCTCCTCTAATCGTCCGCACTTCCCTGTCATCTACGCAAACACCATTCGGACGAAGTTGGCAGGGTACGGTCCGATGATTAAGTGAAGCGCTTTGACTCAGAAGCAAATTCAAAATTATTATTAATTTAGTTATCAATGTACATGTAGTTAGTAGTACCAGTAGCTGCAACAGTTTTGTTGTTGTCCTATATCCTATCTTGGACGGACGGGCCGGGGGTGGACCTTTTCTGCGGGGGGTATTCCAGTGAATCCCGAACTCCTAGCTACGGGTCTGTAAAACTGATTTCAAAGTCAATTTTCCGTCCTTTACGGCTATCAGAAGTGCTTGAAACAAGCACCTACAACCAGTTTTTTACCTCAAAGCCACTACTTGCATGCGATTAGCGACTGAGCGACAGTGCACTGAGACAGTTTGCTAAAACTCTCCAGTTTACTGAAATCAGGTGAAAAGTGGGAATCGACCACAATGATGTTTTACAAATCCAAAGTTTCTGAAAGGTATTTGACTTCCCGCAAGAAGTAAAGATTTGACTGGGCAAAAAGTTGGTCAAGAGGTAAACAACTGGCACTCTTTCACTCAGAACTGACACAAAAGTATATAGCACATGTCATTTGTACCTTCGCATGCTGTACAAAATTCAAAATGCTCAGCCCACCAAACAGGCGACAATTTCAAAGTGAGGCAAGAAAAATCAACCGTGGTTCAAAAAAGTTAATAAATGGTTATATTTTAAAGAAGAGTGTTTGTTTTTGTGTTAATTTATGTGAGAACATTTGTGGTTCAACCATGAAATTTTTTTCGAATATATACGCTATGGTTGTACAGTAGTTTCCTATTCGTATACGCTGTATAGCCTACGTCCATCGGGCGTGTTTTCGTCTGGGCTAATATTCGAGAATTTTCCGTAGATTAATTTCATGTGCCTTGTGAGTGATCACCAATGTGACACGAAATCATATAAAGGCCGCCTTGCATTTATTCATTACCATATAGCACTCGCCAGAGAACCTGAAAGACTGCTACCGAGCCTACCATGTTTATTAGAAACGCTCTCACGACTCTTTTCTTGGCAGTCTTAGCCGTTAGTCAACCCTTGGTAGACGAGAACGGGTTTGACGTGGATGAGGCCTCATATGAGAAGCGAGGAAACCTGCAGGCCAGGTAAATAAAACCATTTTTTTGTTTTTAATCAAGTTCTTCTAAAATTTTCGTCAAAAGCGCAATGATAACTGCACTGCTCTAAGCTATTATAAGTCAGATTTGTACAAATTGTCAGTCGGTTAATATATCGGAGAAAATGAATAATCTTTTGCTTCTGTCATGGTACTCCAAGCTCAGTAAATAGTACGAGGGTAGATGTTCAGTAAGAATATTGCAAAAGTTTTGGCAGTACCATGACTGCAATGAATACAGTAATTCATTAAACCCCTATTCGGACCAAGTGTTGTTTTGTAGACTGCTAAAATACATACGAACTGCTTCGTTTTTTTGAAGTGCCAAAACGTTGCAGCTGATATAACTCCATATTTTCCATGTTCATATTCAGAGTTAACGAGAGCGTTCGTAAGCCGCGACCATCCATTACACCTGTAGGTGTAAATCAAAGTTAAAACCGCCCGAGCTAAAACCAAACTTTTCGATAAAACGTGTCCGAGGATATAAGTAGCCCTACAAAATGTAACGTTTTGGTTTACTTTGGAACATCGAGTTTCCGAAATGATTAATTGAATTCAAATTAAACTTTCATGCAGGTTGTATGGAGGGTTTTAGTTCAAACGTTTCACTTTTGCAGTAATTTAGCAAAATCTTGAAGAGGCCTGGAACGCTGAAAAACGAACATTCTCTTTCGCTGAAACAGTATTCAACGAATTCACCATATCACGGTTATCTCCTAAAATTTAAATTTTTTTGCTGATGTCAAAGTGTTTTTCTTTTAGTTTCAAACTTCTAAAAAACGATCGGCCAAATGGTTGTCACTTCGTTGATTTTTCTTAGGAAAGACAAAACACGTCTCCTATTTGGTATGGCGAGACACAGACGTACATGTAGCGCTTTTTCTTATGTAGAAAATGCGATCCTTCATATTTGATGTAAACAAAACATTGGCCACGTCAAGCATGAGGCCGATTAAGAGGCATTTGATGTTTAAAATTAGTTACAAAGTTATCGTAGTACTCAAATATGCTTTAAAATCCACTTATAATTCTCTCTGAGAAATCTCTTGCTTCATTGTCTTGCCTCATACTCTAGTGTAGACCTGAGATTGGGACTCCAGTCACACGTACATGTAATATCCTTCTTATCAGTCAGCTGTTTGTCGAATGACTCTTAGCGCATGGGCGCATTCATCATACATGTACATGTAAGTGGGAGGAAGATTAGAAACTATGTAGTGACTACAGAGTTTTTTCCTTCGCCGTGTTACAAGATTCGTAAATTTTGTGATTTTGCGTGGAAATTTCCTAACGGGGAGAAAGGGCATAACTCTGTAGTAGACGTTGGGAGATGGTACTTTTGTCAGGAATTGTTTAAAAGATAGTTTTGAGGAGTTTTCGCGTTCCGTGCCTCTTTAAGACGCTGTTAACATTAACAAAATACCAATTTCATCTAAAATTTTACAAATAAAACCGAAAAAATAAATTAGAAAATTATGACAGCATTTCCGAGGTTTCATTTTGAATATTCGCATCGAAATAAATGTCTTTAATAACGGCAATTTTCATCAGTTTCGGTACGACGATTTCTTTGGCGCACAGTACATGTACATTATCCTATACGTGTTTAAAGACAAACTTCTTGTGCAATTCAAAATAATTCATAAGCACCTTGTCTACTCTTTGATTGGCTGATAGTTCACAGTGTGCTTGAACTATTACTCACTGGTGCCCTGCGTGCCGCTAGGTAGCCACCAGGCTACCGCCTAGCGGCACGTAGGCAACCAGCCAGGAGCTATTACACGTGACCTCAAGTTTGCTTACGTGTATATTGTCATTCAACCGATATTGAGCTCGGGCAAATAAGAGATTTTTATTCCACAGTACTATCCTCCAATGGCCAATACAATCGAGTAGTACTGGAGTTGCAATCGAATCGATTTAACGATTGCGCATGTCCGGAAATTAGGTTAAGCAAAGGCTATTGGGATTGATTAGGGTATATTGCCGATTGGTTTGCACGACGTGTGATTTGTGTGTATTGAACTACAGTTGTACGCTGTTGTATGTAATTCTGCCGCTATTCGCCATAATGAGCACCCATGTCTCAAAAAGTGCCCCGACGCGTTTTCAGACTTTGCTAATTTAAA
This sequence comes from Phoronis australis, assembly GCA_002633005.1. Lineage (NCBI taxonomy): Eukaryota > Metazoa > Phoronida > Phoronidae > Phoronis > Phoronis australis. The sequence goes on along the minus strand of NMRA01000144.1, from coordinate 128,019 downwards.
AGTAAGCGCCCAGCCCATGAACTATAGTCCGAATACCTATCGTCGTCAGGCTCCAAAGGTCTTCCGCCATCTTCTTTTGCGTGTAGCGCAGCCACGCGGGACTTAGCGTTCCAATTTGGAGTGCTCGTCTGCACGTTAGGTAATAACCTCTCGGGAGAAACACGCATGGAAGAACTGAGACTAAAATTAATGCATTTACCGACTGTTTTTTTTTTAACCACTTAAAAACTTGTAGATTTTACTAATGCACTTTTTGTTCATTTTCAGAAGATATTTTCGAAATTAAATTTTCTTCAGGCGGAACAAAAAACAACTCAGAGATTGTTTATGCAATGTATCTATTTGTCCCAGGCACTAACTGACACCCGTTAGGCCAAAGGAAAAACGCAGCAGACAAATGGAACACGCTGGGTGCTTGCAGTTTCGGCCCACGCCTTGGTCATCAAAATATTGTCCACTTGTTTTTTATTGCAAAACAAAGTACTGAGCTCAACATTTATGTTGAAATTTTTGGTTAAAGCATTTTGAAATTATTTGAAGAAAATTAAAATACTTGAATTGATAGAGAATGGCCACCAATAAAGTAAAACATTGACTTTATTTCACTATATTGCATTGTTACATACAACACAGCATGACATAATCAAAAATAAAAGAAGAGATTGAGCAATAAAATGCAAAAGCAACTTGGGTATTTATTTATTTATTTATGATTGCAGAAGCCTGTTACAGGCGAGAAAAAATCAAACAATACGATATTGGGTAATTTATTAGAACAATTGTATCGAGGTTCAATGATCAACTTGCACCGACAAAGTCTCAAAGGGTTACAGTTCTGTTTTGGCTGACAAGGTGTTAACAGAGAATGAAGAAAAACTGAAAAGAAAAAGAAAGACAGCAGAGATAAGTGGTGTTAAGAATAGCATCAGCAAAAAGTCAAATAAAGAGGACACAAATAGAAAATAAGTAAGGTCTTTCTGGAATAAAGCAATTGCGATTTATTTTCCAGAACTGAAATTCTAAATCAATTTTAATCAATTTAAAAAAAATCAATATCATACTAGTAAAACAGTTTGTGGTTGAAGTAGAATTGCTGTAAACCACTTTGCACTATTTTCTTGGCCATTTTCTGTGTGGTTTTCTGTTCTTTCAAAAGGCGGCAGCATATGACGACCATAGGAGTCATTATAAAATGGCTGCCGAAAAGCAATGCACAGTTCAAACAACTCGGCATGAATAAAAGAAAACTTTTGAATCAACTAATACTGTGAATTTGTGAGAGTCAAATCAAGTTCTATGCAGAGTATAACTTTGAAGTGGAATAATTGGGTGAGTACGACAATAAGCCGGTTTTATGCTTAGGCGGACGACCATTGGGTTCCCGATTATACATGAGAAAAATGCCTTACTTACAGTTCTAACGTCCCCAATTTATCAATTGAAAGATTAGATCCGACAGTCCTGAATTTGTAGACCACGAGCCTCCCCGTTATGTCCGTATACACTTCAAAATTACGCCGCGATTCAAAAAGAACGCAAAAGTTTTGCTGCACTTGCGAGGGATGTGCCCACTACGCGGGCCTGGACTTTGAAGACAGACGCAGTGTACGTGTCAGCGGGATTGCATTGTTTCTTTCCGGTACAGATCTTCTCCGGCCTCAACAGGAATCCAAACTTCTTTGTACACGTGAAAACCGTGAATCGAAGACTAATAAAAAAACTCGATCAGTGTTAGCACGCGGCCAAGAAGTGCGCGCTGCTTAATGTACCGACTGCCATCGAAGACATTTAGTTGGGAACTATCTATTCATGAAACGGGTAACATAGCATCGGCAAGAAATAAATATTGGCACTAATATCCGAAAGTTTCTAATACCGTTAAAAACATTTGCATCATTTTTAAGAGAAATTATTTAACTAATCATACTTGTAATTGGTGCTTTTAAAGTCAAAATGACCCACTGATAGTGAACACATTCGCACCCTTACACCCTGAATCTTCCGGAATACACTACGGTCACGCATCCACTCACCCGGCGACTCATACATGTAAGTGACATAGGCTATCGGTCTTACTAAAACAATTCTCGAACGTTTTTTTTTTGCAGATGAAGCCAGCAAGTGTTAAGCTAAATATTAAAACACGCTCTGCTTGACTGCTTGAGTTAATTTCTTTGGATACAATGCAAACCTAGATCATTACATCGCATTTACTCTGGCAAATGAACTCTGATGATAAGCACACGCACGCTTACCCTCACTCACACGCATACAAACTTCAAACGTCACGTGACAACAACATGTGTGTTCCTCCAGAGATTGTTCTCGTGTTGCGGGTTACAATCTAGCGCAGATTTGGACTTAATTTGCAGTTAATCCAGACTCCATAAGAACTTAAAATCTTGGAGTATCTATTTGGAAAACTTGCGGAGGATTTCAGGTAGTTTGTTGAGTCGAAGCTGTATTCTTATTCAAGAATTCAAGCCCCATTGACGATTGCGAGACCGGCAGCTACGCATTTGTCGGCGAGATTTCGCCTGGGATTTCAGCACAATTTTCTGAAAATGATCGTAATTTGACAACGAATTTTGATAGCAATGCACCACAATTTTATAGAAAGTAAATAATATTCTGCACGCTTTATCTTAGCGCGTTAATGCAAAAAGTGTGCGTACGTCAAGTGAGTCGATCCAGAACAGGTGATTGTGCAGAGGCCGTGATTATCCTCAAAAGTGCTCATGTTGGCTTGGTTCTGGTCAAGCGAAAACAAGTTTTTTTTCATTACCAACCGCTGTGGAGTATTTGTTACTGTTTCTTTGAGGGAAATATTGTTGGGCAGTTTCCAAATGAGATACGTTTTCTTGCCGCCCTCAAAATAAGCGTTGCATACTTTATGCTCAGTACGAAGTCGGAAAGAATTCACTAAGTCGGCCTTTGTTACCAGCTCTACCGATGTGTCTGCCCTGTTAACGCAGTTCTTGGTCCTTGGGAAACAGGTAGTAACTAAATTCTTTATCTCGCTAACTGGTATTACAGCAGCCAGGCACACAACACGTATAACCTCCCTGTGGCCAGTTCGCTCCCACGCTTGCCGACGTACATGTACTTGTTTACCGGCTTAACCACAGTGCAGCATTCTGACCCATTTCCAATATGGCGGTGTTGCAACTCCGCTATTACCCATTTAGTTATCTCACTAGTGAAATAACATTTTGGAGGGAACAGAAGCCGGTTTCGAGCCCGCTAGGCCGCAAGGGATTCGGGTCGTCGACTTTACCACTGCACCCCTCCGCGGCTGACGTCATCGAAGGTGAAAATAGAATCAAGGAGTGTGCGAGTATAGGAGAGTTCACTCCGCCATTTTACCATTGGCCGCGATGGTTACCGGTGGAGACACTAGCGCTCCAAGCGGTGAATAATCGACACTTACTTAGGAGCGCAGTTCGAACAATGTAAACACTGATGAATTCATACTTTAATGACGTTCAGCGTGCAATAAAATTACTGTGTTATTGAAAATGGATAGAATACGTAAACTAACATCCACCTATAATCGAATGAGAAAGAAAATGTGTATTTTAATCAATATTAAAGTGTATTTGTTTTTATTCTCTTGAAGCTCCCTTCAAAATCTGTCACAGTTTTGTTTCATGTTTGAGTTCTTAACAAGGCAAATTATCTTTCCTTATAACAGTTCATACCTCCACGCACTACAAAATTTGAATGATTGCTCCTGGGGGTTCAGAGGGTAATTCCCCCCAGGTGACAGCTAACGGGATACCAGGCATAAACCAGGTGGGCGCCAAATTGGTGTTGACCCCCTCCCAGGGGGGTTACATGGGAGGAGTGCTAAACAGGTAAACCAATGGGGTATGTCACATGGGTGTTGAGCTCCTCCCATCGTCACAAATTTTGGTTGCTCCCCTGACCATTGACAAACATGTTGCTCCCAGATCACTGCTGGTTTCACCTCAACCCAACACTGAATTTTGCATGCCGGTGTTCTCTATTCAATGCACCAGGATAGTAGCAATGCGAACAATTGCTTGGTGTAGTGGGTGTTCCACATGTAAGAAGAAGAAAGCAATCCACTACCACAAAATTGTAATATAATTTTAGAACATTCCATTATTTCTTTGACATGGCAGCATAGGGTAAACTCGATCTCACTCTCCCACGCGCGCACCCAGGGGGCTCGGGGGGCTCAAACGAGCACTAATTTTGCGAAGTGGTCAAAAAGGTCCGTCCCCGAGAGACAAAAATTCTGAGAAAATGGGACAAAAGTCCACTAAAGAAAGGCAAACGCACAATTCACAGTGGTGATCCCATTTTTTTTTTTTTTTTTTTAATCCGCCCCGGGCACTCATTTGTTAGCAAAAGGTCTACATCGTCAGGAATTCGAGCCCCACCCCACATTGAGTATATCGCCACGCATAACTAGTCAAAGTTCAACATGTCATGACAAAAAAGTTAAGAGGTACTGAACAGCAATCAAAATATTCACTAGCCCCACAACTTCTTACAAAACTGAATTAAAAAGACTTGGATGATCAATGTAAAATTTTTATTTTCTATACCCACTGTTCATATTATCAATAATAGTAAATATTTCAGGTAAGCTAAAGCTAGACCACAAGATCATATTTGTTACTTAGCCACAACTGGGGCTTAAATTAATCACAATCTCCAAAAACGTACAAAATAGGCAACACATGCATCAATACAACAAGAAAATCTAACCAACCTTCTCTCTCTCTATTAATTTACTAGTAAACATCAGCTATTTTTGCCAATGAAATGCGTTGAAGCTGATAACTAGTATACTCACAGAGGTGTTTGTCATTGAGAAGCAAAACGATACGGATAGCTTGGGTTTAACAAAATGTCAGCCCACCATTCAGACTCTCTTAAAATCACAGGCTAACCATTCATAAAATGTTTCAATCTGATCAACCTTAGTAAAATACGAAAACCAGATTTTGACTATAATTGTCTTTTCTAGTACACGTGATGTTCCAGTACTTGCTTTGTGAGACGACAATCAACAATGCAAAAAAGCCTATTCCAGAGCTGTAATATAATTTCCGGAGAACTTTTTGACCCTGACATCTTCATTTTTGGTGGATTCGGGACATCAAATATTGTTCGGGCACTGCAGTCAATACCAGCTTGTTCTTCATTCATGAACATGGACTCCTCGAAGTGATGAGAGCATAACTTGCGGTTCTTGGACAAATAGGTTGCATCTCTATTCATAAGGTCAGCTCCCAGCGCTTACACCTGAACAGAAATCAATGACTGAGAGACTCAGGAACAAACCTCATACTCACTAGGTTCACAGAAGACTGGCAGCCTACACTACACTACAGAATTCCTGTAATTGTGATAGAGACAAAAGTGTTTTGGTGTCAACTGAAAAAAAACTCGGACTCAACTGTTGCTCCACAGATATTTTAACAGGGCCGCGCCTCCGCATCATTGACACATAGAACTAAGTTTTCAATGACGCACTGCTTAACTTAATTGGTTCAACTGGCACATTAAAATTATGTTCGGATTTTTCACCTTTTCACCGAGACCCACAGATTCGCTAACTTGACTAATGACAGACTTAGTGGCCCTGTGGCTGTGATTGTGCCATGGCTGTGTCACCAGTCAAATTACTCATAGCCATCATGGGCATGGGTATGTTTTCCTAAAATTGTCCCTGCGATCGTACGGGTGACATTTTGATTTGGAATTGATGGACTGCAAGTATCCAAAAAGCTGACGATCACATCGTACGTTCATCATAGTCCTTCCGCCGGCAGCCCGGTTGTACAGTAGGCCTAGCCTACACTGCAGACAACAGAACAGTGGCAACGTGACTGTGATCGACTTGTCTAACAACCGTGAACAGAACACAAAATGAAAGCCAGTGTATAATTTTATTGAATAACAGATAATCCTTACCTTTCTGGATCTGGGGTTTTCGTGGATGAATTCAAAATGCGTCTTTCCTTATTATTTTGGCGCTTCCTGGTTGACAGTTGTTTGTTCAACACTTGGCGGCGCTAGTAGTAGCGGTAACAGCGAACTCACAAGTGAACTCTCCTATACTACTACACTCCTTGATAGAATACTTAAATGAGCACGTGCAACAATCGCCTGTTCAACAAACGGCGTTGTCCCGACATTTAATACGCTATGAAAAATAAGACGCATAATTTTCATAAAAACAATATTATACTTCAATTGAATTTTTCTCTCATGTTCTCTCACTTGTAAATCACCGATCTCCAATTTGAATGCGGGTATTGTGGTGTCGTCGGGATCCCTTGACTTGAGCATTTATACTCAGTTACCAGTAGTAACCTACTTTAGCAGACGATATTTTCACGGTCGAAGGTTAGCGTGATAAAATGTGTAGTAAGCTATAATAGTTGCTAAACCTTAATTTATAGATTCACTTTATTTCTATTTTGATTAAATTTTCAGTTGGTTTTGAGTAGAAGCATTATTTGACAAAAATAGCCCGATTTTCTTAAAAGGTCACGACCTCCGACCCCGGGCCTCTGACATAGAAAGTAGTTGCAAAGCTGAGGCTAGTCGAGAAAGTTAGATCCACACATTTTAATCAATGGTTCTCGTTCAGTGTGTGGTATATATAGATTATTACATGTTCTCAGTCGTTATCCCCCTTATCTAGAGCCCTCGGGGATTTTGCAAAATTATCACCATCGGGGCTAACGCCTCTTGGGTGATACTTCTCCAAATTCCACTCGGGCTCTAAAATACGGGGATAACGACTTTGTAATATTCTACATAAAATCTTCCAAATGTGAACAAGGCCAAATAAAACCTATCTGTCTTCATTAAATAACGCTATCTAATCTTGAGATTGCTTGATTTGATTCAGAATTTAATGTTCATTCGAGTATTCCACGTACACATACGACATCTCAGAACACTATGCCAGTATCAGAACATGACATACTTGATGTGACACAGCTAATACTATGTATGAGAACGTTCATATACTGTATTACGTCACCACTCGAGTTTGGGGTGGGTCGGAAAAGATGACGATTTATGACTGGGGGAAGGGGAGTTATTAGAATATCTCCCACCAGAGTACATATCACTGGGACATTGACTCACCTTCTAGAGTGACTAATTCCAAAGCAGAACATAAGATTTCGTTGCAAAAAAATACATGCTGGGAGTACACAACACTGCGGAGCATGTTACCACAAAAATGATGACGCCATTCAGTTGACGCAAGTTGGATGAGCCAGATGGCGAACGTTTCAGTTACCCGGTTGTACGTGAAAGAAACAGTCCCAAATAGGGCCTCTTCTAAGTATTTGTGTTTTACTTCCAGATGTTTTCTTCTCCTGTCATTTTATCCTGATCATGACATCCTCTCTGACCAATGGAATTTTCTAACAAATGAAATTTGAGCCCTTAGCTCAGTGGTACCTATATTATGGGCGTTGCATAAAAAGGTACCTACTTATGTTTAATTATGTTGATAATTGAACGTAAAATTTGCCCTCTCTTTGTATCAAATCCAACAACTGTCTCAGTAATGAAACTAACACAGCACCAGAAAGGACAATCAATCCACAACTGTACGCAGTAATATTAGGGAACTTAGTGGAGTCCCTATTTGTGACCTTTTCATGCAACCGGGACAGGAAAACGCGACAACAAAAATGATGACGTCATTCACTTGACCTAAGATGGCTTACGTTTGAGACATCTGTGGCCGATTGCATGAAACAGTCCCAAATACGGACTCAACTAAGTTCCCTAAATCTAAAGCATATTTGTGGGCTTGTAAAAACACTGATTGTCTTTTCTTATGCTGTTTGAGTGTCATGTTTGACTTTGATACAAAACCGAAAGTAAACTCTACGTTGAAATCTCATGCAACGCCCCCAATTTAAGGACTATATAAGTCCCTAATTATTTTAATTGAATTAAAAGCTCCATTTTCTGTTATATTATTACAAAATGTCATCAATTTCGTCAAAAAAGAGCACACAATAAAGATAAAGGGAAAGAAAAAATACCACGCTTGTGACTATAGAGCGAAACAAATACGCAAACGATTTAGGGAACTTTGTTGATTCCTTGCGTACCTGGTACTGACGTCATCACTTTGAGTGGTCACTTGCTACTGATTGGTCACGTGCTCCTGGCATTGTTAAACTTTTTTGGAAAATGATTTGCTCTGAATTATTTATGAATGTAAGGGTACGAAAACTCTTGGTGCATGTCTAATGTGAAATAAAAATTCTGGTTTTGGATCGCTGTTTTGGCCCTGAATAGAAAATAATATTGAGACGTAATTTTAATTTTTGAAAAGAAAAATGGTATGTATTTTCCCGGGTTTTTTGCGTCTACCAGCTGTGTTACGCTGGATTCCCGTTATTCCACAATCCTTCGCGTATAAGAGCTTAGCTTGTTACTGCATTTGGACGCTGCTGCCAGTATTCACACGGTTGTGGCATTGAGCCTATGTAGTGGATACAGTTCGCGACGCTTCGCTTTTCAAACTCCTGGAAAGTGCAAGTCAAACTTCAAATTATACAGGCTTTCTACTTTTACTGAGTTAAAAACTAAAAACTGTAAATACACAGACTAGTCACCAAGGTCCTAAAATTATCTTAAATAGATACTGTAGTAAGAATAGCTTGTTTGCTGTTTTGCAAAGACAATTTCAGCCCTTTTGTTATGTGTTACTTTTTTTGGAAATGATAGATCTCTGCATGAACACAACGGAATGATGCAAATTGAAGACATTGATGCTCACCCGTGCACCAAATTGTTAGTTTCGGGTGATCAACCCATAGCTGATCAGAACATCACGGCGTCGTCCTCAAAGCGCAATATGGGACCGAGTAGGGCACGCATATTCAGAACTAGAGACGGTCTGGAAAAGGGAGCGTGGTCTCCGAATAATTTGAATGAGATTCCATGGATACACTTTGACCTGGGTCAGGTTAGAAATGTAACAGGGACTGTAATCAAAGGACATTCGCAACAAAAAGAGGAGTTTGTCACTTCTTATTTGGTACTGTATAGCAAAGACGGTAACCAGTGGTCATGGGTTAAGGACGCCAGTGGTGTGTATGAGGTAAATATCGTTTTGTTTTGATTCTTAATTACTTATCTATGTTCTTGTTCTGTAGTGTTTTCAAATTACACTGTACATAGCATATGACCTATACTTCACGTCTAACGTCCGCGTTTTACTCATTTAACAGGACCCACCCTTTGCTAGAGAGTTGAAAAACCCAACGAATCATTATTTCAAATGTAATCAAACGCACGTGTAGTAACATAAGTACAAATGTATAAAACGGTTTTGAAATCGAGAGCGCTCACCTTAGAGCGTCACGGCAACCAACGATTTTTTCACATTCTTAGGTTGTCGAGAATAGTTAAAAGACAGTCCATATAAAAACCAGTAGATTTTCAAAAATCAGTCTATACGTCAAAATTTAAAAGAACTTCATTTTTTGTACATGGGTAGGTATCCTAAAATAAACCCAAATGCCAAATTTTGTGCAATCAAGGACCTGTAACAAATTGGCACAATTGGGCATATTAGCCGTCTCAAAAATCGCATGTAATGAGTAACATACAAAATAGGTCAAAAGCTATATTTTGGTGGCTGAAATAACCAACGTATACATGTACTGTGCATAATTCTGTGCCATTTATTAAAATCTGACAGTTTTGTGCTAGAAAGGGGAGATAACCCACAGACCACTTTTTGGAACTAATTTTAGTGGCCATTTTTTTACCTTACTGCCATAAAACACCTTGTAGCCTTATGTGACGTTTTGAACATACAGTTAAAGAGTTAGTCTTGATGACTGAGCAATAAAAATTCTTGCCTCAACTTTTCACTTTAGTGAAAATTGTCTTGCAAAACTGTCTATTTTCATAGTTTGGAAATGACGAGCAGAGTTTACAGACCATTTGAACAAACTTTTTGGCGAGAAGTAGTTATAGAAACCAAGTCTAAACTCTCTCAAATGAAAGCAAGATATTTTCCGGGTTTATTACGCGGCTTGTATCAAAACTGAACCCGATGACCTTTGCCCACTGAGGGATTCAGTTGAGGTTAAGCTTGGGGATACATAAAAAATGTACGTGTAACCCTCTTGTATTCTTTCATTTCTTTTACGTTATCAGGTTAATTACGCCTTGTAGAACTTTTAAATGGAAATAATGCCTTTAAGATTAAACGAGTAAGAATTCATATTTGTAATGACTGGTTTTGAGAGAAGCAAGTGCATTTTAAAAAGACAAAATGGCGGACGATGTCGATGGGCCTTCATGTTCCTTTAGAGTTTATTCTGCAAAAAATCCGATGACAAAAGCTTTGTGCTTTAGTGAGTTATGTCAAAGACACCACTGAACATTTGAGATACAGGAAACTACCTAACAAAGCAAGGCCTGTGCCAGAGTACGGAATCGTACTACCCAGAGTCGGTGAATTTCTGACTGAACAGGACCAGTCATGGAAGAGTCAGGTAATGCTTGACGTTACCACTCTGCTCCTCTCCTCCTGAACGTACATGTAGCAGCCTTGTCAAATTCTACCGGCATTTCTCTTTCGAGATAAGTGAAAGTCAGAATAGAAACGATCTCTGTGATCGCAAGATCGCTCCACTCAAACAAAATGCAAAGTACTTTGTAGCCGAAGGTAACAATACCATAAACTTTCTGGATTTGAAAGAAGCATTACTTTCCAGTGGCCGTGTGAAGGGATGTTATATGTATGCATGTTCAGTCAATGTAACAAAGTCTTTTCCAAAATACTCAGTTCCTGGTAAAAGCACATTCCCAAATTCCCACTATTCCACCCAAGGAATTCGCGTGTGGAAATCATTCCATGTAGGTGACGGTAAGTTCTTTCAAATACTGAGAAAATGGGAAACATATTTCTCTAAAATACATGTACATCTCTAGACATGGCGGATTTTCAACACCAAGAGTTAAGGTTGGCATTGCATCTAGTGAAGAGCCTTAACAAAAGTTCCCTTGAACCCAGCAAGGTTACACGAAATTTTTTGCTACAGACGCAGAACTCGGTCAGCATTTGGATGTGGGTAACCATACTGAACATTTACAGAGGGAAACCACGTATGACCACATCGCACGACAGTGGTCAGAAATGCATTCAGATGCAAGAGTCGGAGCATCATTTGAGGCAGCCTCAGAGTACTATTTGGATGAGACGAATGCTGAAGCAATAGGTTAGGCATTGAAAAAGGTAAAAGGTCAACAAGATTTTCAGCAAAGGTTAAGAACTTTCTGACAAACATATTCGATGAAGGAGATAAGTCAGGTAAAAACGTTCACCCTCGGAAGTGCCAAAACGGAGAAAACATTACGAAAACCCACAGGTAAAGTGTTTACCTGCGATATTAAGTGAATCGCAGATTGGGGGATTTTTTCGAGGTTGCCTGCAGCAATGTTTATGACGATGCTATTTCTGCTGAAGATGCTGTTATATCGTCAGATTTACTGAATGAAGTGGTAAATGAGCTCAACGTTTAGCCTAGTTTTGTAGCATACCGGTCAAAGATGTGTGATATATGAAGTCGAGACCGTTACTTCTGTTTACTTCATGTCAGTCATGAATGAGTCATTAATAAAATCGTCTCTCGTGAATTATTTTCTATTGACTGTGAATGTGTACCTTTTTATACCACTGATGATCACACTGGCAGAAATATTCAGCGTTAGGGTGCCCGGTGTGTGGGGGGAACACCAGATTTCTGGCGACTGGTGTCGACTAAAATTTGTAGCAACCAGCAGGGACATTACAATATGAACCCAAAGTTACAGTGACTATTGACAAGTTGAAGGATTTTTGCACTGAACACAAGGGGGCCATATCCACCTTGGGTGCCTTCCTTTGCCTGTGGCACGAACAAGGCAGATAGAAAACAAGGCAGGGGTGAGTTCAGTAACACTAGAACCTCTCTAAAATTTATCTAAGACCACGTGTTTTCATTTAAAATGCATGTCAATATCTCGCGAAGTCTTGATTTATAGCAAGGTCTTCGTGTTACTGCTCTTATTCTAGATGGGTCTTCGGTCTCCACGTAAAACAAAAGCAGCGCCATCTATCATTTAGAACCACGCATGCCAGTTACATATTTTTTGTAATAAGCAATAATCATCAATGTCGTTAATAATGCTGTCTGCCTTTTCTCCAAAATAAAAGGTTTTTATGTCGTGTTTCGCAAGCTAATTATATGTTCCAAGAGCCCCCTACTGGCAGCAGAGGCAACTGAGAGCATGCAAAAGGACGAAGTGCAGTTCGTGTAATGCTTCGTACGCAAAAACTACATTAGAGGCAAGATTTTTTATTTTAGATTATGAACAGGTTAGGAATGACTGAACAAATTATTATAAATTCAATTTCAGGAAAGGTGAGTTATGGCTGCTACTGAGTGCCAAATTTGGCAGAAAATGGCTTCAGTGAAAACCTGAAAAATAGCCGTTTTTGGCTCACAAATTCAAAACGTACAAATTTACAAATGGATTTTGAAATCTCTGCCATTAAATTATTCAACCACTGCCCAATCAATTCGTATCATTCATTTGTTTTGACCGTACCACACATGCTAGTAAAATGCATTCAAACATGCCTACTTCGACGCCCAATTTTGTTGCAAAATGGCGGTACAGGTCATAAAAAGAAAAATAATCAATGGAAATTCTTAAAAAGTGAGGTTTTTCTACATCTCAACAAACCAAACTCATGTGCTAAGTTTCAAAAAAATCGGTGGTTTTGGGTATAGACTCTACCTGTTGTTTTTATATGGCGTCACTCTTAACTAGTTACTAGGGAGCGGAAATTGGCTGCGGGGAATGGGTGGTGATCGGGACAGAATGTGATATGTATTGATGTAGGGGAACGAGATTGGGGGCTGAGGAGGCAAGGGGTTGAAAGGAAAAAAGGTGGCCACAGGGAACTAACAGACTGATCTGAATCTTCCGCAATGGACTGTAATGAATAAAAGTAGTCTGAAAATTTTGTTACGAAGTCACGGATTGAAAGAGTGGTTTCTTAACTCGGGGATCATATTGCAGGACGCGGTGTGGCGTTTTCATCAAGTGGCTACCAGGTTCCCTAAATTTACGTGGGAGGGGGTGGGGGTTGGAGCTTTTTGTACAGGAAGAGTTTCTCACTTCATTTACTCATACCACAATGATCAGGTCTGTGTTGTATAATCAAATGGGTCCTATCAAACGTGAAAGGGTGCAATTTGCCCAATAGGATACCAACATTAACAAAAATACAAAGAAAATGGGACGGATATAATAGTTTCTATCGGCATTCCCCTGCAGAAATTAGTCGAAATGGACTACCGTTGGCCAAGGGTTTCGAGCACCCGACTAGAGTACGGGAGAATATGAGCTTCCTTATGTTTCCTTCAGTTAGTGATAAATGATCACCGGCAAAAGAATCATTACTACTACAGGAACAAAATGTAAGAACGTTTTCATCGAAATATAGATGGTGGTTAGAACATTCACCAAGAAGTCACAGATACAGTCTTGCATATTGCAGAATGTTTATTGATTACATCTCTTCGAAACTATAAGTCCAATTTCTTCAAGCTCAGCGGCTCCTTGCCAGCCGGAAAACTTATGGAATTACGTAAGTGTCGAGCCCACGGAACGAGTGGAGGTACGTGCGACATCTGCCGCAACTCCTTAAAAGCTTCGATTGAAAGCCCAGTTTTAGTTATGATTAATGCCTCATTCATGAAGCCCTCAGTCTCTTTCTCTAGTTGACCTGAGTGAAAGCCCTTAATACATTTAGTTTACCGAATTATATTAATGATAATATAAAATATAAGAAATACTTAATATGGTTGTAAACTACGTCATTGTCAGTGCCGAAAACAACCTTCTTCTTTGGTTTATACTACAAGCTTTCGAAACGACATTATTAAAGACCTGGTCCCACGCGTTGTTAACCCCTATTACATGGTTAGAGGATGTTATAAGGATCCAAGAAATACTTACCCCATAACTAATACGAGATCCGTACTCTAAAAAAGTTAAAATGAACGCGCCACTCACGATTCGCACTCGAAGAACCACCGCCATTTTGAACTTGCCGCAAACGAGGAAGTACAATTCATTCAGGAACCCAGGCTAAGAAGACGCTGTCAGTGCGACTGGAGCAATGCCGGTTACCAGCCTGCAAACAGGGATAAAATAATCGACAGCGCGTCTTATTTTTAATTTTAATAAAGTCAAAACACGGACAATTTTCCGAAGAATTGTGGCGAATAAAGTTTAACAGAAATTATTTTGCCGGACTCGGACCGAAGCCTATCTGACCCGGTGCGGATCGAGACACGACACTGGCGAACGGTAAAGGCATGCGGTTGCAAGCTGTTTTAACGAAGTAAAATGTTCAAATCATAAATGCCGTAGTAGTTTCAGACACGTGCATAAAATTACGGGCTGGTTACTCCTGTGTCACACTGCCGCGGCAGCCCTTAGGTTAGCTAGCCTCAGTGCCAGCTACCAGTATGAAGACTATCGTCAAAATCAGCTGGTTAGTAGGCCTATACAGCTTTGTGCCAAGGCTACCCTTAGGCCTACCTGGTTTCCTGGCCACAGCGCTCGCTCAAACGAGGTTTATTTAGAACTTGGGGTCTTCTGGCGAACTGTGCAAAGTTGTAGGCTTTCAACAGAGACTTGCCCAGACTTTGCATAGTGAGCGCATCAAGCCTAAAAAATGGGGGGCTGACATTTTTGGGAATGTCTACCTTTTACTATAAGATTCACTGGGTATATTCAGAGCTACAAATTGCAGACGCTAAATTTTGGTGCTCCCTGTCTTCTATTGGACTTTTGCTTCGTTTTCTACATTTTTCGCAGTTCGTGCTCCTCTGACTGAGGCCGACCTTTTTCCATTTCTCCAAATAGGGGTTCGTTCGAGCACATAAGTATGACAAGTCCAATACAAAATGTTATCATTTTTTATTCATTAAGCCAAAATGATTCAACCTTTTAACATAATAAGTAACTTAAAATGCACAATACTTTACAACATTTAGCATTACAAACACGATACAACAGCAAAAGTTTCCACGATATAAATATGGACATACATGTATATGTAACTATTACCATGGTGACCGAATAGTGTTTCCTTACACCAGAATTTGACAAGCATGAATAAAAATATGAAGTTGCAAGACACAAGAATTGGAGGCTTGAAGCTTCACAATCCAACATAGCTTATTTCTCAAATTAAGATTATTCATATTGTTGACTTGACAACCAGAATTAAGAAGCCATAAGTTACAAGACATGATTTGAAAGCAATTGAGACTTAAAATTTAGAAAAATATGAATCATTTTGTGACACCTAATCAAGCCTTGAACAGTAGTTGATAGTCAAACAAAAAACCATTTCATATTATTTCAACTATTTTTAGCTTAGTGTAATATCACCTGAATGGCAAATTCACAGTAAAATAATTCGAATTATCTTATTTTTTTTGCACAAAAACACGAAATTTGAACAAACTTCTTTTTTGTAGCAACATTTGTCAAAATGTATCAACATTAATTCTTCACAACTTACAAAGTAACAGGTTGAACATGCCTTCCAGTTCAGAAAAATTCGCCATGTTGTCTGTGCCGCCAGAAATGAGACGAAGTCCAACGGGAATTGTGGGCACATTTATCACTTAAAAGTAACAACTGCGAGGCTGAACACTGTTGAATCGTGCAGAATAGTAAGTAATGATATGTCTCACTAAATTTCACCGTAAATAGTTAGAGAAAACAATTTACACAAAGTTTTAAACTAGTAACTTATACCGCTGTCCTCCAATATGGCCGACGCGATCCAAACAAAGTGACCCAAATTTCGCCACAAAAATTGCAATAACTTTACAGAGCTTGCTCCGATTTTGATACTTTTTGATTTTTACTGAGTAGATTGCACTACCTTTCCGATGATAGCAAAGCACTTTTTCAAATCGAGAAAAAAAATCAAAACGGAAAAAATTGGTTCGACTCATATTGGTTCCTAGGTTCGACCGCCCTACGTAAGGAACTAAACACCAATGCTATTTTATCATAATAAGTACGCGTAACATTCCAACGAACATTAAATAAAAACTATAAATACACTACACACACAAACGAATCACGAGATATAAATAATTAAACAAAATAATGAAGACTTTTCGAGCAAGCGATAGCACATTCAGTTACAAGGAAAAAATGCGGCGTTCAGGACAAGTTCCTGAACTGTTGAGCCGGAAATGTGGGTTCGGAAATAACCGATGACAGCCGATAATTATGCGCTCAGAGAAGAGTCAAATACTGTTAAAAATCGCTCTTGGCAAGAAAGGAGAAAAGAATATAAAGAAAGGTTGTCGAAAATAAAATTTTATGTAATCAGTATTTTCGGATACTGGAACCACATAGGCAGTTTGGGAACAGGTCTTTAAGTTCTTGTCATATGTCAGAAAGAAAAGTGACTATGGAAATTTCCTTAAACAAATCCAAGGTGTCAGTTTCTTGAAGTTTCAGTTTTAGGGCTGGGACTTTCATGTCGCCTGTAACCTATTGGGCCTGGTCTCAACCGATCACAGATTGTCATTTTTTCGGAGGCCAGATATCATTTCAAAAACATTTTGTAAAACCTTCGTACTCAGTTGTTGATTTGCAACTCATAAATGATTCTGCCGTGCAATTAATTTTGGGGTTGGAGGTAGTCAGCATAATAGGGTAATGGAGACTGACTTCAACAGAAGGCTGTTTCGGAAGGATTGCTATATGTCGGGTGACTGAATCACTAATAGATTCAAAGTTAACCTGGATGGTCTCTGTTGTCCTTCTTGACACTAATAATCTTGATATTTCTCAGTAAATTATCGAGAACTATCATATTATCACCTATATGCAGATTTCTCTTTTGTTTTGTCCACTTATGTCTCTGTTGAAGACACAATACATATTCCCTTTTCCACCTTGACCAAAAGATGTCACTGAGGTACTGAATCTGTCTCCAACGATGTTTCACATAGCTTTTTTCTTTGCCAAATTTGCCTGGAGGAAATTGCTGCTCAGACTGCAATGTAAGCACATGGTTAGGCGTCAATGGAACAGGATCAGTTGACAAAACAGTACATGTATGTTATATGTCTGCCATTCCACCTCACAATTAGCGTGTGGAGCTTCAATGTTTGCTCTCTAGTTGAACCATACAGACTGACCTTATTTGGCACCATGGTGGCTTGCAGTAGGCGTAATGAACAACACCATCTTGGTGTAACCTAGAATGTAGTTCATCTTCATTTCACTCTCTGATGTCTGGTTGCATCTTTTTGTTGGTGCCGACCAAATTGGTTCCGTTGTCAGACTTCCGCCCGCTGAGATGTTTCGACGAATCACCGAACCGGTGGAAAAGCTGGAGTGCAGTCACCAGATGACCAGGAAACCCCCTACTATCCAAGAAAAAGAAGAAGGTGAAGACGACGTACATTCGCAAGATGGTACTTCCATTGACAGTGCCTTGTACTCCAAGTCAAAACTGGAAGAGTTGAGGGACCAATTAGAAGCCGCTCATGAACGCCTGATGTAGTGCTGCACGACTATGAACAGAACAAAAGAGAACTTGAGAATAAAGTGCTGAGGGTGAAGGTGGAACCAGAAACGAAGAACTCCAACTGAAGTCAGAGATCCAGGGGATGACAGCCCAAGCTGGTGTGAAATCCGACCCGTCTCCAATTAAGCCTGTCAGTCGAGCAACTGGAGCTGCAGCAATTGTACCTGCTGTTTGTTTATCTTCCAGATAGGACATACATGTAGAGAGCTTAGCAAACTAAAAATCGAAGTTTCGAAGTTTGACTTGATCCACTGAAATGTCTGCGTTTTTTGGGAGTTTAATCGATGCGCTTTATCCAAAACGACGGTTCGCATGCCTTTCCACCGGCTGTAGCCGTTTATTTCACCATTTTTGGCTTCCACGCTCATTTAACCTATTGTCTGATGAGGAAACATGTGGTCTCCAAATATAGCAACTCTTTAACTTGTTTGTTTATCATGTCTGTTGGTGTTTTGCTTCATAAATGCACGTCTGGAGATTGTATAGAGACTACGAGCGAGTGTAGATTAAGCAGTCTAACAAATGTATAGTCGTCCGTTGAAAAAAATCCAAGTGCGTTAATGAAAAGGCTCTGAAATATTGTTTGAAGTAAACTTTAATTGTTCAATTTTGCGCATTCTGCTCATCGGATCCTCGCCAATTATGCCATTATAATGTCATCTGTTACAGACCTTCCGGGGAAACTTCGATACTGAGACCGTAAAGGTGAACGCCATTTCGCCGTTGATCGAAGCTCAACACATTGTAATTCATCCTCTCGACTGGCATGGTTGGATCGCCCTGAGAGCTGATGTGCTGGGATGCTTATAAGAAAACAACATTGTTGAAGTACACTCGACTGACCAACTGCCGAGCTCACCATGACAACTGATGTGACTACCTGAGTGCCATGCAACGTTTAATTGTCAAAAATAACACCTTTGTTGTTAGCTTAGTTATCAAATACCTTCTTTGAACGAAAAAAGGTATTTGAAAAATGTCAATTTCTCTCAAGCACTGTCTGTTGTCCTGACTTATCCTGCGACATTTTTCCCCTTGACTATAAAAACAAGCAACAAATAAGCACACACGCACAATATACAAAAATTTCCGTGGTTGTGCTTCATCGACAATGGCCTTACGCTTATTTGTGCCATGTCGTTAGATTTTACTATTCCAACCATTCCAAACATTTACTATAAAAACAACTTTCTTTAGAAACGGGTGGCTATGACACGTCAATCGAGCTTTTAATCTCAACCAGTTAAGACGTGCAAAGACATGAACACTGCGATCGTCCACCATCTTGGACCACAAACATTGGTTGTTATCGAAGACTGAGATGGGGTTTTCAATGAACTTGAGGCACTACCAGCGATGTACAGGGAGTGTACAAGTAAATAAAGTTCTTATAGACCGGTAGCTCCAGAGCACTTGGCACAGATGAACGAGGTACCAACATCTGACCACTGAGCCCTTAGAGTGAACTCCAGTATGTAAAAAATGGATGTCGGCCGGTGTCTGCACCCTGGGAGTTGCCCGTGGGGACCTAACAACGGGGGCCAAAAATGAGCTACATGTAGATTAGTTATTCGAGGTATCGGCAAAAATTGATTTAAAACCAACAATCGTGCAACACTGAACACTGAATAACCCATGACAAGTTACAGAAACCCAAAAAAGACAACCAAAAATGAGCTAGCTAATACATTCAAGGTACTGTACCACAAAAAATCAATTCCATATAATTCAATGCATGCAACTGACCACTAAATTCCCCTCGACAGAACTCTGGGTTGTGCCCGCCAGAAACCCACACACGTATTAAAAACTTCATGCCAATGAAAACTTGAATTAGATTAGATATTCGAGATACCGTTCAAAATTTAAAACGAACAATTGTGACGCACTGAACACCGAATGACCTACAACAGACAAACTGCACTCTGGTAAGAGTCTGCCACAAACTAAAAAGGAACACCCCCCCCCCCAAAAAAACGAGCTCCCTCATACACTCGAAGTATCACAGGAAGCTAATTCCATGTGATTCAAAGCACGCCACTGGTCACTAAATTAACTATGACAGAGTACTTACACTTACAATGTAGGTTGTGCCAGCCAGAAACCCCAAAAATCTCAACCACGGTATGCCCCTGGAAATTTGAACTAGATTTGATATTTACCGGTGTTGGAAAATTGGAGCTAAATTTGCTGAAATTGTGGTGCGATCTTTTGCGTCGGCTTTGGGCGCCATGAAATATTGCGTCACTTATTGGTGAGTTTATTATCCCAGTTTCTGCAGTCAACGGTTTTTTCTCTTCCACGGGGTTGCGTACATGTCGTAACAAATTACCGGATATGATATTATTTCTTTACAAGTTTTTAGTATCTTAATACCACCAAACCTAATTTCAGAACAAAATTTGGTGCTAGGAAGCTGCCATCATTTCTCGAGAGATATCGCACAAGTTTAGGAAATGTCGTGCAATGAAGAAAATTACGGCGATCGCGTTTAGTCCTGGATTGGGGATTTTCCCCTATCACAAACTTATTTCACAGACTGGTAGCAACTTGCTACTACGCCGGGTATTTCTTCAGACATAGTTGTGATTTGGATTTTTTGAAATCACCGGTATAAACTAAGTTAAATGTTTCCGCTTTACGGTGTTATCTACATGGGTCAACAAAACAAGTGTAGAGGTGGAAGTTCTGGAACGTGGTAGTGTAGGACCTCGAATTGAAGTTTTTCATCGCTTATGTTATTAATAATTCAGGGACTCATCGCCCGGGTTGTCCATTTATTGTGCTATGGCATCCCTTGCCGAAGGTTGTGACGGCGGCAACAAGGTGGCGCAAAATCTTGCGCATGCCTTTCACAAATACGACTAGGTAGCAGATGTTGCCTTTATTTTTCACATGACACATCTAGTGTAATCACAAAACGTTGAATTTAAACCCCTAAAACATACATGCCGAACACGTTTTACAACGTAACGATAGGAAAATTATCATGAGATAGTAAGCAATGGAATTCATAATCATATATCATTAACTTATTTTTCAAACGATTCAAGCGCAGACCAAAAAGTTATAATTTGTGTCTCAGAGTAGACAATCAAATCATTTCTTTATATATAAGACAAAACCAATACAAATAGAAACAGCAACCTTAGTTTCAAGGATCGTTTAATCAACTTACAGTTGTCTGAATGTAGAAAAACACTTGATCAGACACATTTTGATCACCGAATGTTTATGGGACTATTTTCTACAAGATGGGTGCTGAAATTCTATCTGTTTCTGTTGTTTACATCAAAAGCATTTTCCATCACCTTGTGGCATTGACGTTTCAGCACCCTCATTGAATCTTACAAGGGCATAACCACTATGGGCTGCAGTTAGGGAATTTTTACTACAGGCAAATTGTGAATTGGGATCGCATGTCCATTGGTGTTAACATGATACGCTTGATTAACATACGTCATCGCAGGATCTTTTGGTACATTCGTTGTAGGGGTTCTGGAATGGTATAAGAAAATAATTGTCACTCTTTTCATTCATCGGAATTCTGGAAATCGAATTAATCTCATTAGAACAATCCCTGACAGCACTTTTGAGAGAAAAGACACAATGTCCGGTTGCGCGTCGACGTTGATCTATAAACGTTTGTCAGAACACCTTAGGATGGGAAAGCAATGGCTAAAACTACTCGAGTTACTTTATTTACTGTTTGACTACAAAGTGCATTTTGGGTTACATCGTCACGTAACATCTATTTCAGGTGCGACACTACATTAGTATAAAAAATCCCGGGGCCTCCAAAAACAGATCAGTCATGCCATCAACAAATAAAAAGGTAAACACCCGTCATTTGTCAAAGGGCAAACCATCACCCCATTCAAGTTTGGTCCACTTCTAACTGCTCTCTGTGATCGCTTTTGTTGGCCGAATCCAAACGAGGGTTGTGATATTGATGCTGAAGCAGTGCTTCAACCTTCTAATAAAAAATTGCAACTTTTATTTTGGTACCTTGTAATATACCGGAATTATTACAAAAATGGAGTTGCCGAGTCAATAGTAAGCACCACATTGCCGCCAGAGGTCACCTGCTTTTTACCTACCTCCATTCATGCACTTGGTTCCTTGTTTTGTTTCTGATACAAACACACAACCCAACAGCCACAGCGCAAACTACAAGTAGCGCAGCAGATACCCCTATTACCCAGAGTACAGCGTGGGTGACTGGCGGAGCAGGTGGCGCTTTCGTTGATGTGGTAAGTGGACGTCTGCTCTCTGTAAACCAAACGAAATCGCCGGTCACACTAAACGAGTTGAGTTAAATGCCCACTGCCCTAAGAGAAGGTATGCACGTACCCATTACTGAGTTTTACTCTTTACCAAACAATTACCTGAAACAATCTTAATTGGCTTGTCAACGCATTTACATTTTAGGGACATGGATGTCTCCAAATAATATAGGAGATATTAACATAAGGGAACTCTCAATCTTACCTCATAGTACACTATTGCTTGCCAAATGCCACCTCGGCAGCAATAATAAAGTTACAATGGCATTGTCTAGCACCTGTAAAGCTACATTTTCATGCTATTCCAGACTGTCTAGAGTACACCAACAATGGGAATATTTTGGAAATTTTCCGAAACTTTACGAATGGGTGTTTTTTGAGTGGGCCTAGTTCCAGAAATTCCCGATTTATATGTACATGTGTATGTGTGTATATACGCCGTGAAAGTGAGACATTTGGTGAAAATTGCAGGAACCAATTGACGCTCAAAATGTGATTGATTGGACTGTGGTAACTGGCGTCTTAACTTTGGTTACCTAATGACAGCTAATGTCCAGAGCTGATGGAGCTCTTGCAAGAAATAGGTGTATACGGGTAAGACCCTAAACAGTCTTTAAAAAAGTAGCACATGGCCGCACTCATCTGAAAGGAAAGGTGCATGTACTTTTTAAATGCGAATTTTATGGCCTTTTTCTAGGAGGGTAATTTTCGTGCCGTTTTTACTACTAAGACTGAGAAGATGGGGGTTTTTGCGGGGTTTATTTATTGCATTGCTTTTTATGATAATGGTATACATAAAACGAGGGTAATTTTTGATCGTTTAGAGGGGAAATCTTTTGAACTGGTGAGGGGAATTTCGCGTTTTAAAATATTTTTGAGGGGAAGTGGTTCGATTCGGCCCCAGTATAGAAGGATCAAGGACCATGTAGCAAGCTGAAGTCCCTGCCACAGAAGACAAAAAACGCTGAGGAAAGAAGGTAAGCCCACAAGCCTGAGCTGCAAACGAAGCGCAGGAAGAATAGAACATGAGAGGGCCTTGGTATCAATAGAAGTTGGTCAGGCTGCAAGGACGTCTAGTGTTGTTAAATCGAAGCTTCCAGCATTTGACGAAAAGCAGAACGACATTGACAACTTCCTGGAAACGTTTAAAAGAACTACCAAGTATCAGGTTTGTAGCAATAGGGAATAGGCAGTTGGCCTACATGGTTATACCAGGATGATCACGGCTGATGTGATGGAAGAAAAATCTCTGAAACGTCATAAGAAGACATAAAGAGCTTTACGAAAGAAGTTATGGGAAACAATGAATGAGTTAGGCGATATGGCTTTACAGTTCAATGCCACATGTATGTTGCAGAGCTACCGGGACAGGAAGACAGGGAGGGCAGCAGTCAGGAAAGATTTTGTTGAGTTGACAGGCCTCTTGGTGTGTGAACTGTAGGTCAACACCTGCACAAACAGTGGAAGGTCACGGATGTCGTAGGACGTTGGGACATAACCACAAGAATGGGAGAAGTCCCAGCAGTAAAACCGTGATGTCTTTGCCAGTCAGCTTGGAGATGCTTATTTAACCTGCTACGTCACAGAGTTGAGGACAGGTCAGTAAGCGTAAGAGGGACCACGTTAACAAGTTACGGTGTATTCCAAAATTAATGGGATTCCGCTAGTACTGACTATAGTGTCGTATCTTAGCCACACTTCACATTCTGTTGAAAAAATTAATTTTCGACTACGACCGCTTTTCGAATTAAACTTGTTTCAACGTGTTCCTTTATCACCTAAGAAGTGATTTTGATCTTACAAAAACTGTCAGATCCTTAATAACGTTTTTGTGATGTTTACAGCAGCTTCAAAGATAATGGCATTAAAACTTGTACCTGTCCAGCAATTATACGGACCACAGGATTAGACTTTTATTGAAACATTTACTTCAGTTTGGTGTTGATATCTTCGATAACTGAATTACACTTTCACTTTTAATTGTACTAACGATTTTTGGAGGTCCTTGAAACCCCCAAAACAATCGTTCATATTCACTTGCTAAGTTGACAATGGATGTAGTGGGTGGAACATGGAATTGGGGCTTTTACTTCCAAAAAGTCGGTCACACCATATTCCTTATATTTTTAAACTCCAAAACTCTTCTTTTGAGAATTCAATATTGACAGCTAAACAGTGACGAAACGCTCCTTTAAGTGCAGGGTACCTTTGAGATGAAATGCATACGAGTGTATTGTCTCATTTTAATCAGTTCTAGATTTACCTATACACCTTGGAGGTGGGCCAGTCCAATAGCCAAACCAGGTGCACGTGAGAGTGCCACTTCCAACCAGCCGGTATCCAGCGGAGCAGGTGAGCATGATGACGTCACCAGAATAGTGACCGGAATAAAATAAAACTCGGCCGTGAACTGGAACTTTTAGGCGTGGACAACGTCGGACCCCTTAAATATACAACAACAAAGCAAATTGATATAGTGTTCGACTCTCCATCGTTCCTTAATATCATTACAAACAAGTGTTGGCATCATTAAGGCCGTGTTCCAGTCCCTAGTTTTTAGAACAGATCTGTTGGGCCGTCTTTTTATATTATTAGACCATAGTTAAGACTCTGTGACGACCATCTATATCTTCACCAAGAACACCTCGATACAGTCTATTATGTAGCGTTTAATAGTGTGCTATTTAACATTCGATCCAAACAATTTCAAGCCTGATAAAAACTTGGTTTTATCATAGCGAATTTATTTTATTAGCACTTCAACAGGATCGCGCCTTACTACACATCAAACCCTCTTTTTACATTTCAAACTAATTCTAATTCTTTCACAAGTTGACAGTAACCTTAAGTAACAGTAGCTTCACTGCAGCGCTCCCAGCTTTGTTTTCTTAACCAGACGAAACAAATTTACTTATGATTGGTTGATTTTCAACCTTGAAAGATTAAAGGGACATCTATTGCCTTATCGAGCTATTGCATAGGATTTTCATAAACTTATTTTGAATTCTAGTACGTCATTAGAAAGAACCCTGCGAAGCAACAATACCTTTCTTCACTATTTTGATCAGTACTTCAAAGATTTCAGCCGTCTTCCTGGTAGCCCTGGCTATGCCTGTATTATTGGTTGTCAACAAATCGTACAAGCATTCCGTGCTGTTTCCACAAATGTCTCGCTGTTCTTGTGTAGCACTGTCATGTGATAGCTCTTCCATGAAGACTGGTTGAAAATGTTGCCCGTTGAAGAAAGCGTGATTTCGATGCCTTTCGTAAGTAAACAGAGAGGACCTTGAGTCAATTTTCCCTGTTAAGACAAAAAATGAAATTGCAGGAAAAGTTGGGTCAATGTGAACACATACATCTTCTGAACGACTGTCCAAAGATACGACAAATCATGTTTCAAAATATTTACGTAGTGGTTTGTTCAAGTTCAGCCTAAGTGATGGACGAATGTTACACCGTCGTATAACCTTGCTTAAATCATTGCATCTTTACTTTGAACTCAGGTTCGTTTTTGGGAGATAGGCCTAAAGTAAACGAATTGGAACTAGTTGTACATATTATGGTAAACTTCAAACACTTGCATCTACCGCCATACTGAGACTTTCATTGGCGCCTAGAAACCCGATCGAGCAGAACACGGGTGGCACGAATATGAGCGATGACTTCGTACGACATATGCCTCCTGGCATAAGGTTCTGGTCGCACATCATCAACAGCTTCTGCAGAAATGGAACGACCAAACATCGGAGCGATGCGTGTAAAATTTATATGAACCACACACCGCTCTTGTAACTTCGCTCGTCAGCTTGTGCTAAAACCCATCATGTAGAGCTCATGACAGGACGTAGTACATGCTTAGTGTGGAATTCAACCGGCACTGACTTTACCAGTTGCAGCGGTTTAAAAGATAAGCAATCTAATAAACGTCATTTCCATGCATCATCCTTTTGTAACAATAAAAACTGGTGTCAACTTGAAATCGGTACTCTCTGTACTCGTGCACCTGTCATTTGTTTTATTTTGTGCCATCTTTTGAGAGATGGTGACAATTTCGTGGCGCCCGAAAGCTGACACATATACTGATAGAACGGTAATTATTCCCTAGGAACAGGGTAATTATTATTGCCACTAGTTTTGTGTCGATTTTTTTCTCTCGCCCGCATTCCCCCATTCCAAACCTGTATATGAAAACAGAGTTAAACCAAGGTTACGTTTCAGGAAGAGTACATGATCAATACACAATATTACGACGGGTGTTAGCAGATTTCAGGAACATGTAGAGGCTACAGGTTGTCACCTGTTGGACTGGGGGGGGGGTTCTTGACACCTTCAGAACGAATGGACTGTGTCATATGGGGCAGAACCTGCTTCAACTAGACTTATGTCCACTCACTGTCTGGAAGAAGGGAAACCAATTATGCAGCTCAGTTACTCGGATATGATCACTTCAGGACACGACGAAAAATTTGTGCTTATCGCTGCTGCTGTGATTCTGTCATGAGCATAACCGTTTGTCCAGCACAGAATAGCTGCACTACACTCCTTTCTTTGCTCATTACATGGCGTGCAGCAACTACAAAATGGCCTTCATTCCTTGGAGAAAAGCACCATGACGATGTTCAAGGCCTAGTATGCAAGACCACTCTTCTTCGTTTCATAGGTGCTTGCAGACTATTTCAAAGCCCATTATCCACTTGGGTTTCCTATATTTTTCAAAGTATCTCAAGTCAGCCACACTGCAGAGTCATCTGGTGTTTCTGTATGCTAGTTATCAGAACCTGGTATACTTTTAACCAGTCTTGCAAGTAAATATTAGTCAAGCTCGATGTGAATTTGTTGAACGTAATTTACTCCATATTAACGCATATTTCCACACAAAACGTATATAACATGATATTTAAATAGATTTAAAAGGCGCAACATATTTTGTTAATACATGTAATTGTAGAATTTCATAGATTTCGACATCAAAATCTACATGCAAACAAATTGGTCAAACTCTTATGCTGTGCAACAAATTGGAAATGGTGAACATCTTGAAAATAATTTTTGCTTGGCTAACGTTTTTTATGAAAGTGCTCATTTTGGTGGATATACAACTCAAATTTGCTGACAGTGTTACAAAGTGAATTATTATTCAGATATTTGCTGCTATCTGCCCCAGTGTGGTTGCCATTACCTCCTCAACACGTTCAGGCTGGAGTACCTGACGGATTGCTTCCATTCGGGGACATGCTGTAAAACTATCCTTATATAACTCAGTTATGGCTGAAATTCAGACCAGTGCGAATTTGCCCGGGTACTGAACGATACAAAACTCACGGGATAACATCACAAGGTACTCACTTCAGTGACCTCGTTGCACTCAACTCGCACTACTTTTGCTTCGTGTTGTTAATTGAAACTGGTTTGTTGGAGTGCATTTACTTTCAAAATTAAATCTCAGATCCTCGGAGACGCCTCGTCTCCTTCGTCTCGAACTTCGTTTACAGTGTATCGATTTTGAAAATTAAAAACGAGAAGCAACAAAAACTTTCTATCAGGAAGAGTTACTATGGTCAGTTATCTGTACTTTTTCGGGAATCTTGCTCATTTGAACTGACGCACACTGTTTGCGTCACACTAATGACAAGTGTCGCACGACACACATCGACTAGCAAGTTGCTGATGGCTTGCCCCAATAACTTTGTGATGCAAGGGGTAATCTTAATACGTTTCAACACCACAAGCATGGTTGAACGGATTCATATCATGAAGTCATAATGATCTAACTAGCAAGGTTGCAATTGACAATGCAGCACTGTGCCTGTCAATGACTTGATTTATGATACAGTACCAGTTATCAATATAACTACAGTACATTCGCTGAATTCGAAAGTAGCGACTAGTCTTTAAGGGACACATCTAAGAAGGCACACATTTTCAAGTAAAGAGTGATTCCAAATATATTTTAGGCATCAAAAATAACCTAAAATATTTCGGTTCACTAAAACAGTGTAAGTTACATTTTATAATTGACCACTGATTTCGTAGCTAGAAATGATAAGCTAGTCACAATTCCTCGCTCGGGGTCCTGGAGTTGCCCAAAGATTGCCATTCAGTTACTTAGAAGCATAGTCAAAACATATTTAAACTCCCTATCTATATAATGAACTTAAGTGGGTACCTGAAAAAATGGCACTGGACTTTACATTTTTGTGAACTTAAGGAATGGATAGTGAAACGCAAATTGATGGAATGTCGTTATTTTGAAGACATTTTGATTGAGAACATTTCAACAAGGTTCGTTCTATACTTGTGAAAACAAAGGATAAAGTACTCATAGTCCTATAGGATGTAAGAAGGCTGGAATTTATACCAAGTCAAGTTAATGGGTGTTAACGCAAACAACCTGACAAAAAAGCAATTTCTTACAGCTTTCTCCAAAGTTGTGTATATCACGCGACGATGCCCGTTCCTGAAGGATCCTCCCGTCTGGAAACGTAAAGTCATCTGACCTGTTGCCGTTCCAAGTTCCAAGAAGGCCACGCGTGTTGCCTGTAAGTAAGAGGATTACATCTGGCAGTGGTCCAACAGCACTTCTCAATACCGGCCATAGACATGAACATCAACGGCCAATATGTTCAATATATTTAACCAAGCAATATTTCATGCCTCATAAAAACAAGACTCTGACTCCGCAGCTGAAAATGTAATTTGTGTTAGTGTGATTTTGATTGGGTGTGACAACACTACTTTCATTACATAAACGGAACTAGTAATAGTTGTACGTAATATCCTAAAACGTTAGCATCATACCTCTTAGCGAGTTTGAACCAATCACCACGATGTTGACCAAGTCTTTGGTTATCTCTAACTCTATTCCAATGGCTAATTCATTGAAGGTCACCACTATCTTCGATCCTTTGGTAGACAGGATCGTCAAACCTTGGAATACAAGCAAACGATTATTTATCTCATGTCGGTGAAAAAAAATTGTTCCAGGAGGTCGGAGTATCTTTTAAATCTTCCCTGTCGTCTTCCGGCGTCTGCTGGACATTCCATTTGGTATCTTGGAGAACCTATGACGTGAATCTTGGCATGGCGTAAGTGACTCATTTTAAATATCTCTTGGTACAAGCAAAGAACATCCCAATGAGTTTGATGATATCTTATTATCATTATCATTATCATTATCATTATTTTTACGATCATCACCATCATCATCATCATCATCATCATCATCATCATCATCATCATCATCATCTTCATCATCTCAAACTACAAGCAAATAACATCTAACTAATATAATACTTGGATACTCTTTGGTGCAAGCACTTCCGAGTCGCATAGGAGAAAAAAAACGATGACCACAGTTGCCTTCTGCCTGGAAGGCTTTTGAAACATTCCTTGCACCTGGGACCAATCAGTTTAGCTCCCATGGTCTTAGGTCATCTCATTACCTTTAAAATCTTGCCACGTTGGTAACAAAGGACTTTGTCGCTGCCCATTCACTAATATCTCACGGCCCCATATTTCATTCCTTTGAATCTGCACCAGATCTGTATTTTTACCCTTCATGGCAACCGATGTAAAAACAGTGGCCTGTTTCAGCTCTCCTGGAAATGGGACATTTTAACCAGAGCTTGAAAGACATTTAATTCACACAAGTGTATAACTACCACCTAAGCATCATTCTCAGTGTAGTAGGTTTAACTTATCAAACAATAAGTAAAGCAGTCTGACTTGTATTGAGTAGCTTAGAAGTAGCATTATCATTACAGTTATGAAGTCAGCCTCAAAATTATCCATCAGTGACTTATACCACCGACTAGGTTGACTATAGCAGCGGCCTAGCAGTAATGAACAACTGGCATTGTGTAACAGTCCGCTATACCTTCAGAGGAACAGTCCGTGGAAACCAGATCTTGGTGAATCATGGTCAAGCTATGACGATACCAGAATAACAGGCAAGACTGTACCTACTGTACATTAAAATTCTTTATAGTAAGTTGAAAACTGCAACGTCATTGCAAGCACAGCCATGATATTAAATTTTAAGCTTAGTGTTAGTCCTAAGCAATGCCGGGAAGAAGTGTAGGCTGACGCAATCAACGCAGTTGCTTAAATGCATCTAGTTGCTCAATGTTGTTGACGTATTTGCAGCGAGTTAATAGACGGGCTTTGAATGTCTCTCGTGTATTGAGAAGCACTTCAAAATTTTGGACAAAATGAAATCCAGCAGTATGTTTACTCGAAAGTCGCAACTCAATTGGCATGACTATGAGAAACAGTGACTGAATATTAAAACCTTTTGCATGCGCTTGGGTTGTACCGAGCTCCATTACCCACGTGGAAAACGAGCAACTGCAGGGTTAGGGCTAGTGCGTTTGATTGCAGATGCCCAGAAGCTAAATGGTCAAATTCTGCTACAAACATTGACGTACAAAGCTGTTGCTATAATGTATCTGATATTACCATTATCGCCTTTTGCCTGTTCAGTCCTTGCCTGCATTGTGAACAAGTTGTCTAACGTCTCCACCACAGTGTATTCGCCCAGACCGTTAAACGTGTACTTGGCGCCGTCAAGAGTCACCATGTGGGGGTCACCAGCTAATCGTGCTGAATGTAGTTAGAATTTTGTCGTTGGTCATGAGGCAAAAATAACAATTTCTTCTACTAAGTGAACGAATTAATAAAAATGAGCAAACAGTACAAAATTAGTTCTAATTTGGACGATATACTGCACGCTGTCAAACGATGGTCCTCAAATTATACATTTGATGGGTAATACAGGTCACCAACCTTTTACACAAATTGAGATTGCTTGTCGTATTGATTGGACATGTACATGTACGTACTAAAGAGTCAATACCTAAAAAAATCTGATAGGATAATCTGATACAATGGAACCCAAGAACAGCCAATTATCTCCTCATGGTGTCAATTCGTGTCACAAATACCAAAGAAACACGCCATTAGTTAACATCTGATGAGGCTTTTGTAGCGGTCGAGATACAACACTTACAATACTGTACAGCAAACACAAAAAGAAGGAGACGTTTCTTTCTTTAAGACAGCCCATCACCACAATACGCTTATCCGTTTAACGAGAATAGTTAATCGCGCTCTAACGACTAAAATGGGGGAAAATTTAGTGCCCCATATTAGGAAAATAATGCACAGCAGTGTTGGCTCACCAGGTCTTGGTGGTTCATATGTTGAGCAATTTGTCAATGCAGGTCTGTGTTGAAGGTAGTGTTCACATCGATCGGGATTGTCCTCTCTTGAAAACTCGCAACAGAATTGGTAAGGTATTTCATCTCCAAGGTAGTTGGATATAAACGGAAACATTCCAATTGCATTGTATGGTGATTTGCCTAAAACATCATGTGGATAACAGCAGTTGAAACCTACTATATAAAGTGCAAGAGAATGTCAGCGAAAAAGTTGCGACTACATAGATACAGTGCTGATCGAATCCAATGTCCTATCGAACGCGGCTAGGCCGCGTCCGGATACGGGTTCCAAACCGCGGTTGGACCGAGGCTAGCTCAGGTCCGGACTTCGTCTGACCGCGGTTAATCCGAAGTGAANTTGGATTCGATCAGCACTGTACACGTGTACTCGGCCTAAAAGTGACCTGTTCGGTTCCACACCATCACCAGTTACACAGTACCTATGAATTCAGCTGCAACCCCCATGTCTTTGAGAACGCTCGGTGTGAATAAAAAGAAAACGCAGACAGCTCTTAATCACAAATGTGGAGATACATCCCGAGATTTTGACGTACATGAGAATCATCTTCGACTTTTAAGCGTTTTGCACATTCACCGATACCAGAATATTTTAGCGCTCTAATTATTACTTTGTGTTGTGAACTAGGTCGTACTTGTTCGTCTTCAGCTTATACAACGCTACCAATTACAACGTACCTAAATAATGATAACGACTGGTTCGTCCTGCAGAACGAGTTCCGTCACTTTCGTCTATACTTGTCTCTATAAGATTGCCGTTGGTGTCGTAGCAGCACTGCTGTCCACTAAGCTCGCTGAAATGAACGTGAAGGTAAATAAAGCCCAACAAGAGGAACCATCCTAATGACTTTTTCACAATTCATACTGCAAACATTTGGAATATTTCGGTAAAAAGCATATTTGCAACAGCTCCTTTAGTCATTGCAGTACTGTTACTTCTAACTCAGAGTACTCATTTGACTTGGACCTACTTTTCAGGTGGTGCATTGGATCTGATGCAGTGCACGGCTCCCGATTGGTGGAGGCAGTTACCAGGTCTGTCAGACGACTCACGGTTACACAGGGGGTCAGAGTGGAAGCGGCCGATATCTTAAATGCAGAAGAAAGGTCTTTTATTTTAATTGGTTCAAATTCACAGAACCAGAAGACGAAGAACTTAGAAGTCTTAGTCAGTAGAAGAAGGACACATGTAAATCACAGAAATCAAGGGATTGTTTCAAACAGTTCATAGACCAGAGGTATCATATGCATCGATAGCATATTATATCATATGTATAACTCAAATAGTCTAAAATCAAGCTTTCCAGATGTCAAATTAGTGCACCATAAAATTTACCATATAGAAGAGGATTAGTCAAATTCTGGGTGGTCATATGTCCCTACATTTCCTAGGAAACCGTAACAAGGACAACTTTACGTAGTTACAGTCGGTATTCATCAATACATGTCTCACAGTGAAGCGCCGGAGTCAGACTCTTAAATCGCCAGAAAGTTAATGTCACCAGCCTAGTGCATGGGTTTGAAATACTTGAAAGTTTAGACTTTCCCGGTCATAAGCGCTTGAACGTTAAGACTTTCCGGGCCATAGGCATCGGAGATGACCACAAAACACGCCGTCGACGGGTAGCGACATGTTCGATTCACCAGTGGGTCATTATTGTTAGAACTTTCATGATTTTGTCGGACTCAGTGATAAAACACATCTACCCTTTTCTCCCTCTCTCCCACAGTGGCGTTGCATATTTACCTTACATTAATTGTTCCCCCTTTTTTACGGCATATGATAGAATGTATCATTACCTAAGCGGGCCTGAGCAACGTTACAGGGACAAGGTCCTAGATTTTTGTCGTATCCTGTACGACTTTCCTCTGCATTCCGCCAGTCATCGCAGATCCCTTTGACGTAGTCCAAAGTTGCTGGACCCACCCAAATCAGAGGGTGTACATCGGACCACAAAGACTTCTTGGTCCTATAAGTAGAAGCATTGAAATTTATACGTGTATTGCGTATTACTTGGGCCTACCGGTGGAGAAATCTATAGGATAACCATAGCAACTGATATTAATACATTTAAAGAACACTGCAAGTCACTTTTCAAGCGACAGATGCTAACCTAAGCAGCTTCAACTACTCAACTACGACATCCGCTGAACTGTAAACGACCATTAATTTTAATAGTGCGTTTCACAGTATTCTAAGACTCTATACATAAGGACATTTTGAGTTTATAATTTCAAACCACTAAGCTAAGATTCCAGAGAGTTTTACGATTATTTACGAATACGTGGTTCATCTCAAACTCGCTTTATTCCTGTTTGAAGTGGACAATACGCCGCCTCCAGAGTTCACCTTACCAGCCTGATAAATAGTCTTAGAAGAAGAAGTGTGATGTCTTGTAAGGACACCTGTATAACCTTTAATTAGTGAGGTTGCTACTTTATTATTACAAATTAAATTTGAACTTTCTTTTATCACGTTGCTACGCAATGCGTCACAAGTACGCCTACATTACAAAGTTCTGGTCCCAACACGTCATCCTAATAGTTCCAGCGGTATGACCCCGGGAATCATCCCTCGGTATCGGCTTTATGTCGTACTCTCCTGTGTTCAGGTCAATGCCGTTTTCGTCTGATATGCTCCGTAAGTGGACAAGACCAGCCTTCTTGTCGCTCTCCTGTAAAATATTACAACGGTAGCTGCACAATGACTGATTGCGTGGGTACACGCCAGCTGCAAGGTTTATAATTTACGTGCCACTGGGCTTTTGCTCTCATGCTAGAGTTCGGTAACGTTAGGACCTCGCTGAAAAGCAAGACTTTGCACGTGAGATATTGTCGCCTATTTTATGTGAGAACACGTGACTAGATTTTAGTGAGGTCCTAGAGCCGTCGGGTCCTGGCATTACTGAACCCCCCCCCCCCCTTGGCTGCCGCAAAAAAACTATAAAACAGCAAGAGCGTAGGGAAATGTTGAGTTTATTAATTAACCCCGGTAATTAAAATTATACGGCTGAAACAAGATTTAAATTAAGTGTCATATTCGAAATACGGCGCAATCGTAACGGAACTATGGCTAAGTATAGGCTCTCCCGCGAAATCTCAGTCGACCGGCAGTGCCCCTGGGCACTAGGACTCCGTTTCCGTCGTCTGTTCCACTGTGCAATGAAGAAAGTTACTTAATTTTTTAAAGAAAATGGAATCTGAATGATGGTGAAAAAACAGAAGCTGCTGGTAAGATGTCAATTTTAATCGAAGCCTTAGTGAACCACTCAAAATCTCATAATTCTCTCTTTGTCAAACATTAACTTAAGAAGATTTCCAAAGCAATAGCGTCATTATTGCCAACACAAAAAAACGGATTTGGTGTTTTGGGCAATTGAAGACTATTTTAAAGGCAAAGGCAACATTTTTCATGTCATTTTTAGCAAAATAAGGTTCGTTGATTTTCCCAGACATATTTTTCACTTATTTACTGCTTTTCGTAATTTAATTAATTACTCGTCGTTTACTCCGGAAGTGACGTTTTGGAAGGCAAGAATTTCGCGCCAATTTCTTTTCATATAGTCTGACTGTGAGAGCAGTCGAGTCAATCATTGTTCTACCTCGGTTGTGATAAGTTCGGTCGTCGTTTGCTTTTGCTTACGGGTCAGTCAACATGCCACGCTGTTACTGCTTATTGGGGTGTACTCATTATCGTCTCACGTACAGAGGAAGAACTATCCCACTTGCCCGAGTGTCCCGGGACACACTCCCACTGGACGATGATCTGAGCACACAAAATGCTTACATCCCGCCGTGGGACTCCCTCGCCACACACCTTGGACCTTCTAAATAGTTCCAATACAAGTCCACAATAAACTTATCAAACTTAGGCTCACCGATCTGTTCATTGGATGACGAACTGTCCTCTTCACTGGGTGTCGAACTGGCCTGTATTCACTGCCACTACTCAACATCGGTGCGGAGCTGCTTACAGGCTCTGGGCTAGAGACAACAGCACAGGGCGAACCACTGCTAGTTCCCGGAATTGCACGCAATGGGGTACGTTCGAAGGCACGGGTGCCTGTACATGTAGTGGCCACAGCTCGCGAGGCTTCTCGCTTCAAAAACGCACTTCTCGGGGTTGGCGACGGGGCACTGCCGGGAATCAACGACGGTGTGGTACCCTTCTTCAGGCGTTGTTTCGCAAGGACCTTCATCAATTCAGCGTACATATCTCTGTCGTAATCTGACGGCAGAAAATGCGTGCCACACACTCGGTAACCCTCCACTGCTTCGAACGTTGCGTGGACCGGGTAACGTTGCGCTCTTCACATGATAATCAAAGAAGCTTACTTTTGCTAAAAGTGACATACACATGTAAAAAAGGTTGCCTTCGCCTTTAAATACAACAAATTTGTTACGAACTGATTGCATAAAATATAAACATGTAACAAGCATTACAAAAAGGAGGAGGTTTCGCGCGCAAAAACTGTGGACCATAAACAAGAAGGTCTCTTATAATCAAAATAGGAGTTCAATCGTGGTGGTGCAGTGGTAAAGCACGCGCGTTAGGTCGTGAGTTCGAGTCTGTGGTACTTAGAGTTTTCCTGGCTGACACCTTCTTTGTTCTTTTTTGCCAATTTTCTTGGATAATACTTCGGGAATAAAGGAAAATGCTTGACTTTTAGAGGAAAAAACAGAAAAAAATCCTGGGAGGGAGGGGAAAACTCCCCTCCCGACCTCCCCCCATTCGGTGCTATGCGCATCTACAATCGTGCTTTCAGCAAATGTTTACAGACAAAATGTTGGGTCCCCCTTGTGATATCCTAGATTCACCACTGTAAAACATCTTTAAAATACCTATCTTGAAATCAAAACCAAAACTTACTACTTTCTTATTGAGTAATGAACTCACTTGTTTTCCGCTATTTGCGCGAAATTAAAATTGTATTGAATGATTCTACTTTCTGATGATATTTCCCTGAGACTTGCTAGCGCAAAGAGTATTTCTGTCCTTGTTCTTGAAACGGATAAATCAAAGACCACAATATTGCGTATTCGCAGAACCACGCTCTTAAATATCGTATTCATGAAAGCTTGTGGCGTGAACAGGATTATTGCATGAAAAAGGAGGCTGCAGTTATTTCTCTGCCCATGTAAATGCCTTACATACATGTACGTACATGTAACAACGACCGATACTTAACATTAACGCGCTCCTTATACGCCGTGACAGGTAATTCAAAGATAACATTTTTGTTTTGTTGCAATCTTATTCTGAGCTCCAATCATATTTACACCGGTATCATTGCATTAAAAGGATAACGGTGTGCTTGAAGATAAAAATCGAGATTTAAGAACTATCACAGCGTGGGAAAATGTGGAAACTGCAGTCTCATTGGGTGAACTTGCGCGTGTTGCCGCAAAACTGTTCAGAATGAAAAGTTAACTTACAGTTATCGCGAATAAGTCTAGTCTGACTCTGGCTTCTTCATCGTCACATTCTAAGTACTCTTTTGCGTATGTTTTGTTCCACAGTAGCTGCATCCCGGCAGCATGATTGCCTCTACTCAGACTAGTCCAGTCTTCTGGCTTACCACGAATCAATTGTGGAGATATCCGTGCAATGTTGACTGAAACCATAGCATAGAACAGTGGCGGATCTAGGATATCACAAGGGGGGGGGCCCACATTTTGTCCAGCTGTAAACATTTGCGCAAACTGAACCACGATTGTAGATGCGCATAGCACCGAATGGGGGAAGGTCGGGAGGGGGGCAAACCCCCCTCCCGCCCAGGAAATTTTTCTGTTTTTACCTCTAAAAATCAAGTACTTTCCTTAATTCCTGAAGTATTATCCAAGAAAAAAAAAACACGGAGAACGTGTCAAACAAGAAAAACTGTAAGTACCAAAGACTCGAACTCACGACCTTGCGCATACAGCGCGCGTGCGTTACCACTACACCACCACGATTTAACTACTAATCTCATACTAAGAGACCTACTTGTTTATGGTCCACAGCGTTTGCGCGCGAAACCTACTTCTTTTTGTAATGCTTATTACACGTTTTGTGCCATCGATTCTTAACAAATTTGTCGTATTTGAAATAGTCTTAAAATGCCCAAAAGACCAAATCCGTTTTTCGTGTTGGCAATAATGACGGGATTGCTTTGGAAATCGTCTTAACATAAGGTTTGATAAAGAGAGTATTGCGAGTTTCTGAGTGATTCACTAAGGCTTCGATTAAAACTGCCATCTTACCAGCAGCTTCTGTTTTTTCATCGTCACTCAGGTTCCATTTTCTTTAACAAATGAAGTAAATTTTCTTCATTGCACAGTGGAGCAGACGACGGAAACTGAGTCGTAGTGCGCAGCGCCACTGTCAGTCGCCTAGGATATCGCGGGAGAGCCTATACTTAGCCATATAGTTCCGTTACGAATGCGCCGTGTTCCGAATTTGACACTTAAAATGCTAAAACTGNGGGGGCGGGCCCCCTGGGCCCCCCCCTAAATCCGCCTATGTAGAACGAATTATTTCACCGTCTATACATGTACACGGTATGTTTTATGTGTACTTACATGTACTATGCAAAACATGAGATTTCTACGTGTATTCAAATTTCAAAATAATAACTTTTCAGATTGAAGTTTTAAGGTAAAACATATTTCTGTTCATGTTATCAATGAATTTTGTTTCACAAGAAATACTGGTGTTTTATTTACCGTAAGAAAAGTGGCCTGTAAAATTCCAGCCTTGTTGGCTTGTTCTGTCGGTCCGTCTCAGATGAATATCCACGTGACCTCCGACAAACATGGATGGTGTAACGCAGCTTGCGGTGTAGTTGTCATGGTAGCGGCAGTCTACCTTAAGACTGTAGGCGTCACTTCGAAAGTCAACACTGGCAACGATTCCAAGATCTCCACTTTCGCCATTTGTCAAGTTGAAACACGGGCCCGCAATTAACACTTCATCGCCGCCTAGCATACTCCCGTACGACGGAACCACTGTGAGAAAACCTGAACAAAACGCAGGACAGTTTAAAAGCACTCCACTTCTCGTTAAGGTTACGCTACATGTACGACCTGATTGATAACAAATTGTATTTAGTCAAATATCTACAAACAATAGATTCAGAAAAAGTAAAATTTCTTAAGCAAAGAGCATGTAGAATTTGATTTTCGAGTTTTTACCGATCAGTCATTATATGGGTCAAGTAGTCTTTTTTGTTAAATTTTAGCAAAATAAAGAAAGGTACATTTTTTTAAAACAAAGCATCACTACACCAAATTTCATTTCACACAGGATGAAGTCTCAAAAACGCTGTTGCAGCTTTTTGGCATTATTACTTCATTTTCGTTTCATACAGCTTTCGAGTTCTTCATGAAAGTCATTATAGTCCTATTTTGGAAGCCCCTCGTGTAAAAGTGGGTCATTTTAAACAAACAATTTCTAACGGTGTTTTAAAAACAGTGCTTAAAGCATACATCTACAATGCCCCTAGAGATTAATGATGAACTTATTGTCCAGAACTGAACAGTGCATAAAGCGTAGCAGATGAAAGTTTAATATGAACCACTTTTAAAATATGATGTTCCGAAGCTAACCAAATTTGGATTTTTTCTACAACCTTAACAAAATAAATACAGCTGCAGAGTATCCACTATTCTTTTATCCATTTCTACTGCACTATGACGATAACCTTACAACGTCAAGACGGTTGCTATTTGGATCTTGCTGCGTGGCTATTCTCAGCAATTTCCTTCTCTTACCTTCAGTGTTGCACCCCTGGCTTTCAATGTCCTCCTTTTCAATTCGGAATATGTACTTTCCAGCGTTTCCACAGTTTGTCATTGTTGGCAAATTAACAATATCTGGCGTCAAGGATTCGTCTATTGCATAATGCACTCCACCGTCGCCGTACGTAAAGCCAACCTGAAAAGTCGGACATGATTATATTCTGCCACTGGTTAAAACAATATACACCTCACGTATGAAATACTAAGCTGTCATTATTTTCCCCACCAAAATTGATTTTGAGCAAAAATGCAGCAAAGAGCATTATGTTTATTCCACAACGATTGTTGTTTGTTTAGGGGTTTTCTAATCAGAGAATTCCTCTCATTTGCTAACATGAAATATTACCAAAATTGACAAGTTTTGACACATGAGAATACTCTGTCACCCATTACTGCGCCATTACTGTAGCTTTACTGAAAAAATCAGCAATGCGAGGACCGCCACAGAACAAAGGTACATATTTCAAATATTCAACCCAGTTACACACATGCACTGAACTGCACCATCTCCGTCAAGATGGCTATACTTTCTAATTTAGAAACTTTAACGATCATTCACTCTAAATCGGCAGTTAAAACTTATGTTGTGCACCAGAAGCGAGAGTCTGCTGTTTCCACGTTATAACTGTCCATGTACATTACATGTTATATGAGTGAACGCGAAAACCGATGAGCTCATTGCAAAAATGTTGGTCAAATTGCTGACGTAGCTAATACCGACCTCATACGTTCGCTTTCTGGTGTGACGTGTAGCCGAAGATCTCTATTAGCCTAACATAAACATGCAAAATACTGGCCTTGTGGCCAATCACGTCCAATCACCATGCGGGAACACAGCCTCACAAGACACGTCACTCACTGGACTGCACCCTATACTAGCGTTGGGAAGGCAAAACAGCCGTCTGATTGTGGAGCGATGTTACGATTAGGAGCGCACTCAGAAGGCAGATCATACAGCTAATCTGCTTTCGTATTAGACAGTATGTGAAATAAGCTTAAAAAGTTGATTTACAAACTATAGTCTCCGCAAAATTTTCTTCACAACGTGCCATCAAAATGTACAGTGGTATTATATGCGATGGTTACTAAGCGGCCACTTTAATCCTGGAAAGGGTTGACGAACCTCCAGATATACGTCACGTTTTGACTTTGATTTTATTGTGTCTCTTTGTTAGAAATGTCATGTTTCAGCTGTTAGG
This sequence comes from Phoronis australis, assembly GCA_002633005.1. Classification (NCBI taxonomy): domain Eukaryota; kingdom Metazoa; phylum Phoronida; family Phoronidae; genus Phoronis; species Phoronis australis. The sequence continues at coordinate 87,854 of NMRA01000144.1, read as the reverse complement.
TACATGTACATATACAATTTTGAACCAAGAAATGGACAGGTTTGAGACATTTTACATAGCACTTTAACCTGGTTTATATTTTTCCTAAATTCAAGTGGGGCATGAGGAGAGATTGTCCATGTGAATGTGTTTGTTTTACGTGCATCTTGGTATATTAACGACAGCCCAAGTGTGCTCGAGTTCCGTGCAGGAAATATGGTCATGCCAAACTCCTGAGAGTCACAGATTAATTGTACCCCAGGTATCTAATATTGGCGAAACCGTAGTTACACGACAGGGCTTACCGCTCATGAGGTATTTTGAGGATTTTGATTAGCAAATTGAATAGCGCGATTACACAGTCCAGTGCGGCATAGTGTATTTTACATGTAAGATGCTTCTAGTTTTTATGAAAGTGCCCCGGCTTGAGAAATTGAAAGCCAATTGGTAAATGGTCTTCATATTACATGTACGTCATTTGGTAACTAGTATGCTCTAAGGTGAAAAACGACATTTTCTTTCTGACCCGCATCCTCATACTTCACAGTCCTGAGAAGACCGTCATTTTACAAGATATGGCAAGCACAGCTTCAGAAACGATTCTGGCATTTTGTGGTAAATTAACAAAAGTGCACTTCTACAAACAACTATAATTTCATTATACCTGTAAGTTTGATTCATACCTGAGCCGGCGTGCCTCCGAGACCGGTCGTCTCATTTCCACCGCTAGCTGTCCCTGTAGTCCATTCGATACGAGCGTAGTTGAAGATTGCAAACGAATGTCGACCATTAGTTGCCAACACTGCTTGAAATGTGTTCCCCTGCAAACGTAGTTATTTGACAACAAGAGCTTTGAAGATGCATTTTTGCCCTACATCTCTTTAAGCAAATTCTTTCTATGAACAATTTGTGGCAACTAAATCCGCTATAATACATGTAGCTTCAGATGCCAACACAAGGAAGGAAACACCTCTGCTGGAACATATCCCTGATTGTGCAAAGCCACCTGTAACTTCGATTACATGGGCCCGATTCTCTCTACACTTCGGTCAAATTGGAACGTTGCCAGATGTCCTACTTTGAAGTCAATTATTGCCAAGTAAGCTCAATGAACCAAGAATCAAATAATTTGAACCAGAATACACAGTTTCTGTTTTTAACAAGTTTATCATCTTTTAAATTGTAACTAAGGTATATTAAGACAGACTGTTATAATGCATGCATGTGACCTTCCCTCATATGATTGAAGGCTTACCTTAGATGTACCATTGGAATTGGCTCCAAAGAATGCCACATCTTTCCACGTCGCTATAAACATCCACAATGCCCGGAATTTGGGAAGATCGGCCAGTTTGCCCGTATCCCTCAACTCATTAGTTACACGACTCAGTAAGTCTTGATCGGTTGTTTCTCTGTAGAATACGCTCCCACCATTACCTGGAATTCAATAAAAAATATAATCTACAAATGTGAGAATTCAAAATTCGATTTAGATAGGCGTCGCACTGATTTAGAATAAAGGCAAAGAAGAAGACAGGTTGAACATGTAACTGGTTCAATGATTGAATGGCGGCAATGTTGATAGGGGAAGTTAACCCTCTGTCACACCAATAAGGAAAAGTGGCCCTCTGAAATGACAACAAAACAGAATTCCGTGGGTGGTGCGCATGCCCTAGTTTGGGAGTTTGTTGTAAACACATGGAACTGAGCAGGAGAAGAAAAATGAATCGTCTTGTTGTTTTACTAGACGCCTTGTAATCTTGAATGTCTCAAAATCAAACTTGCGCAGAATCCATCGATATAGTTTATTCTTGTGGTTTTAGCAATCGCAAGCCAAAAAGACATTTTCAATACATTGCAACATGATGCTTGTGTGTATCAATACATGTATATCTTTTTCAGTAAGGCGTGGAAATATGTTGCGAACATTTTGTCCCGTCAGCACGCCATCTTTGGGTCACATCACGTGACCTAATGAATATGAGTCCGAAAAAATTTCTGCCCTCGAAATGCACTCGAGATCAGTGCAATTCTGTGCTTGAGTAGCCTTTATTATTATTTTTGTGGACGATTGTGTAATCTTATTTTGAACTTGAAGACCCCAGCTTTAAAGATTGTTTTGAACTTGAAGACCCCAGCTTTAAAGATATGGGGCCCGTTCCAAGAAACTGACAGAAGTTCACTTTTTGGGTTAAGTCTAACATTTGCCTCAACTCCGAACTTTGAAACTTCCACATCCGCTAAGTTAGTCGAATTTAAAACAAAATTTAAGCCAAAAACTTAAGTCAAACTTAAGATGAATTTCTTGTTACGAACTTCAAACAAATTGAAGTTTTATCTTAAGATTGGCTAAAATTTGAGAATTGTCTTACCATGGGCACACCCAGGGGGGGGTCTCGGGGAATCAAACGAGCCCCCAATTTGGCAAATTGGGCAAAAAGGTCCTCCTCAGTGAAACATAAAGTCCGAGTAAACGAGACGAAAGTCCACAAAATCCACAGGAAGTCAGCACAGATGCACAATCCGTGGGCCTGAACCTAGTGACCCTTTTTTTAGTCCTCGTTGATTTCATTCAGTAAATTTACGCTTATCGAAAGAATCGAGCCCCTCATATCTCAGGCTGGATGCGTGCATGCTTACAGTGGCTAAGTCAGTTTTCTTGAAACGGCCCCATGAGTTCCAGTCCGAACCCGAAATCTCGAAATTTCACTCAAAGTCTAGAGTTTCTACTAGAGGTTGTAGTTCGAATCTAAGAGTCATCAGGTGCTACCTTTCAATAAACACTGGTTTGACAATTCATAGTATATGAATAACAGACTATTAGGTACATGTAATTGTCTTGAGTTCGTAACAGAAGGATACAGATAAATGCCAAATCAATTTTCGAGTTCAAGTAAAACATTTGAGTCTGGACCCTGGCCTCTATCTTATGTGTGGGACTTGACAGTACATGTATTTATCAAGAGAACTCAAGGTTCAGTCACACACCATTCTTAAAATAACACATTGATAATTTGGTTTTGGTGTAAAGGTACGGAAGAATGGATCTGTTTGTTTCACTTTCATTGTCTACACTGTCCGTTTGATTCCTGCCGGTGGTATCAATCCGCGTTTAAACCATATGTTGGCAAGCCTTTATTGTTTGCTGGTGTCCGAATTTTAGCGTGTCAATCATGTCATGGAACTGACCGAGATGTACGTTCAGGTGAGTAGCCGATCGCAAACCCAATCGCCACTCCAACAGCAGATTCCTACTCAAAATGTGTCGTGGCAGAAGGCTGAATGGTCTTCTCTCTTCACTTAGTCGTTCTACATGTACATTGACACTCTGTGGCCTGAACGGAGAAAGCAGGAGTGCCCCATGTGGCAGGTTGGCTTTAGAAATGGACTTTGTTTAATAAACGAAACATGACTTAAATAACGTCTGATTAGGCTATTTTCGAGAGCTGACAGATTCATCAGTACATCCAGCAGCCTTATATAACGCACAAACCCGATCGTGAAATGCTACTGCAGTAAATGCAAAGTAAAAATATCGAGTCCCAACAATACGGGGACACTTGGCGTTATTATCATCACCACGAGCCCTTCTCAACAAGATAAAGCGAGAAACAAAAAATGATTCAAAGCTAAATGGTCTCACGGAGAAATCGACAAATATTGTACGGCGAGAGCTTGGTGGTTCAGAAAACAACATCACGGCTTGATTCTGAGTCACGCAATGCACGACACTGAATTTTCTACTATATCGCAATGCCGCGCCTTTAGAGCCAAGGGCATATATCCGAGATTTGCATTTTTCACGACCTTTTACCCAAGTGTGCGCATATTAGCGCATGTGCCTAAGTTTTGTAGAAAATCCCAGGTAATATCCAATGCATAGACCCGAACATTAATTCACATACACTGTACAACAGCACCCGTTTTGACTACCGATGTGCCTCCTAATGTGTTTTTTACGTTTTCTTCTGTATCTTTGGAGTTCACAGGCATATTTTCACGAAATTTGGTAAATAGATTTGTATAACCTTATTTGCCAAGTCTTAAGTCTATGGGAAAATATTCTGATTAATGCGTTTTCTCGTCCTTTTTGTTCCCAATGGCTTCACATATTGGCGCATTCGCCCAAGTTTCACATATAAGCCCAGTTCCCCAAAGACGTGCATGGGCTAATGGCGCGTCAATACGGTAGGTATTTTTGAACAACATGAACCCGAGTCATTCACACACGAATAAGTACATGTGTACACTGTATATGTAAACTTACGAGTATCCACGTCAGCCCAGAAAGGTACAATCCATCTGCCAGACCTCAACTCTTCAAACGGATGAGGAGTGAATGTAGAGACTCTGCGTTGTAGTGATATTATACCGTTGTTGTTTACCTACAAAAACAACCTTTGCCAGTTGTCGCCGCCACCTTGGCGAATGTTAAACGAATCAATCGTTTAGAAAAGTCACGGGTGTAAGAAACTGTGCAGATGTACGCTTTTTCGTAATTGTCCAAGCTAACATCGTTGATGCGCGTAAAGTGTTTGCAAATGCGTTAAACTGTCTGACAAGATACATGTATTCTATCACTATATTTGTAACATTTGATACCTCTTTCTTCAAAAACATTCTTATTCGGCATATTTTTTAACATGCATCGACCAGTTGACGTAAAAGAAATATTTTCATCAAATACTTACGAACAAGCTTCTGTGCTGGTGGTTGTAAAACGGAAACAGGGTAGACACAATAATTTCTGGAGAGCTTCCATCATCGTTGGCTGGCATTTCAACGTCATTCTTGTTTTTCCCAAATGGATAGAACTCAAACTCCGGTACTGCAGTGTTTGTACCGAGACACAGAATTAGAACTAGGAAATTCTCTGTGAGACCCATTTCCTCAACTTGATAAAATTTGCAATCGGGGAATCTATTTATTTGATGTCACCTGTCACGTGCTATCGGCCCAGTAAAGCCAATCCAGAATCCTAATGCATTCACATCGTGCGCTTGTTTTTGTTGTGCAATTCTTTGATAAGTTTCCAATGTTATCTTTGGAGCTAAGTTTACTGTTCAGATGCGTCTACGCGCAGTCCATGCAAACGTGCCCCTTCACATTTAGCCCGGCCCTCTCGTTCTCGTCATCAGATACATGTAGCTCATTACGCAATACGCTTGCAGGCGCTTATTGGTAGATACAATAAAATGCGGACTTTGCAAAAACCGTTTGTGCAGAGGCAATGGCGATCATAATGTACAACCCAGTTTGTGACGCTCTGTTAATTAAACTTGTGACTACATGTACGAAGGATAGAGCTAAGAGACTGAAAGTTTTGACACTTCTAGTTTTGAAGCTGTCAAGTATACAACCTGTCCCCATAGAAACGGTCTGATTCAGACTTCAGCGTAAACTAGTAGCGTGGGTACGGTGCAGTTTTAATTTATCGGTGAATTTTGATTTTTTTCTTATTACAAATCTGCAAAACTAAATGACAACATGAAGGTCCTTCGATTAATTTTGTTGCAACCCCATATGTAATCAACGGCTCTTCTGGCAAGACTGTTCATCGGTCACTGCAAACCAGTACCTATAATTAAATTAATGATTGAAATTCCTACCTAAAAACTAGTTCATTTCATTGTACGATGTCAGTTTTATGTTGTAACAGCTTTAAAGATCTTCCAGGTTGACTGGTTTGTACAGTTTTTCAGATTTCGAGTACATGTACTTCGAATTTTAATGTCTTAGGTTTACTGCCATAAAGTTACACCTTTGAATATTTATAATCTTTATTTAGGTGCCACTTGTGTTTGCAAAAAAAAAAACAAATAGGGCACACTGACAAAGATTTTGTACTATTACACGTCACAAGATGGGGATTACGGTATGTTGGAATTGTTTTAAAGATGAAGAAGAAGAAGAAAGTCCTTTATTGGCGAATACTTCTGATTTGCCCCTTGATCAGCGAATCGAGTCAAGTACATGTAAATGTCGACCCTTGTGTTCATGTCTATTTTCAGAAGTACGAAGCAATTGTGAAATATGGCCCGCTGTAGCCTGTAATAACGAGAACTCAATATACACATGTAAAGGCAACATTTTCCTAATTAAAAGAGTTCGACACTGTTTGCAAAAAACATGAGGTAATCGTTGTTTTAAGACTAATTCATAAAACATTTAAATATGATTTTTATTTCAAATAACAGATTCTATTATGTAAAAAATGTTGATTTCGTGCTGAGCTTTTGTAATTTGACATTTAAAAATACATGTAGTGTGCGACGTCAAGTTTCACACTGACGCCTTACTTATCGCAACATTAGGAAAACCCTAGCGTACATGTACTTCTTAGAAATGACTTAACTCAAACAGCAATCTTGAATTTATTAAAGAAGGTGTTTCTTGTCTTACATTGTTCCCATCAACTTAGCTTATGTAATCCCCACAACATGTAACATAATCGCTATCTTGTTCAGCGAGTTAATCCTGTTTTTGAAATTGACACACTTTTGCGAACGTCAAATTGTGCTTTGAAAGATACTGATTGAGCTAAAATTGCTCAAAAACGACGTCGGTGACCCCCTTAATTTTAATATTTCACAGAAAACACGATGGGCATCAAAACAAAACATGGCAGTGTCACTACTTGTGTAAAAGTCGAATCAATGAAATTTGAGATAATCAAAATCCAAAAAACCTGTTTATTAACAAAACACTGCCAGGGCAAGAAAATAAGTGAACTGGGAACGTGAATTAAGAGGACAAATATAAAACTGACATCGTACAGCAAAATTAATATGCTTTGAAAGGATTTCAAACATTTAGTTTATTAGAGGCAGGTTTTCAGGAACCAATTCAAATTTCTCATTTTTGTTACCTATGACTTTGTTTAGTCGGTTTAGAAATATTAATTATTTTGTGACCCCGCATTGCTTGTAGATTTATACAAGGGACACAAGAGAAATTCCAAATTTGGCAAAATTCGGAACATCATATCTCAGAAAGGGCAACGTTCAGGTACTACGATTTGTACAGCATATATATATTAGCAAACCCAAATACTCAGCTAAATCGAAGGACACACGGTACGGCTGGACAGAGATGACGGTAATATCCTTGGCCCCTACCACAACCGGGCGTACCGGGTCAATACATTTGTTCATAAATCGCGATAGATAGAATCCTTTGATCTCATGAACTCTGGTCTAACTTCTCTTGTCTTTTGCGAGGCAATTGCCGCATTAGTGGTGACTTTCTTGGAATAAAATACTAACTGAAATGAAAACTATCGTGAAATCAAACTGGTGATCTGTTTTAGTTCTGAAATTGAATTCTCTATGAAAACGTTATTTTGGAATCGTTTCCTTTTCGAAGAAATACTATTTGTATTATCCAAACACGATTTAGTTAACGACTTTTGATACACTGTACCCGTTGACGGAAGATTGTTGTACTGGGCTTTGGTAACCCGCCTGAAAGATCACCTCACGCTTAACTGACATGTATGTTGTATCTATCTTAGAAACTGCTTTCGTCTGGTATTGAAACTCTACCGGGATATCTGAAATCCATATGTTAATAACTGTGGAACTGGTGTTTGTGTAGCAAACAGTGTAAATTAGTGTGTCAACATAGAATACTATATACTTTATAATATTAATAGTTTCTGTATCGTATGCCTAACTTGGCATTGCCTAAATCACCCAATAACACATAACAAGTGCGGGGGTACCACTAAGAACAAAGTGTCAAAACCATATTTCTACCTCTGGTCCTTCTTGTTAGCCTACTGCTAATTGGCCACTGGACCAATTATGTATTGTGTGTGACGGTGAGAACATCTTTGTCTAGTTAATTGAAATTCAGAACTCGTTTTTAAAACTGTCTTGCTGAAATGCAGCAGTTTAAATCTAGCTCTGACTTGTTAGTAGCTGGTAAAAGAAGACACGATGTACGTCTAGATACATACACATGTACATGTAAGCTTTTACAGTACAAGAGATAGTCTGGATGAAGAGAACGTCAGGTTGCTTTCGGTTGACGCTATTTACAATTGGGACTATGGTTTGCAGTCATTGAATTTTGTCAACATCATTCGTGATTAATGGAGACCCGGAAAATATAATGTGATCCCAGGCCGCCTCCTGGACTGATGTCGATAACGCCTGTCTTACCCGGCAAAGAGAGAGGTAACGAGTTCTATAAGGAAATTTCTTCGAACGTCAAGTGAAAAAAACGTGGAGGCGTGACTTCAAATGCGTTGTCAGAGAGGTGGTTCGTTTCCTGGTTTGTACATGCATACGGTCCATTGACGCATTCATGGGTTGCTACGTGTTGGCCTACGTGCATTTGTTGTTAACATTAGATATGCTTATAGCGCTGTAAGTTATAGATGACAAATCTTTTAAGATAAGACGTCCGATAAGCTATTATGGGATTTTAGTTGATTTACCTTGGGCAAAAAAAACTTGAATACCAGGAAATGTTTTCGTATGGAAAATCCGGTTGACGTAGATAATTTCTTTAGCTTACAAAATGAAATATCAGTTGCGAAATTTCGGTCGAGATACATGTTTATCTATGATATTGTCAATATGTATTTGTACGATACCTTTTCCTACTCTGTATTCAGTTCAATCAACTTTTGAATTAAACTGAATCATTCTATTCAGTGTCGGAAATGACTGAAAATGTCATTTGTTTCATACAGTGTTGTGTTCTTTTAGTATTCGAAATTCCAGCATGTTGGAAAATAAGGAGCAATAAACTTATCACCCACAATTGGCAAAAAGTAATAAGTCCACAGCTAGAATTCTATCGCAAGACAAACGAAACCGTCACGCTGGAAACGTATCCTTCTTTTCAATATTTAAACATCTAAATACAGTTTTGACAACCGACAACTTTGATCAAAGGAACCTCATATACGCCTATATATACATCTACGAAAATCCCGAAAATTGGAAAAAAATCAGTTGCTCATCATTGACAGACCGTATTTTTATTACGTCATCAAGTAATCGACAGTTAGTCATCATTCCGCAACTGGTACTCATGGATGTGATTAAACCCCACATTAAAAACAGGCGGTTTGAAATACGCGCACACAAGCAGTATAAGAAAAGATTTGGGTCGGTAATTGAATTTGTCTATTCTGCTGACCCGCCTTCAAAAAATAATTATAGAACTTAGCTGGCAGGATTTAATAGAATAGCCTTAATTTTTATTGTGGGCTGTTCTCTGAAAACGTAATCTTTAGACAATTAGTTGGCTCCAGTTCACTTGGCCAAGATAAGGCAATAAAAAATAGACTGAATAGACAAAAATTGACCTACGACTTTGAGTTGGCTTTGCCAGGGCGGTGCAATTGCTAACACCCCAAGCGTAGCCTACTTATCTTTTTCGTTTTCAATTCTGTTTAGGCATCTAAGTATCATAGAAATTAATCTATTTTCGATTCAAAATACATCATTTTTGCAATAGACCTAAATTGCTGCAATATACCGTTAGTGTTCAAAGTTATATCATTTGTCATATTCCGGCGATTTCTGTAATAATTTGGAGAATTGTGAAACCATTTGTTTCCCATAACCAACCTGCCAAAGGAGTTCGGTCTCGTGCTAAACCGATCAGCGCCATCTTGAGGCTTGGGGACGAGGCTGGGCCGATTATCGAATCCATGGATAATTGAATCAAATGTTTATTGTCAGGTCACGGCGTCATTGGATTCAAAATGGCAGACACCACTGACATGGCTATTTTGGAGGACTTGAAAGAACATTTGAGGACAGCAAGAATACCTCACGATAATTTATCGGCTTTAGCACAGAAAGGAGACGAAAAGGTAAAAAACTTCATCCGATTTGTAACTTTTGCCGATATTCAGCTCTTTTTACGCTGCTTTCAAGCATCAAGTACCCGATTTCTTCACTCAGACAGTTTTAGTTCGGTTTCTGTCCAGCCTATACTTAGGCAATATACATCGCCCTGTAATGCACCCCTTTTAAAAGTTACTCATTTCAAAATACAGCGAATCAAATTGGTTGAGGCATACATATATACACCTTGAGATATAATTAACACAAAAACCATGGCATGAGAAACAGTTTAGTCAGCATCGTTAGACGTTACGCACCCGCGCTGCGGAATGAATCATCCCGACTGCCTGGTCGGCCAGCCTTGTTTGACCGTGGCAAACCAATGTTTACATAGTCCAGCTCTCTTATTGTCTTCTTTCATCTGATGCTCATGTACTCCATCAGTTATGTTGCAAACAGCTCGCCAATATTTAAAAATACTATTTGTAAACGACTTTCAATAAAAGCCTTGAAGCAGATGTGTCTTACATGAAATACATTCACTAAGAAACATTGAATGGGGAAAAATAGTTGACTGTCATAGAAATTAGCCTTAAATTTCACCTGTTGACTCCTTGATATGTGTGACTGTAAAGCTCTAACCAGCTTAACCTGTGTACCAGCCAACACAAAAGGTGTGCTTGACAAGTTTAATCAAGTTAGATGATGATAGTAGAAATTTCTTGATTTTTATACTGCAGGATAATGGTAGGTAAGGATAAATTGAACATATCCATGAAAATCTGTTGCAGTTCTTTTGAGATTTCATCAATGGGTGCAATTTTGAGGAAGTTACTTGAAATCATGCCTGTTGATGAACAAAAAGTCAAATGGAAACAAATCGTAAAAATTCCACTTGATCTCTTCTTTCCCATGCTACTTTTTGCCCTTGGTGTTACACGCCAGGTCACGTGCTTGTCCTTCCCAGAGTCGTGGTAAGTGTTAATTATAACTCAAAGTATATGTATCCATGTTTCATTCAATGTCATTTACACATATTTTGAAATGAGTAACTTTTTATGGGGTTACATTTACACTATCGACTGTGTACGCCTGCAGAATACATGGTGCTTTAATTGTGTTTCCTAAACCCATGGAAAGCTGGGCAATTAACGCATAACAAGATGTTAAGGTGTTTCACCATCAGCACCACACTCAATGGGCTACAACACTCCCCGTTTACCCTTGTCGTGCAATGCCCAGTCTGTCAAAACTTAGAAGTTTTTTTTTAACCTTTTGGTTTGGTCATAGTGGGAAGGTTCCCTTGGTTTGTCTTCAAGAAATACATAACTGAGCTGCTCAGACTGGATATGTACACAGCTGAGCTGCTCAGACTGGATATGTACATAACTGAGCTGCTCAGACTGGATATGTACACAACTGAGCTGCTCAGACTGGATATGTACACAACTGAGCTGCTCAGACTGGATATGTACACAACTGAGCTGCTCATACTGGATATGTACACAACTGAGCTGCTCAGACTGGATATGTACACAACTGAGCTGCTCAGACTGGATATGTACACAACTGAGCTGCTCAGACTGGATATGTACACAACGGAGCTGCTCAGACTGGATATGTACATAACTGAGCTGCTCAGACTGGATATGTACACAACGGAGCTGCTCAGACTGGATATGTACACAACTGAGCTGCTCAGACTGGATATGTACACAACTGAGCTGCTCAGACTGGATATGTACACAGCTGCGTACACTCATGCTCCAGCATAAGATAAAAGGTTCAGGCACATAATGCAGAACGCTATCTTGCTCAGTTTTGCAAATCTGCATTTTCAATACCATTTCTAAATTTCTAAATGTGCCTTGGCCTAGTGTATTTTGCAAGTCCGCTTGTTTTTAAGCTCATTAATGCAAGGAATAACATAATGAAAGTTTTTTTCTTCAGGGCTTTTATGACAGTTTGGCTGTAAAAAATGATCATTGCATGGGTGGTTACCCAGTGCAGTGTTATAGTAATGTGCGTGCAACAACATTTGATGCAATAACCCATGGTTTAAGACTCGCAGCTCATACTACTTGTACCCTGTTTTTCCTATTCCTCTCCTTAAATTAGAAGTTTACTTCTCAAAATATTGATTGTTTACAGTACCACTTGCATTTGTCCTTTTATCCATTATTTCATATTATTTTGTCTTTAACGACACCCTTTTACGACACTCTTATCTTCAGTTAATTAATTTGTACGTATAATTACAGCTGGTTGAAAATATTATGAGTGACAAAATAAACATCTCAGGCACTGGGCCAGAAGCCAAGCAGAGTCAACTTTACGTAGGTAAGCATGTCTTTGGTGATCTTTATGCATGTACTAAAACCCTATGCATCAATCAGTTTAGATTGCTTTGGCCTTTTTTCTTTTGTAGATCTTTCAAGTGTATATTGTAACATACACCAGTGTGTTGGCTTCTTCAACATGTAGTAAGATTCTCTGGAAAACGATGTTTAGTCAGTTTAAGTCAGACAAAAGGCACTTGAGATTTAAAGGCGAAGGCAACCTTTTTTCATGTCACTTTTAGCAAAAATATGGTTCGTTGATTATCCCAGACACATTTTTCACTTAATTATAGCTTTTTGTTAGTTGATTATTTTCTCGTTCTCTTCTCCGGAAGTGATGTTTTGGGAGGCAAGAGTTTTGCGCCAATTTCTTTTCATTGTAGTCTGACTGTGAGGGTTGTCGAGTCAGTCATTGTTCTACCTCGGTTGTGATAAGTTCGGTCGTCGTTTGCTTTTGTTTACAAGTCAGTCAACATGTCACGCTGTTGCTGCGTTCCGGGATGTACTCAGTATCGTCTCACAAGCGCTTTGGGTACCTTGCGTTGCTTTCCGAAGGATGACACACTTTGCCGTACTTGGCTAGCTCGTTCATGTGAAGAACGCAGTGCTACCCGTCCATGCAATGTACAGAGCAGTGAGGGTTACCGAGTGTGTGGCAAGCATTTTCTGCCGTCAGATTACGACAGAGATATGTACGCTGAATTGATGAAGGTCCCTGCGAAACAACGCCTGAAGAAGGGTACTATACCGTCGCTGTTGATTCCCGGCAGTGCCCCGTCGCCAACCCCGAGAAGTGCGTTTTTGAAGCGAGAAGCCTCGCGAGCTGTGGCCACTATATACAGTGACTGAAGGCACTTCATCTACTGTCACCCGTGCCTCCGAACGTACCCCATTGCGTGCAATTCCAGGAACTAGCAGTGATTCGCCCTGTGCTGTTGTCTCTAACCCAGAGCCTGTAAGCAGCCCTGCAGCGATGTTGAGTAGTGGGAGTGAATACAGGCCCAGTTCGACACCCAGTGAAGAGGACAGTTAGTGATCCAATGAACAGATCGGTGAGCCTAAGTTTGATAAGTTTAATGTGGACTTTTATTGGAGCTATTTAGAAGCTGCCAGGTGTGTGGCGAGGGAGTCCCACGGCAGGATGTAAGCAGTTTGGGTGCTCAGATCACCCTCCAGTGGGAGTGTGTCGCGAAACACTTGGGCAAGTGGGACAGTTCTTCCTCTGTAGGTGAGACAATAATGAGTACACCCTAGTACGCAGCAACAGCGTGGCATGTTGACTGACTCATAAGCAAATGCAAACGACGACCGAACTTATCACAACCGAGGTAGAACAATGACTGACTCAACTGCTCTCTCAGTCAGACTATATGAAAAGAAATTGGCGCGAAATTCTTGCCTCTCAAAACGTCACTTCTGGATTAGACGACGGGTAATTAATTAATTAAATAACGAAAAGCAGTAAATAAGTGAAAAATATGTCTGGGATAGTCAACAAACCTTATTTTTGCTAAAAATGACATGAAAAAAGGTTGCCTTCACCTTTGAATGTCATAGAATCCTTGTTTATAATCACTGACAAAATGTAAAACAATGTGATAAGCCCAATCATATCATATGTCATAGTAATTTTAAAATCAATAAGGCAACAGGTTGAAATATGAAAATGATCAAACCCCTATTGTTTTTAAGCTTACTTAAGCAAGATGTCTAGTCCCTACATCTGTTACACCTTTGCCAGAAAAAGAAAACCTGGATGTTTAATTAAATGTAAATTTTCAACTTTTATGTGTCACAAGCTGTACTGGACATTGGTCTTGTTTTAGAAGGATTTTACAAGGTCACCACCTAAAACCGATGCAAGGGCTCAGTGTATCAGTTAAAGTTGCATTTCACCTTTATTAGCTAAAAACAAATTAAAGTGGAATGCCTTTTACTTTTAAACTGATCCACATAATATTCCTTACTGTGATAGGATTCTGCTTCCTTTATACCAGTACCAACTCAAGTCACAGGCAATGTGCACCATTTTCAAATTCCCAATTTTTGGCCAACCCGAATTAAATGTGAAGCATTTTTCTTGACTCCTGGTGGTTGTGATGTTCTTGTTGTGAAGAATGCGATGAGATTGATTTTATGATTTGATGTGGCAAAATGCAACTTTAAGTTATTCAAATGATCAAAACTTATTATAAGCTGTGACAGGATTCTATTTTTGTTTCCAACAAGAGCTCAAGACAATGCTGGAGAGTTGGTGTTGGATTAGAGCGAAGTGCACCTGCCTGTCTGTTAATCTCATGAATGTGTTTTTATTTTTAGCTTCATTCTGGGGATTCAGAGATATTGTGAAAAGATTGTTTGACAGCGACGCTGAAAACCTGCTAGGTAAATATTTTGTCATGTGGGCCACTTGTTTCTGACATACTATTGTCAAATCAATCGGTTTAAAGAATAGATGTCGAAGATCCTTTATTTTGAATATACAGTAGCTTTTGAATATGATGTCTGACTAATCTGCTATTGATTGGTTCAAATGACTGTGTCTTAAGAAAATTTTTTGCAAAAATGAAAAGTTTACAACCAAGGAAAAATAATAGTATTAATAATGTAACCATATTTTGTTTGATACAAATGTTCAGGTCAGATGAAATTTCAAAAATATTGTAGAGCTTTCTTAGTTATCATATAATGTCATTTTCGTTTTATGCAACTGAGTGTTTTTTTAAAAATCATGAAAAGTTCTTCCATGCAAACATGGATCAATTGGTTTTTTATTGTGGTAACTCATCCTCGGTTGCTTTGTAGATGGGAGAACTGTGAAATGCAAAATTATGCAAGACTTTAGGAGATATCACCATCTATTACGCTTTGTCGAGCTTACTTTGAGATAAATTTTTGCATCTAAAACCATCTGACTTGCAAACAATGAAATACTGTATAGTGTACAATTTAATCCAGAAATGTCATGTTTTGAGATCATCAAGAGATTGTCAATGATACACATACCAGATAATTCTGGAAATGATTATGATAACGATTACTGAACAAACATTTATTCAAAAGGTCTTGTTATTTAGCTGTACCAAAACTGTTTGGTGATGAGGTGCCAAAAGTAATTTACGACACACTCACTGACCAATATGTGACTTGTCTGAGGTTCTATAATGCTGTTAAACTCTGATTGTTTAAGGTTTGACAAGACCGTATGATTCCACCAAGGGTGCTTGAACATTTTAATTCTACGTTATCTTGTTTAAATTTCACTCTTGGCCATGAAGTGCTGTGCCATATTCAAACAGTCTCGACATTTTCATCTATTCTTTCATTGCAGACGTCAATGCTCAGAACAAAGGCACAAATTGGACAGCTTTACATGCAGCAACATTTCAAGAACATGGGCCCGTGAGTATTGTGACAAAGTATAGCAGTTTTCAAAAAATGTTGATAGAACATGGGCCCGTGAGTATTGTGACAAACTAGAGCAGTTTTCAAAAAATGTTGATATCAAAGTTCTTCGAAATTTCTTATTGTCATAGTTGTACCAAAAACTCAGAACATAACAGAAAAATAATGACATTTCGCTATATTACTCCAAAGTTTCCCTGCCAGTTAATTTCGTCAAATATTTTTTCGAAAGCTACTGTATCCATGATATAAATCCCTAACACCCTTTTGTGACGTATTCAAAAGACTCATTGACTGGCTAGAATGTGACATTTTATCATGTAGATATGATTGATTGTACAAAAAAACATGATGACCTAGAAAATTGAAAGCAAATAACTTCTCAGTCTAACACCGTGGGGACTTGTTTTCAATCTCCGATGGTTAGAACGGTTTTCAACATTTCGTATGCCCGTGAATTGGAAGCAAAATATCAGTGAACCCACATTTGTCCAACAAAAAATTGAGTCAGTACAGTTTTGCCAGAAGTCTCTATTCTTGACGATGGTAGGATGTAGATTACTACAAAGGTTGAAGATTAAGACTAAAGTACAAGTATTCACCTTCACGGATCATGTTTAAAGTTACACTATTGTTCAAATCACCTTTGGGTTTTCATTTTGCTGTAGTAACTGTTCTTAGACACAGCTTTTTTGTATGACTTGAGAACCATAATTTCTATCTGAGTCAAATTTTGTGCATTATGCGTGCAATTAGGAAGGTGTCGTCTTGGTCATTGGTTATAATAAGTCGGGTGTCAAAATGCCAGAATAAAGACCTGTGTAGTTTTGTCAATCTCATCACTAGAAGAAAAACAATAATTGTGGTTGGATTTTTTGTTTAAAGCTCATTCGTAACTGATTGCCTAGTATGCTAGTTACCAATATAGCAATATCTTTTATAATATTGCTGAATCATTGCTGTGTTGTGCTGGTAGGCTATGTTATGTTAGTGTTTGGCCAGATTGTTTACGAATGTCACTCATCAACGTTTGTACATAGATCCCTTATCACCCCACTTTCGCCATAGGCGAGGTAGGCCTCTCCTGGAGCTTTGTCGGCAACACCTAACCAGAGATTTTATCTTAAGTAGTTTCCTCACATATTTTTTCACTGGCTTTTCAGATTGTGATGCTACTATTGAGCAAAGGTGCTCGCCCTGATTTACCAGACTCTGAGGGAAGGCAAGTAGATTCCTGTCTTGAGATTGGTTCAGTCTAAAGCATAGTTTAGATATTGATAGGCTGTTACTGCAAGTATACAAAGTGTACATGTACTGCAAAATGAATGCTTATTAATTCCTGGAATTATTCTGGGGGTTGGACTAGAACCACCCTGTCTGGTCGGGAACAGCCCACTTCCCCTAATGTTCACTATCCCGAGTTTCGTTACTCCGAAGGTTCATTGCTGCAAAAAAGTATAACATTTTGAACTTCAAGTAAGTAATTGTCATATTTTATATAATATGCAGAATACACGATACTTTCATTATTAGAGGTAGTGACATACCTTTCAAAAACAAAACCAGGGTACTGATACACTTTGTTTGGTATTCCTGCACAGGCATGCGAAATTGGGCAACAACGCGTGTCTTGTGAATACTGAAAAATGAGCTCATACTTGCATTTTAAAAGACCATGAAGTAAAAATATTTTGCGAAATAAAACAACCAAGGGTACATTTCGTAAATCCATGTTTGGATCGCACCTCAACCTCACCAGAAGGAACCACGTGCATGGTCGGGTTCAAATTGCATGTAGGAGGCCACCCTTTTCCTGCCAGTCTTCACTAAATGGACACACATACAATACTTTATGCATGTCAGTTCCGCCTCATTATATAAAAAAAATAATTGCAGGCGGTCTGATACATATTGTACCAGACGTACGCAGGCCGCACATGTGGGCCCGTTGTACTGATCACCTGGAACCATTTTGTGCTTTATTGATATATGGTTAAAACCGAGCTGAGGAGCTAGAAACCTGACTCAAGGGTCTAGCAATGTGGCCCAGTGGGACGTGAACCCGCGACCTCGAGTAAAGAAAGCGCTCACCTATCACACTAGGCCACACTGCCTCCTCTCCACCTCAGTAGCAAAAAATCTAAGTTGTGAACTTTCGGTGTAGTGACATGTAACCATCTGGCCTTGGTCGTACTCAAATAATTGACACCACTTACAATATTGTACTTGCTTGGAGCGGTTGTATTGTTTGGTTATTTCATTTATTGGTGTTTTTTATGCTCAAGATAACTCATGGTTACAATCAGTATATGGCAAGTGGGATTTACATGTAGTACGGTGTGTCCATTTTAGTTAGATCTGCTGCTGTGTATCAGGTGTTGGTACATCACATGTTCTCAGTATTAATGTCTATTGCTGCCTTCAGAGGGTGTATAATCCTTGTGTTTGCTTCATTTCAGAACCCCTAAAGACTTTGCATCAGCATCTGATAAAATCTGGCCGCACTTTGCTGCCTTGAATCTCAAACGAACAAACAGAGTTGAGCTAATGGATAAGTGTATTGTCAAGAAGGTACATGAAATAAAATTGTCAGATTATTACACTAATTAATAATTTTGTTAATGTAGCATTTATTGTTACTGATGGAGATTCCTTGAATCATCATCCCTGAAGAGGACAACAAAAAGCAGATTGCTTGACAACAGTAACCTACATATTAAATGTTAGCATCCGTTGCATCTCTAAAAACCTTTAAATATCAGGTTAGCAAAAAAATCAAGAAATAAATTTTGACATTCGTGTAAAAAACGTTTTATAGTTAAATTGCAAAATACATCACTATATTCTGCATTAAAAAATGGAAGCATCTTCATAAAAATTTTCCTTTATTGAACTTGTTTATTTATCACATATATATAGACTGCCATGCATGTTATGTCAATTTATTTATGTATTGAATTTATGTGTTTCAGGGCTTTGACAACCTGCAGCTTGTCAATAAATGTGATCCCAGATTTTGTTTGGCGACCTGATAAAAGTTCCAACTCGTCACAAAGTCCACAATTTTTGCAAGTTGCAACGATGTCAAAATTTATGCTGACCTCCAAACCTTAATACTACAAAAGTAAACATACATTAGTCTGAATAGTTTGCCAAAAATGAATGTCTCATTTATGATGCATGAACGCAGACAACATGTTGGCCACCTGCTTTCCCCTAGCTTTGGTAAAAGCTGAACATGGACAGCATACTGGGCCTGAGGGGGAAATTGGTTATTTACTGAGGTCACAACTAAATTAAAAGCTGACCAGAAGTTTTTTGGTGTCTTGGCAGACAGTCGCCCAGTTTCCTAATTCAGCTGTCCTGTTTTTGTTTTTAACTGTTCAGTGCCAAGTCTGTTCCATGTTTCTGAATGTCAGGAATTTCACCCCCCACATGAGAATTTCTTGTTTTAGTGAGCTCATTTCCTATTTGGTGACATCGGAATTTTTAACAGGTGGTATGTGATGACTTGATATTATGTTAAGTCCCAAACCCTGTTTTTATCAGTATAGATATCTTTTTTACAGGTTGATCTACAAAATTCTGTGTCGCCACTTTCATCACCTCGCCAACCTGGAGATGGCATTCAGATGGTAAGCTGCATGTAAATCTTTGTATAAAACTGGCTATAAAATGTTTCTTGGCAACAAAATTTTTGTAATACTACAGGTGCACACAATTCTTGCACTTTACATTTCACCAACGCCTTTTTGTATACAGGGTCCACGATTCAACAAAATAGGGGACGAATATCAGAACTATTCCCCTCTCAAAAATATTTAAAAATCACGCAAAATTCCCCTCATCAGGTCAAAATATTCCTCCCTGCATGATCATAAATTCCCCTCATGATTTTAGCCTCAGACAACCTCAAAATATCATATTCATAACCATTGACTTTAGTCATGACGCCTCCAGACACGAGAAACGCCACAAGCTGGTTTCCTTATAAACCAAGTGCCAAATATAGGAGTGCTAGAACCAGTTTTGCGTTACTTCGCTTTATATTGAAAACACAAAACTAAAAGACAACTTCCGTTAGTCTGCAGCTCACAAATGCGCACAAAGAAGTTCTAGAGAATTACAAAAGGCTATGCAACGGAGCATAGAAACATGCAGAAAAGTGTCCCTTCATTGATGAACTTGTTGTGCACTCCTCTTAGAAACAGTCTCCAACATACCACATTTGAACAGCTGAAAACAGTTATAAATCGTTGCTCTTCTTCTATATCCACTGAGGTGGAAGGATTAAATAGCTAAGTTTGAGGATGTGTGACACTACATTGTTGTGAGATAAAACATTGTTTAGCTAAAACACTTATTGTGCCCACATGGACTGGGGTCTTGTTCCTCACCAACATTCTTTCACTCACTTTAAGGTGCTAGTAGTGCTGGCATATTTAGGAGCTAATTTGTAAAGTTATTTTTCCGATGGATGTTTACTGATAATTCCGTTGTTCTGTGCTTGTGTAAAAATGAACCATTGTCTTGGTGTTGCTTTCATTAGCCAAGCAGTGTGACAATGGTGATACATCGCATGTTTTTATTGTTTAACTTAAAGTTGATATTTGCTTATTTGTGAAAGTATAAAATAATAAAAAGCAGTGCAGTATGTAAACATCTCAAAAATTACCCTCTAAGTAAAAAAACGATGCAAAAATCCCCCTTTCAGAATACACAGTCAGGCAGCTTTCCTCTTGGCTGAGTACGGGCCCTGGTATATCTTTCTGTGAATCAAACTTACAGCAGTCAATTTCCTAATTGTTATTCATCTTAAATTTTGATATGTGTGTCTGCTATACCCCTTCTAACATCTCTATGATGTTCTTCCCAGAGGTCCGCATCTGTTCCGAACAGTCATGCATTTTCTCAATTATCACTGTAATCCATACTTCTCTTTGTCATCATCAGTCTACCAAACCTGTCGTAACACTGCTGCTTTGGGTTTACTGTTCCACCACAATATCCCACTAATCAGTTGCCTGTGTTTCCCACCAGGCGGCGTACTCTCAACCAGAGACGGGTCAAGCCAGTCTGACCAACCCAGCTCTTGCTGCCATGAGTGGTGATGTACTGGCCGATGATAAACCGGATGAGGGTTCTACTCAGCAAAGCAAACCACAGTTGGATATATATAACTGACAGTTACCCGCACAAGTTTAGCTGCATGGGATGGGACTATACTTGGAGTCGAAGTTAATACCATATAACCCTTAGCTTTGTGATGTGCAAGTTTTGATTTAAGCCTTTACTGTTATAAAATTGGTCTTATATTGTTCCTTAGTCACTTTAGAATTTATATTTTGGCTGAGGAAGAACTGACAGTTTGTAAGTTATTTCTTCATATCAAATCCTCAAGATACCAAGTCACTATGTAAGGAACAAAATAACACTAATTTTATACGGTAGTAGTCTAAATTAAAACTCGTTTTCCATAGAAAGCAGTGGTTTTATCCCACTTTAAAAATGTTGCAATTTTTAACATGCTGTATTCTGTTTGCAAAGGTATTGGTATTCACAATACTATATTTTTAATTTGTAATTGTCTTTGCTAATATAATGGAGTGTATTTGACTTGATGCATGTCATGTGCCAATAATACCAGTTGTTATCAAGATGGACATAACATTTCAGAAATACGTACAATTCTGGTGTGGAATTTCAATGCACTAATATTTCTAGACCCTATTTTTGTATCTTTGGTTTATTTGTGTAGTTGCTGGCAACTGCCTGCATGGTTGTTCTGTATAAGCTACAATTTTAAGATAGACTCTTACTCAATAGGCAAGATAGTAGGTCTAGAATAGTTCAACTCTTCTAGTATGGTAAGTTTGTTCATAACGACAGGTGTCTGATCCGTGGAACGCTGTGTACTTTGATTGCAATCTTGGTTTTAGCAAAATTTTTACCCAGATTTAGAAAATCGAGAAATTGAGCATCCTCGCTTGAGTATACTGCCTTTGTCTAGTCCACTTGCTTGTGGTGAGCACCATACTTGTGTACCTCTTTCGTGATTGATAACTGCACCTCAGACCAACTTTGGGTTCTCAGCTTAAGATGTGCTTTGTTTAACTAGACAAAGGACATCTTATGCTTGAACGCTGAAGTCATCAACATTATAATCACGTAGCTGATACAGATTGTATCCCTGTCGGATGGTTTTTGGTTTTCGAATTTTCTCAAATCAATATCTTTGTCGGTGCAAGTGTGTGGAGCGTAAATTTGCTCAAGCTCTTTCAATGAATGTGTTGTTTTACTTCAATAAGCAGTGCTGTAGTGGTAAAATTAGAGGTAAGTAGGCGCTCAATGCCCACCGTATCACCTTGAGCACTGAATTTCAAAAGTGTTCTGAATTCGCACTATAACGTAACTTATGGTACGTAGGCGCTACGTTTAAATGCCAGAAGGTGGTTGGCTGCGCCTACGTGCAACTACGCCCCACTACAGCACTGTCAATAAGTCATGTTACGTTGTTGTTATTTGTAAAAATAAAATTTTGAAAAACTCAGGTTTCACGCTTGTTGGTGGTGTCGCCATTCATTGCTGGAGTTTTCCGTGTAGAATTATCAATACCTGCCTTGTTGTCTACGCATTAACCTCAAGTTCAGTTACCGCTCAAGGGCCCGTGTCTAATCTCTGTACTGGAAACGACACTTGAAAATTAAGCGATTGCCGGACACGCTTTCACTATGAAACTTGCAGCTGTATTCTTGAACCATGCATCTAGTTTTGAGTGCGAGTAGGCGGACTAGGTTTGAGGACAGGCCCATTTAAGATGCCTCACCAGTGTGGTTAGTACTGGAATTGTAACTTTTCGAAATGTTTCAATGCCGTCGGGACTGAGGGAAAGTACCTCGCTGTCCCATCAATGGTTTGCTGTGTGGAAGCCGCGCAAAATCTTGATAAAAACTGGGACCCTGAGGAATTATGAGAGTTTCGGAATCTGACGTCACGACCTACGGGTTGGGGTGTAATATCGATGGTCATGGGACAGATTCCTAATTTATGTTCCTTTAGTTAATATTTTTACCGCTTTCTTACGGTGTAATCCTGGCTGCCGCGAAGTTTAAAACGACATTTCGTGTCCTAGATGTCACTGGCCGAGTTTTGTTCAAATACAGCTGTTAAATGACACGCAATGAGAAAGTGACAGTATATAATTGAATCTTCAGTTTGTCTGTCGCGAAGTTTAAAATGACGTTTCGACTACATGTACTATCTGTCATTGCCTGAGTTTTGGTCGCATACATGTACCGTTACATGTTGCGATGGAAAAGTGACAGAATATTCTTGAGGCTTCAGTTTGTTGTTATGCAAGCAAAGTAACGTACGGTCTTCGTGCACTCGGTAAACGGGACTGCGCGTTCCGTAGACACTCGCGAGTAAAGCTTGGGTTATAAAGAAGTGCGGCTTAATTGTACATGCACGGCGATAAAAACTCGACAGTACTTCATGCGCGCGCACAGGGGAGGGTGCTCGAATTTACGATATTGGGCAAAAAGGTCCGCCTCAGAGAAAGAAGAAGTCCGATAAAACGAGACAAAAGTCAACAGGAAATCGGCGCGAATGCAGTTCATAGTTCTCACCTAGTACCCCGTTTTGTTAGTCTTCGTTTTCCTTTTTTAGTCAGTAAAAGGTCCAAAACGGGAAAATTCGAGCTCCTCTATTTAGGTTGGGTGCGCGCATGTACGATCTTGTGTTTTTGCGACTGTCTTTTGTCTAAGGAACGCAGGCCTGTTTTCGAGTCGCATGCTAGTACCGATTGTTGTCATTCAAGCCAAGTGTCCGTAGTTAATCCCGACCCTCGGGTTTACAGAACCCGTTCGGTCTGCGGGACAAAGCTCCGCTCGGCGGTAGTATTTTAAAAGCGGTTTTCAGTAGACAGAATATTAATAAATAACTTGCATATTTATTTTATCCTAACTTAATAAGACTCTTTTAATTTACTGTCAGAGCTTTTCACAGACAAGCCCGGGCTATACGGGAAAATGGTGATTTCGGGACCCATAAGTTTCAATTAAAGTAAACGCTCGGACTTTGAAGCCCAGTTCCGTGAATGCACTGAGGTAAGATTTAAACAGTTCAACAATGTAAAATTTTTATCCAAATACACGTCCTGCCGTATGTTGGAAAATTTCCCTGCAACAGAATTTGCGTGGCCTAGCTGTCTGCAGAAAACTCCCGTAGGCCTGCACTATGATTTCAAGCTCAGTTTACTATGAATTCATCATTGATTTATTTTCAAATTGTCAGGCTCCTAATCTGTACATGCACTAATACAATATGTGTTATACAAGCGTGAGTCAGTGCTCTGCGCAAATTTTCCAGTTATGCTTGTCATCAATTCCATTGGAAAGGTGTAATGAAGTGTCCCTTTGCTCACAACTGAACACGTGCATTCATCGTCACCTGAATACTAGGCAACTCATTCCAGCCAATTAACTACTCCGTTGCCGATTGGTTCCGTTAGACTTGCCGGTCGTACAGTGTTTTGGGCGATGGAACATCCGGGTAGTTGCATCCGGGTGTTGTACAGCAGAAGGAACACTTGTCGGCTATAGTCGTGGTGACTTCAGAAATGAGGTCTAAGCAGTCGAATCTGTCGTAGGAATCCCGGTACCACTCGTTGATGCAAGTGTCCACAGTAACACAGCTGAAATGGAAGGCCTGAGCGTGTTCTTACAATCCCCGAGACCTTCAAATACATTTTATTTGCTGGAAAATGTTCCATTTTATTTAGATATCGGTTTCTGTTTTGTATGTGGAATAATTCGTAGGAAATTTTGCACATTTATATTTCATGGTGACTGAGAGAAAAGAACGACGGAGATCTCAGTCGTCACAAAATTGATAAAGACCGGTATCCCGCTTTTTTGAAAAAATCTAATGGCTTTTGTCTTTTGGTTTTCGGCTTAAAATCAGTCTAAGGATCGACGGTTGGAAGTAAAAAAATCTGACCAGAAACCGAATTCTAAAGACAAAAATAATTTCCACACAAACAGACACGAGACACAACGTTCCGAGAAACGCAAAAGACAAAAATCAACTGTTTGGCTAATGACAAAAGCCACCAACTTTTCGGGAAACAGGGCGCAGGTACATTGTTATAAACCATTGTTTTTTTGTTAAATACGTGTACTAATTACTGATTTAGACCAATTGTCTTAGTAAAATTAATCTCATTTTGCTCTATACTCAGTTGAGAAGTCATCTCTGGGCTCGAGAAGAAGTGGCATTTATTTCTTCAAAACAAGCTCATAAAATGTCACGTCACACCGTAACCTAAACTTTTATCAGGCTGATCCCGAGCAAAGAACTCTCAATTCTTTTCAAGCCCTAAAATCACCTTATATTTGACTAAGGAACATTATGAGACCAATTTCATTTTATTACGATGAGTGGCCAAAATCAAAACTTGTTTTCTGACATAACATAGTGGGTTTAATGCTGCTTTAAAAAGAAACTTTGTTTGCTGATATCTTTGTTGTTTCACGGTAAATAAAATTTTGAGACACAGTGTCCTGCTTGTAGACAGTAAGAAAATATATAGTTCAAACACGAAGCCGTCCGCAGGTAGGTTTTAAGACATCCACTTACGAAACAAAATGACAATTTCGCATTAAATGTCGGTCTCGTCATTGAAAATGTTTGTAATATTTTAAGGCACCAGTTAAGATTTTACAAGCATAAGTATTGAGAAAATACCTAAAAATTTATGTAGTTTTGTTGAATCTTCAGCGAATGGACTTCAAGAAAGATGACAGTCGCCATTAGCGCGAGAGCGACTGTTACCTCAAAATATACTACACGTCTCCGTGAAGCATTTTGATATTTTTCGAATTTGAATAAAAAGAATAATAATACCAGAGCGCACGAACACCTACCTCTTGGTGATCTGCCGGCGGTTATCTCTGTCCACAAGCGTGTTCATACAGTACTGTTCATTTGGTCCGCACGTCTGGCGCTCATTTGCACAAGAACCTTCGTCTGAAATGCCGCAGGCAGCGCAATAGAACGTTGACGATGAGTTGGACGCAGGTATTGTTGCTTTACTTGTTCTATAGGTTGGTTTCGACGTAGTTGCAAGCGATAACGGTTTTGTTTCTGCTGTTGAGCTTTGGGTTACCGATGTTGTTGAGCTTATTGGAATCTTTGTGTATGACGATGTAATGACTTGCAGGCCTCCTTTGGTTTTTGCGGTGTCGGTTATCAATAAGGTTGTTTTTGCTTGTTTGGTTACCGTTGTTAAAGGGGCTGACGTGGTTGAAGTTATTGGTACAGTTGTGGATGTTTTCATTGAGGTGGTTGATACCTGTTTTGACCCGGTAGAAGTTGTTGGTGTTGTTATGGATATTTTTGCTGTAGTTGTTACTCTTGTTGACGTAGTCGAAGTTGTTGGCGTAATTGTGGATGCTTTTGGTGTGGTTGTTACCCTCGTTGGCGAGGTCAAAGTTGTTGGTGAAGTTGTGGATGCTTTTGTAGTGGTTGTTACTCTTGTTGGCGCGGTCGAAGCTGTTGCTGTGTTTGTGGTTGTTACTGCTGGAGTGGTTATGGTTGTTATTATCGTTGACTTGGTTGAAATTGTTGCCGTTTTTGGAGTTGACTTGTTAGAAGTTGTTTTCCCGGTTGTTGTTGTTGGTAGTGGTGTGGTTATTGGCGTTGTCGTTTTGGGTGTTGTTGTGGTTGTTGGTGTTCTGCTTTGTGCAGTGGATGTGCTTGTTCGGGTTGTTGTGTGTTTGAGATTTGATGGGTTACACCTTCCACAAGAGAGTGGACACTGGTCCCGTATACGTGATCGCAGACATTGAAATGTTTTTGCATATGTTTCGCATTGTGCGCTTTGATCACGACATGTCACGTGACATATATTGCAGGATAATCTGCATCTTGTTTGAACAGTTACATATTTGCACCAACCCTTCTCTACGTCGCTTTGGCAATATCGTGACTTGTCTTTGCAATCTTCAACTGTCTGAGGAATAGCGGTTCGTCCTTGGCAGGCATCGCAAGATATGGGACATTGTTTCTTGGCATAGTTTTTCCAGCATTGGTTTCTGTTCTTCCATGTTCTGCACAAGGGTACAAATACTGGGTTATCCTGACATTTGGTTGAAGACCATGTAGCGTCGCAGTACTTCGCGCACTTTTGTTTCCAGTACCCACTGTCACAGCGTCTTGGGTCATCGCGAATTTTATCCTCACAGCCATACCGGTCTCGCGAACCTGCAAATGAAAATTTGTGATCTACCTTTCAGGTCTTAGATTACCAACTCTATTGTACAGTCTGTTGGTTTGTTCCACAACAAAATNCCCCCCCCCCATGACTGAAACAAACGTCGCACGAGTCTAGCAGACAAAGGCGAGAATGGATGATTTGTAACATAATCACAAAAGCGTTTATTGGTTTATTGTACTGTAACTCTGGTCGAAGCAAAAACCTTCCAGAAGTCTACACCGTCCACAGATAATCCCCAAAATGCATTTTTAGCCGTAATACCGATACTGTTCCTTTTATACTGTTGCTCCATGGCCTTCACAGCTGCAGTGCACTAAACAGAGGGAGTCACATACAAAAAGCGAAGTTGATTCGTTCGTTTGCTGAACACTGAACAGCACCTCTCTCCTTCGGTGTTGGGTTCCTTGATAGCGAAAGGCACGTAGGCCTACACGTGAAAAGCTAGGATTAAATAATACAATTCTATAATGTCCAGATCTCGTACCCTTGTGGCGCAAACATGCATCCAGTTAGTGGTGTACGTGGGCAATTCGTTCCTTTTTCTCGTGACATAATATACGTACCCTGGTATACACATTAAGCTATTTTTTTAGAGACAATTGAAAATGCAAGTCCACGGTTTCGAGTTTAGCATGCGTAGCTCGTGTGCATTAGAGTGGTGGAGTAAACAAGTCCATTTTTACTTTGTGCTCAATTAGGACTCGATAATAAAATGAAAATTTCTCTTCAAATGACGAGCAAATGCCAAATATAACAGTTGATAATAAATTTATGCCACTAATACATGTACATGTATGTAGCCGATCGGTTTGGATACAGAAACTTTCAGAGTATTACTGAAGTTAGTTTTTAGTTTCCTATTTCTCAGCTTCGCTCATCAGTCGATGCCTAAAGGAAGGGCAGTAGGAATAATTTGCAATTGTAATGGTATCAAGGTTTTAAATGTATGGACTCAAAGACTTGTTTTTTCTTTTCATCTAGGGCAAACTACAAATATGAACACTGACCCTTGTGTGTTCCCTGCGAAAACTTGCCTCTCACATATACTTCGTAATGAGTCCCGTCTAGCGCCAATTGTCTTAAGTTACTAATACGGGTCAGATGATATCTACATGTAAATACAGTTGGTGTTTTGAGAAGAAAAAGATGTAATCATGTGAAAATATAAATTCGTTATTTACATGTAATGCTACTTCACACCATTAGAAATATGATGAAAGAACCAATTGGGATTCTTTGACCAAAATATTCTGACACTCTCACAATGGCGTACACAGTGGCTCAATGTTTATGTACAAGGGAAAATACGGCTAAGTAGAGTACTCGCCTTGTCAAATTCGATCCGCTGTTTTCACCAAGAAAAAATAACGAAATCTCTACGGTATTGAGGCGTTGTGCATGTCTCTACTGAGTTGGGAAAAGAATCCTGATGTGAGTTACGGGTGCGCCATTTCACCCTGAGTAAAGCGTTACTTGTACATGATTATAACATCTCATTGCAATGCTCCCTCTAATTTACTTAGACATGCATGTTTTGTAGGTCTTAAGGTCTCATTTTAGTGGCTTGTCTTGAACACTTATGTCATGGAAAATTTACCAAAAACAAGGGCATCACATTAAATGTAAAAATGCATCTTACCTATGAACAGAAATCCATCGCCATAATTCACCAATAGGATTGCAATAAGAAAAAACGAACGTTTCGTTTTCTCCTGAACCGTTGATTCCATGTTGTTGATTTGGTCGTTGCACGAACATCAATGCATATACATGTAGTTTTGACTTATCTGTGACAACCGTGGACTTCAGTCCACTTAACATTACGTAATCAGTTTGTGGTCATCATCCCTACATTCCTATCCGTGGCCCATAGATAACTTTCATTAAGTTGCATCTGATTTGACTCGATCCGTACGTGCATGAACTCGTCAAAACACATTCCGTTTTAATGGAGTATGACGTAACTGCTCCGTACATATCCTCAAAACCACAAACACTTACAGCCGATTCCATAAAGGTAGTTTAAAGTTAAACCTGGTTTAAACAGGACTTAGACCAGGTTTAAAGATTATCTGCATTTCTGAAGGTGTTTTAACTTTTAGACCAGTGGTCTAGTAAAACTTGGTTTAACTCCAGTTTAGACCTGGTCTAAGTCAGTTTTCATTTCACCAACGAGGTCTTTATTCTTTAAACCTGTATTAAGATCTTAAACCATGTTTAACTTTAGACTTGGTCAGACCCAGGTTTAACTGTTAAATGTGTCAGACTTGCACTTTAATAGTTTCTTTGTTGGGTTTACCCAGCTCAACACAGTGGGGTGCCTTTGATACTTTAAACCTGGGCCCAGTCTCTAATCTTTGTACTCGAAACGAACACAAAACTATTTTTGGCAATTTCTCTGCTCCTTTTGTGCAAACTTAAGATAATTGGTTATCAGACTGTGCTCGAATACATTATAGTTTTTGCATAGGAGTTTCTAGTTCAAGTTTGCCCTTGAAGACCCTTATATTTGTGCTACAAACTCGAGTAAAAACTCGAAATTTCGAGTTCAAACTCGAACTTATTGCTTTAATATTGAGTTTACAAACTGTGAACTATGGGCAATAAATTATCTACGAAAGTTATTGTGTACTCGAGCATAGAATAATAGACAGTTATTTTGAGTTCGCCCAAAAGTAGAGTAGAAAATGCCAAACCTAATTTCGAGTTCCATTTCGAGTAAAAAGATTGGAGACCGGGCCCTGGTTTTACTGAACCAGCTCCCTGGTCTAGCAAAACCAGGCTTTCAGACTCGCTCTTAAACCATGTTGGTGAAATGCAAGTCAGGTCTAAAAGTAGACCAGGTGTAGGAAGACCAGGTTTAAGTCTAAAACCTGGTTTTGTTAAACCACCTTTATGAAATCGGCTGTTGGAGTATTATTGCAAACGTCTAGTGCAACGGAAGCTGCCTTTGGTTCCCATTACTGAATTCCAGTGAGGTTTTTTAACATATTTGAGGAATGTAGTGTCTATGAAAGCAATCATGGTGAAAATGATGTGAAGAATGACATGCTGGTTAAATTTCCGTGCAGACGAAAAAATGAGAGCAATTATTTTTGAGATAATATACATCAAATGATACTGAATATAGCCCATGACATTTTACCACTAAAATTGTAAAGATCTGAATTTCCTCTTTAAACGCTTTTTGCATTTACAATTTGTAGTCAGAAATATTGGCGTTTTTTGGAGGAGGTCAATCAGGTTTACTGCCTCTTAGTTATTCTCTGGTTCGTGTTTCCATCATAGAGATGTCGACCTCGCTTTCTGCTTACCTGCTTCAGTGATTACGAAGACCATGTCATCAAAGCAGAGCTGGACAGTGTGCTCTGAGATACCGTGCCGACAGACGACCAGGTCTCAGTACCGACAACTAATTTACTAGTCAGCTTGCCTTGAAAAATGCAATTACTGAATTCGTGTGGCACGTCACGCCACCTGACGATCATAAAGCAGAGTAATATAGCACATTTCACACCTGAGGAGTGGTGTTCGCCGTTGCCTGAGTACATGTACAACAAATTGCCGATGTATTTGTTGAGGAGTTTGAACCCAAATCTCCGAAGGAAATTGAACAGACGTGACGCCTCTAAAATGCATTGAAAAAGTTGACAACTGAACTACTTGACTAATACGCATGTCGTTGGCTGTTTTGTGCAATCGTAACGTGTTTTTCAGGAACACTGATGTTAATCTGCTTTCATTTTCCCTCTTTCCAAGCATCCCTGGATGATATCGGGTAGATCTACCAAGAAACGGTGACATGCCCACCCATCGATGCACTTTTCCACCAACGACCCAACGGCATCTTGTGCAACCATTTTACAACCTTGCAGTGTGAGACACCGTCTTACTATATCGCAATAGCACTGCACAACTGTTAAGAGGCCTGACTAACTCGCTAGTGAACTCGCTTTAAAAGAGTCAAGTCTTCAGAAGACACTAGTCATTTTGCGGTGGACGGTCATTGTTGTTGATGAAATTTCTAAGTCAGAAGCCATTCTCCAGCAGGTGATGCCCTCTATACCAAACTGGCGAGGCTGTGTTATCAGTTGAAGCCATGTCAACATGTCAATTGCCCATTCTTGGACTCGGCATCCATTGAAGTTGAATGGACATAAATCAGGGCTGCAGGCCATTACTGGTGGCACAGCGTCCCACCTCGTGCAACTTTTGCGAGATGATAATATTTACAAACAACTGCCACTATAAAATACGATTTGAATAAGTTTCATGATCCAGCATAGCCTACATATAGATTTATGACAAGGGCAAAACCTCTTGGAAATTTCGTCAAAATCTGCCGAGGAATTTAACGAAATTTCCAAGAGGTGTCGCCCATGTCATAAATCTGAGACGAGTGTAGGGTTTGTTTTCGCACATGAACCGTAAAAACAATATTTTTTTGCTGAAAAACTCGAAGTGCCTAAAACTTTCAACACGCTTGCGCAATGTAAAGTAATTCTGTTACTTTTTGTTGATAGTTTTATTTTAAATTGCATTCAGCTTTCGTAGGAAAAGTTCAAGTTAGAATCTAATAAATAGTCTTTGAAGGTGTAACATTAAAACTTAAAAAATTGTTGATCAATAACAGTCAGCAAGGCGTCCCCGCGCGTGAGCACCGAGTTGATCTTGAGGAAGCACAGCTAGACAGTCTCGCCTCATTTCTTGAGTTGGGGCTCGTCTCCGTTTGAATGATCGTGGATTCATCGCCGAAGATGGGTCCGTTTGAAAAAAATGTTTGCATGTCCTTCCGACTGGGAATGCGTACAGATTTTTCAATCATAACCTTGTCACGGAATTCCGGCATTGTTTGGTTGGCGCACGTTTGGTTGTTTTGAGTGTTTTGCAGACGATAAAATATATTGCACTACTTTGTGATTCGCCCATGTAATATCAAAAAAGTTACGTATTCGGTGTTATGAACCAGTCGTGTCGTAACACATTCCAGGTAATGTGAGAAAGACTGATTAACATGCTCAAACAAAATCGCAGCGTTCATTTCATTGTTTGGTAACTGCGCCAACTAATTCACCTAAGACCACTTGCCTAGTCAGCAAGTAAATCTCTTTCAAACCTGCCCCTGAAAGATAATATCCGGTGGCACTTGGTAAAATATGACCCGTGATACCAAAAAGTAGCGTTGATGGCCAAACGGAAATAAGGGTACCTGCCCATCAGCTGTAAAAATAAGACTTCTTGAAATTGTGAACGACGTAAAATACTGCATCACCGCATCAGTAAAAAAAAAAAACAAATACAAGCACCATTAATGCATTTTGATCTAATAAATAGGTTTTAAGTAGTCTTACAGAAGAACAATGTGTAGTGGTGGTCCAAAGAACATGCCTATTTTTATTTTTTTTACCATTTCTAGCTGAATTGACGGTCGAATATTCAAAATTTAGCTTGCATGCCCTCCATCGAAGTCAGTCTACCATTGCACTATAGAGGCAGGTGACCTAAACAGTGTTCTGGCATACACGTGTTTGTTACGTACATTGGTAAATCGGTTTATCCCATACGCCCTGATTCTGTGGAGGGAAATACTGCCATGTAATAAATTTTCCGTCGTATTCACCTCCCGCACTACTTCAACATTGACCTTTGACATGGAAATAGTTTTAAGTAATACAATTGTAGCAGTGTAAAATATACTCAACAAGCAATCAGGTCTGACTCAATCGTAACATCTGGAACAGGACTTTTACTTATATGACATTCTGTCTCAGATTTCATTTGCTAGTTATTATATCGTCTGCAACTCAGGCACCGATTCCTCGGTAACCACAATATCTAATATTGTTATTCAAATATTTTCAGGAGATGTTACAAGTTCAGGGCAAAGTTGCCGTTGTTTTCATCTCTGTTATTTCTTTTCAAGTAATAAATCGTTACATTTAAAACTGTTTCTTTTACTAGAGAAAACTCGCAACCTAACGCGCAAGTACATGCAGTCTGAGTTAAGTATTAAAAAAATCTGCGGAAAAAATGAAAAAACTCAGGAATTCGAAGCGTACGGGATAAATACAAACTTCGGTCGATGTCGATTCCACGGAATAATGTCTCGTGGGATATTACTTCATGTACGCCACTCTCGGTACGTTTTGTATATATATATATATCTATTCTGCCGAAGATCAAGCGTCGAAGATGAACGTTGCATTATTGGCGAGTACTTTATGAGGTTACTGCTGAATGAGAGATTTCTTGAATTTACCAGCTTATGACCAGTGCTTTTAAACAACATAACTAATAAGCATTCGCACCCATGGGTGACTCGCACGAACCTCCCCCATTTGGCGAAGTGGGCAAAAAGGTCTGCCTCAGAGAAACAAAAATACGAAAAAGTAGAAAACGAGACAAAAGTCCACTAAAAATGTAGGAACTACTTAAATTGGGCGAATGCACAGTTCACAGCTGCGAAGGTACCCCCCATTTTAGTAAAAGGTTCACATTCTCAAAAATTAGAGCCCCTCCCCTTGCTTTAGGCTGTGTGCTGGCATGGTAAGCCAAGAAGTAGTAGTCTTGTTACGCGTCTAAACGTTTAATATGCAACATATCAAAACCGTTGCTATTGATTAGCTTGACCATCGCCTGCCTTGAAATCCGCAATGGGATGCTACAGCGCCACGTCATCAATTTTGATGTTGTCACAAAGCAACTCTTAACATCTAAACAATGCCAATCTTTTTACTAGTCTTTTGTTTTCTCACCCAGCAAAAATAATAACAGGGCATTTTATTCCTTGCGTTATTTTCACTGCTATCTCATATTTTATGGACTTATTAATCTTTTAATAACATAAAACTGACCACATCATCGTCTTCCTCGTGCCCACCCAGTGTGTGAGGAATACGAATACTAAAGTTTTGTCCAGAAAAAAACCTGCACCATGTATCTCTCCATCTTTTGTTCCGGTCGGGCACTGGAACAAATCCTTTTGATAGTTTCCATTGTGGCAGAAAAAGACCATCTAGGATAATATTTCAAGTACATAGGGAGCCCCTTTTCAGACTTAACAGAAGCGTAAAAAACTGCATTGCGATGTCATTGATTATGATGGTTAACACCTAAGTTTATCTAATGAACCGATACTGTGAACAAGAAGCACTGGTACACCGGTAATGGCACCAGGTGGCAATTACACCGTTCTCACCGTTAACAGCAGGTGATGTTTCAGTCAGATCCTTTTAAAATGATAGAATCAGTAATTTCTGTCCAATTCATTAAGTTAATAGAGGCAAATCTGACGTTAAGGTACATGTATCGGGGATAGTACGGGAGAAATTGCCATTTTGTTCAGTGAAACTATAACAGAACAGCGTATGTCGTAATCAATTACATTGAGACGGTTCGTATCATAAATGCGAACTATTGTATATATGCATATATTTGTTTACACAACAACTGTACATGGTTACACAATGACATAAAGCCTGGAGCATATAAATACTGAACACCATGTTATGCGCCATACCCTTTCTATGGCGGTGCATTGTACGTATGCACTGTTATATTCAGGATTTTGATGAAATCAATTGAAATTAAAGATAAACCAAATGACGCCTTTGGTGTTTCCTGTTCATTCTTTTGTGACATAGTGTTGTTGCATTACTGAGTTCTTTCTGATTTTCCAAATCACGATCTCAGGTTCTACCGCATCACACACATCTTGGTCGCGGCACTGGCTTGAACCAGCTCTCTGACAGAACGACTCTACAGGACGCCCGTGAAACGCTTCATGATATAAGGGAGATCGGGGCAAAATAAGGTATTTAACGTTTATTTGCATCAAGTGATCGAGGAAGTGTAATTATTGTAATTTTCAAACTTACAGAAGTGACCTACTTATACACTTGTTCGGCTGTGGTCGACGGTACGCTCGGATGATTTAAAATGCCCGCACTACATGTATTACTATACTACCATCTTGCAACTCAGTTAGACCACAAACAGAATAAAAAAGCACCCTTAAAAAATCACTGGTGCAAAACAAGTGCCTGTTGGGAATGAATTCATTGTTAGAATTTGTGTGGCGGTGTACTCCGCATTGGCTAAGAACATGTTGCAATATACATGTAGGTAAAATCGACGTAACAAAAGGCAATGAACCAAAGTTGAGATATTTAAAGTTGTAACCCCCGAAAACCGCTTTGAAGTCATGATGAAGTATCATTATTTCTAAAATATATTGGTTTTTTACACCGTTATATCGGGACGACGTTTAGGTCGGTAATTTCTCTTGCCATTTTCAGGCATAACTGCGTTCAGTGCGGCTAAAGGAATGTGCACTAATTTCTTTTAAAAATTACTCATCGTTGACCGTCATTGGTACACCAAGTACCCACCGCTGCTTGTTCTTTTAGTACGATGCATCACCTGAATGTTGCCGGGAAAATGACCGGCCGAAACGTCGTGCCAATGCAAATAAACGGGTTGTAAGGACGTTCGCGTAAGGGACCAGTCAGCACCTAGGACAATTTGAAACTTGTGATGGTATTCAAACGTGACCCATTCATGAACTCAAAACCCAGCACACAAAATACGCCACTTGCTGATTTTGAAAACATTATCATTTTTGTCTGCTAGTTGTATAATCACCTGATAAATCATCTTCTCTCCAAAATCGCTTCTCACAATTCGGACTTTAATTATTTGAGTGGCATTGAAATTTTTCATCTTATGTTGCATAGCTTTCCTCTCCAATGGGCACAGTTGGGAACATCCGTATCAACTGGATTATATTATTGTAATTGATAACTGTACTTATCATTATAAAAATAAATAAATAACGAAATAACTAACTACAATTAAATGTTAAAAACGCTGGCCATCCACGCCCTACAATCGCATAGGCGTCTTCTTGTGTATTGGCTGAAAAATTATCGCATTGACAAGCGAATAATGGTCAATAGAACGAAGGCAGAAGTTTTAAAATAATATTGAAATGTTAACTATGTTAACCAATTGAAAACTATGATTTTCCAAGGCAAGCATGATTTGTTTTTGGAAGTTACAAATTGTTACGGACAAACTGTTTACTTGGAAATGAAATTGAAATTAAATACCGCCTCCTTTGCAGCCATAGCGGTGTAGCCTCGATTGAGCGGGTCGAAGTCATGAATTATACTCACCTAGTTTGACTGCAGCGAGACAATTAGTTTAACCGTTACAAAATCATAGATGTTTAATAGAGTTTTAAGTATACGTAAAGCAGCAAAGAGGATGGAATTCAATGCCATGAGATTGCAATTTAATGGGCCCTCGCATTATTATAGGGAGCAACAAAATAACCTTTTGCGCCATTCAGGTATGTCTTGATTAAAATCATACGATTATTCTATGATCCATGGATACAGTGGCGACCGAACATAATACCTCAATTACGAGGAAGTAGTATTGAAACAAATTACTATGCTGTACACGGAATGCAAATAGACCTAATAATTATAGAACCTGCTTACAGGATACTTTGTTTCTTTTGTAGTTTATATGACTGGTACTCTTTCAAGTTTACAACCAGTACTGCCCGCTACGTGACATTAAAGACACTGTTACTAAGAAAGAATTACGCTAATCCCTATTCAGTGTTATTTGTCGAAAATAAAGCAAGGTATTATTGATCACGTCGGTATCATCAGTTTCAGGGAATCTTGCCTGCTTTCTGTTCTTAACTCACACTGTAACTGTAGAGTCTTTGTTACGATCACATAAACCATGTTTGCTAGTTTGTAAGTGACGGAAAACCTGTTTCTAGATAACAATGGCGATGAAGGCAAATTTCTCGATCAAGACTGATAGAAAAAACAAACAGCCTTATGACAGCCCTAAGCGCTGGACACTTAGGCTCTAATAGTAACAATCTGTTTGTCATCTGACCCATGCATCGGTTGGGTAAACAGACAGTGCGCTAATATCGGCGACAAAAGGTGTTGAGTTTACGGTGTGGTCTGTTACTTACTACATAGGATATCGCTTCCTTGATGAAAAGACGTTCGTGTTTGCTGGGTATACATGGGATGTTTTATGTAAGTCAAATTAATTTTCTACTTTTTGACAACACTGTCAGGATTTGTGAAAGGTTTTCAGCGTACGAGACGATCAGCTGCCACATTAAATACATGTTATGTGTTGGTGTATGTGACGATCTAGATGTGTGTACATGGATCCGAAAGGTATAATTTTTTTGAGCTGTTGAGTGTTCGACTAGCGGTGTCTAAATGGCAATTAGCAAGAATAGCAACATAAACAAGTTTAGAAATACGAGAGTCGGTTGCGAACAGATATGGGGTACATTGCGATGGACCACAACAGCACATGCACCAATGACAAAACCAAGATGAGTGACTACGT
This sequence comes from Phoronis australis, assembly GCA_002633005.1. Taxonomy (NCBI): domain Eukaryota; kingdom Metazoa; phylum Phoronida; family Phoronidae; genus Phoronis; species Phoronis australis. Next base: position 50,649 of record NMRA01000144.1, on the reverse strand, counting down.
ACAGCTGTGATCGAGGTTTGCAGCTGAGTTTTTAGACATTCACAGAGAAGAAATGCAGCGGACTATTTTTTTTCACTGAGTTCAACAAACAGACAGATCTCAATAATCTGACCGCGCACCTTTGTTTTTGTCATAAGCTGGATCCGTGATCGTATAGCGGGGTAGTCAAGGTGAGGCGCGCCTTACATGTACATGTATGTGTACTGGCTTGTTGATTCTGATGCGTGGCGTATGTACTCCCCATATAGATACAGCAACTAAACAAACAAAACCTTAACAAGACTTCAAGATGACCGATTGCATAAGATTAACCGTAGTCCCTTATCAATGCTGTTACATAAATTAAATTTTTGTCATCGCCGCCATCATTGATGTCATCGTCACCATCATCTTCGTTGTCGTCGTCATCGACACAATTGCTGTCATTGTTACACATTCCCTTCGGTAAATTAGACCGGCTATATTCAGTGTGCTGAAGTCAAATGAAAATACAGAGCCATAACTAGTATTAATTTATTTTTGTAAAAATATCTCGTGAAAACATGGACATTAACATTTACCACAGAGTTAGGGGAACCTACATACATGCAACTATGCGAACTGAAGCAAAACGAGTTCCGTCATCCATTATCTATCAAAAAACAACCACGTGACCATGTGTTCAATTTCACACCACATACACCATTTAATTCTTTCGCTTAGCGAGGATGGTAAGATTTTAATAAAACACATGCCGGCAAACACGTTATAGCTGAGTAAACAACCGGTTGTTAGAGTGAAATTCCCATTGATCACATACATTGTATACTCATCAGAACTCGTTCAAACACACTCATGTAATACAACACGTCATTAGCGTGTGCACATTGTCTGTGATTTTAAAATGCTGTTTGTCTATGTTCCTTTATAGGTGATCAGATGTCCTCGCTTTTGTTCATGACTGACAGAAAAAGGATTGTGCGACGTTTGATGAGCGACGAGTTATTTTTCAATAACCAGGTTGCTATGGGCAGAATAGTGTCGGACACCCAAGGGAACGAGGATGTCATGCAAGACACGGACGCCGTCTTCTTCTATGTGTAATTTATATACCGCCGGTGGAACTTACATGCATTCTTGGAAATGCAAATGGTCATTGGACATGGAATATTGCGAGTTAGGACTAAACAGCTCACGTGCATCAAGGACGATTGTACGAGTTTGACTTTCTCTGGACATGTCACTTGTGTCAGCCTACACTGTACCTACCGGAATCTGTAAATGCCCTCGCGTGACAGAAATCAAGATGTCGCAACTGCATTCACAGTCCGGATCCTCTTGCTATGGGTCGATGGACAGTGAGTTGCCTCCCATACAAGATGCAGGTCTGCCAAAGATCCGTCCCTGTGTAAATGGCTGCCAACAAAATAGTGCCAGCACCGGGAGTACCGCTGAAACTGACCTGCACACCTCAATTTCCGTGACTTCATTATCCGAGCAGGCAATCTCCCCTGTTCAGTGGGAAAATAGTAAAACAGGAAAGGACTGGCGAACTGATGGGAAACAAAATAAAAGCAAGGAAATTGTGCCAAAGGAAGGCGTAAAAATTAAGCGGTTACTGTTTCTCTCGGAACTTTTAGATGAGCCGAGAACGCAGCCTTTACATCTATCCAGTAGCAGCCATGAACTGGACTCGGCTTCACGAAAAAAACGACGTCCAAAAACTGCTGGAGACGGTGAACGACGACGCACACAGCTACCGCAACGACCTAAAACAGCGTCCATGGTTATCGCTTGTGGGGATGCGACCAGTCGAAGAATGGGTGATAAACGGGTACAAGCAGAGTCAGTTGACGGGGCGAAAAATAAAATAAGACAAGAATCAATGTGTAGACGACTGATGAGGCAAAATGTTGACTGTCAGACAAAAATTGGCAATATAAAATTTAGGACATCTTTGCCCGCTGAAAAGAAAGTGGCGTGGTTGAACTTGAAAAGAGAACGAGAAGCAGCGGTTATCGAGGAAAGAAAATGTAGGAAACAAAGGGTAAGAATGGGCTAATGAAAAGTAATTCGTTCCAACATCATATCCACTGTTAGTCGGTGGTGATAAAAGTAAAATAAAGTAAAATTTAGTAGGAGACTCGTAGTGAAATTTTTATAGGAAATACTGGGGGAGTATTGCACAGCGTAGTCGCAGGGAGAACGGGTATTCAGCAGGAGAAACGGGATCGAAACTTTCACAACGTTTGTATAGCAGAAGGTCCACTGCACGTAATTTATTGATTTTAGCTGAGGTGATGCAACATATTTCATTTAAAAAGATAACGCCTTAAAAACTGTACGTCAATCTTTGTTAATAATACAAGATGGCAATCGCACATGTTCGAACCGTTTAAGGTTATGCCGGACCCTCGTAAAATGGCCAAATTTGACAAATATCGGAGCATCCAGAAATAGCCAATAAGATTCAATTACACAACTTTCAGATTCATTACTGTGCTTTATACACGGTTCTTCCTAACACTTTTAGGGGTGTTTTTAGATGTTTTCCATGTGAGGCTATCAGAATAGGAATTTTACGATTTTATTTAAAAAAAATCAAAGGTTAGGTCAAGCGAAATGATAATTTAGAAAAGTATTACAACGTTCTGAATATTTCCTATTGAACCCTTATATCAAACGAAATTTGGCTTTGTTATTGGTTACGTTGTTTTGCGATAAATTTACTCAATAATTAGGAACCTGGTATAAAGTCAAACATCAAACTCCACAATCCTGTTCCCTATTCTGAGATAGTACATACTTTGGCCAAATGAGTACGCTGGCAATTAGGAAGGTCACGCCAATCAAACGACACTGTTTCTGCAGTTTTATGTGTATGTTTAATTTTAATTATATCTACATATATTACGTAATGATCCCTGTTATTGAAAGTCGCTCTAAACCCATATGTCACAACAAAAAAGAACATTTCGAATACTTTCCGTTTTGAAATTGTTTTCAAATCGTTTCTTGGTCAAAATGAAGGTCAAAGTTCGCAATTATGAACGCTTCGTACTGCCTATGGCCAGGTTCTACAAACTGGCTTGTCACGGCGGGTCAAATTATGCAGCAAGCGTGGTTTCAAGGACTAATTACGAACTATTGGTACTTTGCAAACGCAGAATTCACTTCTCATGTGCGCACGCAACAGGCGGAGACCAATTTTACTGCGGTAATGGCCGGAATCAAATTTTCCTTCGTGGCGCTTTAACCTCAATCACCAGTCTGAAGATTCAACAAGCACTTCATGTTCAGACAGGCATTCATTCAAATTTAACTTCTCAAATGTCCAAATATTGTCCAAGCAATTCACATGTTGAAAGAATTTCTTTGGCAGGTGCTTGTTTGGAGGGTACATTTTCCCGATACATTATTTTCTTGCGATAACTCTACATCGGCTTACTTCATTTTTTATTTGATCCTTTACATGTACATAACATTACTGCATTGTTACGCTCGTATTTTTCCTTCAACACAAAGCGGTGAATACTGTCTGGCAATGTTGTACATTGTAGATGGCAGCATATCTTCCTACTGGGGGTAATAGTTTTGAGAGTATACTTTAGTTTTCAATCCATCAAACGATATGTTAATGAATTCCTTGTTGAACTCTTGTTGTGTGCATGGAGATACTGGTCGAATTTTTTAGAAGCACTGTATTTTTCAGAGAGATTGTTCTAATAACTGGCGCGAGAAAATTTTCGCACGAGGTTAACCAATTATACTGCTGTGTTCAGCGGTCTACATGTCACGCTTTCGTGTTTTCTTTTTTCTTTTAGATGGTTTTTAATTTTCGACCGAGATCTCGGTGAAGACCTTCATTTTTATCAAAAGTGAAGGTTTTTAGCCAACTAGTTTTCAGCAATGTCCACCAAATTGGAGTGATCACTTCGTAAAAGACGTCTAAGAAGTATATTCGCTCGATACTGTAAACGTACAGATATTATTTTAAGGTCGTCAAGGATTTGTAAAACATGTGGCTTCTCTGATGGAAAATTAATAATAAATAATTCATTGTAAAAATGCGACTCTCGGAAATGACGGCAGGTCTTACCTTTATGGTTGAAATTTGTTGTGGTTATCGTAAGTATGCAGAATGGGCCACTTGCTTCAAACGTTTGCGAAGTGTCCATATTGTTCTTCATTATCCTCAATGCTTTTTATCTCGGTGATTGTCACGTATTAGAACTCAAACGTAGGGTGAATTTTTCCGATTCACCCTACTGGTTTTTATCCATTCAACTTATTATATATGTGGCGACCCGTTTAAAATAACTGCAGAGTTGCTATGAGGCATTACCTGAAGGGTATTTTACTTAGACTTCACTGTTGGAAAGAATTTCCTAGAAGCGTTAACAGACAAGTTTATTGCGAGACAAGCGAGATCACACAAGATGCCCGAGATCTTACGAGCGTAACCTTGCAAAAGGGTGGCCACTGAAGTGATAGGTCGGTGAGGTTATCCATGTTAAATTCTGAGTATAAACCCTTAAAGTATCCTACAGAACTCACTGTTTCCGTTTTGTGAGCAACGATGTTTCGCCGCACACGCATGCGGATGTCTCGAGTCTACGGAACGCCGCCAGTTACTAGAGGTCGTGACCTCAGGTCGGCATACACTGTAATATCTTTATATGTTGTATTTCAGCTCCGAAATTTGTACTGGACCGCTCAATGGAAAGTGGTGTGGATTATACGATGGCTCAAGTTTATGATCAAACACAGTATTAATATCACACCTAAAACAGCCACAGAAATGCAGTACCATCAACTTAATAATAGTATTGAGGCCCGGGATTTAGCATTCAACAAAGATGTCTACGGAAGAGAGCGGGTAAGAATTTCATCTCTTGTGCCACGTGAAAGATTACGCCGGCACAACTGATTCGCAACCAGAAGAGAACCTGTTTTCACTACAGCACAGGTCTCGTTTTGCATTCGTACTTTCAATGACAAAGTTTAAAGGGACTCTAAACTGTCTTTTGGCGATTCTAACCAAATTTTCTTCCGTCGCCTGCTATTTTATGGTTAATTCTTGTTCGTTTAGCTGAAACTGTTTTGCAATACAGATTCGGTGGTTCCAGTAGCGCGACCTCTCATAGATGGGGCACCCATTAACTCGTACCAAGCGTTAGTCATGGCGGCAGACATCTTGAATTTCTAATTCAAATATATGTAGTTAGATCATTTGTCAAGAGAGGTCCCCAGTGTAGTATTACTGCAACAATGGGCCTTGGAGGGTATACAATCAAGAACAGGAGTGGAAAGTGATTGAGGATTAATTATAGATTATCAAAAGTTGTGTTGCAATTTTACCACATAGGGCCTTCCAGGGTTAACCCTGGGTTAGAACGTAGAACGTTCGTCCCGTTATCACCCTGAGACCAGCTCAGAATCACAGAACAGCCTCCGGACTAGATACCCAACTTCTTGAGCTTGGGGTCAAGCAAATCAATCGACCATTAAGATAACCAACTGTCAGTTATTCCCAAGTTCTGAAGTCACTTCCTATCTATATGTGTGTGAACATCAATTTGAGGCCAGTTTGAATACCCGCATGTAGTCTTAAGTAAGTATACCGGTATGTAGCCTTGGTTAAGCGGTATTACATGTATTTGACAAAGAGAGGGTTAAGACTGCGCAGTGTTCACTCTGAGACCTCATCAAAATATTGTAATTATACGAGGTTAATTGCACAGGAAAGAATAACATACCTGTTCAAAAGCCACAAGTCAAATCTCAGTTCAACTTAATCGTTTTAGATCCATACACGTCTGGCCCCGTGGGCTCTGTCCATTCTGTCGAAGGAACCAAGCGAGCGGACAGAAAATGACTGTAGGCGACTGCATGCTCTATTGAGAGGGTTGAAGAGTTTCGACAAATTTACGGAAAGAATTCAGCTGGCCCTCTGTCAGTCGTTTCTTTATCAGTAGTAAGTATAGCAGAGAGCATTTTTGTTCATCTGGAATCCAGTGAAAAGGTTTCAATTCAGAAGTCATCAATTCAAATTTAAAGTCAAGCGGTGTTGTTATCAAGTACATTTCAAAGTACTTCATTTGAGTATTTTAGTAGAATTTGTTATTTTGATCCAGTGTGGTTAACCACATTTTTCAGTTAGATTATTTTTTCCTTGTGGTTTGTCAGTCTTTCAACCCTGTACATTTGCCACTGTAGATTCTATTGACTTTCACCTAAAACTATCACATGCGCTTTTTATACGATGTAACTAAGCGCAGACCTCTGTTGCCATCCTCAGTCTTCAATACTCACAGTCATTTTTATTTCACTTCACTTGTCAATTTTATTTTATTGCAGCGTCGAGTCGGATCGAGTGGTTTTAAGAAAAGGTCACGTGGGATTGAACTTTTATTTCATCTTTTCCGGAAGCGTTTTCGTCGATGTCGAAGAACACGACTCAGCCGGCAATACCTTTCTCCAAACGGACACTATATTAACTCGAGGAAGCTCATTTGGGGTTGGTGTACATGTTGTACCTGTCTGTGCTGGCTTTCTCTGATTCTGCGTTTTACTTTCTACTTTAGTTAAAGAGAGAATTTGCATAGATCTATCTGCTTTATTGCAAAATCACAATTTCGAGACGCCAACACTCAATTACTTCAAGTTTCACCTGCGTGTACAACCAAAGCACGCCAATAATTGGCTAGACAGCGTTTTGGACAGAGAACGCGACGCAATCTAATGTTGTCGTCTGCTTTTTGGAGAAAATCACGGCGTGGTTAGAAAAACGGCCCTTGAGAGCAATACGACCATATGAGCATGTGCCTCAATTTGGTTCAAATTCGTCTCAATGTCAATGGACTAATCTTGTTGGTCGCATCACCGAATTTAAAGCATAGGTTCAAAAAGAATTGTGTGACGTCTTGTTGATACTCAGGCAAGGAAATGAAAAGAAATACGACGATGACGATGACAATGGCAACAATGGTGACGATGACAGAGTCGATAATGACGAGGATATTGGTGGTGATGATGTTGGTAATGATATTGTTAGTGGAAATGGTGATGGCTTCGAGCAGAAAGGAGACGAAATCTGCATGAGACTGTATAAAAACGAAATTCTTTTGCAGGAGTTGGCGTTGCTAAAAGACATCACTCGACAAGCAAATATCAGGTGCCGTGAAGCCTGCGAATTGTTGGTGGTGGAGAAAGAAATCTTCAGCAATGTATGTCCTCGTATTTTTGACCAAGAATTGGAAGAGAAGGTCGACTTTATCAGGTGGGTGAAGGCAACGATCATTTTCCAACGTTTTCGCTACGAAGGAAGCAGTTGCCTCGATGTAGAAGTTTAACCATCACTGATATGCAACGGACCATATTTGAGTTTTTGTGCTTAAAAGCCACCAAAATGAAGCGAGATACATTATTCTATGTTCTTAGATAAAACTGTGTGTACCGAAAAGTCTGTCGTTTTTGTGTACAGGTAGACCAAGTTCTTAATGACGAGGGAAAACGGATCGGGTCAGGCTCTTGAAGATCGCCCCCACTTCTTGTTTCTTCGTCAGCTTTTGGTGACTGTGTAGTCTGACCAAAAACTTCGACGCTGGTTAAGTGCAATTCTCGCATAAAGTCAGGTGCATTGTTCAACAATAGCAACGCGTGTTAATGTGACGCGGGTGTTGCTACCTAGCGTATAACTTGTAATCAACGTGACCCTGACCTGGGTCTTATTCTTGCGCCTCTATACATGTAGCTTTCTCTAGTCCCGTGCGACTATAACAACGTCAGGTTACGAACAATGTCAGTGGCATAACATAACAGGTCTTTCAAGCACCTGTCCGTGACTTTGTTATCATTGATAAAGCAGACGAGGCAGTGTTTTCGTATTGAATCGTCACTTATATGTCTTCGTTCTTTCAGTAACATGCCCCTGTTTCAAACAAAATGGTGGACTGATGACGCGTTACAGAGTATCTGCTTTGAGGCCCAGATACAAGAGGTATACCTGCCTCCCGTTCAGTAACGCTAGGACCTCGCTAAAAAGCAATACTTCGCGAGACTACGTGAGATATTGCCGTGTATTTTAAATGAGAACACGTGACTTCGGCTAGATTTTAGCTTGGTCCTAGCGTAGGTCCTAGTGTTATTGAACGCTAACCTGTTGTTTTTAGTTTAATGCACAGTAGGCCTACACTGACCTTCAATGAGGTTATGCATTTATACTCGGGTTTTTGAGAGGAAATAAATCCACACATGCAGTCAAAAACTAAGTTTTGAATTTGCCCAATACTGTTATACGGAAATTTATTTATCCTGTCATTTACTCAAATTCGAAAAGATTCCCAGACTTGAGAACAACTAGCGTGCCGTTATTGCTGCAGAGCATTTCTTTCACTTGCACATGTACATGTCGCTGTTTAGTTTCCTTTCTCCAAAGCAATGTGACCATCAGGAGATTTCCCGGCGTCTTACTGTAACCACATGGAATTCAAACAACAGAACCGATAACAGTGCTTTGGAAGAGCAAAGACGCGTGTGAAGAAATATGATGTTTTTAACACCAGAACATGGCTTCTAGAGTTTTTGAAAATATTAATCGGATTAAGAATAAAAGTTAGTTGGTAATTGTGGCATGGTCTAAGGTTAGATTTCGGTGCTATTCCACGGTAGAAAAGGTTACATTTTACTTACAATATTTAACTTACCAGAACATCGCTTTTAACACATTTTTCTGTCTTCAAGATAAAATAAAAACTTTTTAGCAAAAACAAAATCTATTTGGAGCTGCTGTTTGTAATTGGCCATTCATGCAGAGTCGAAACTAGTAGTTCTACATTGGTATGTGTCAAACACTGCTCTGCCTTTAGACACACACCTATGGCTGACGATATCGCTACGCTATGAATTACACGACTAATGAATTAATGTAGATCTATACAATCTTCCTAATTGCATTTACGTTCATTGATAGACTAAGATCACAATATTTTAGATCAATATGCCACGCATCATCCATACTGTTTTAAGTCTGCTGTGCTCCCTGAGGCACCAGCTAGGTTGGTGAACAACAGTGTCTTGTCATCCCAATTCAGACCAGAAGTAAACGGCATTACAAGCCTGGGCCTAATATAACCTGTGCCCTGCTGTTTCAATGATGACTAGTTCTGTCCTTTCAGGGCTGGAGATCAAACACAAAACCCGTTTAATGTCCCTATTTTGTGGCCTCCAGCTTCAATTTAAGCGTGTGGCGTGTGGTGACCGTGCCAGGTTTGTTCCTAGATGGGATGGACTCGCGTGGTGCACCTGTAGTGCGCTGCTGGTCTCCGGGGCAACTGAAATTCAAGCATATCCACCAACACTGTCCATCAACAAAGTTTGGAATCACGATTCTGTTCCCCGTATCGTTAGTGATTATCATTAAAACATTCAACATTAATTATGTTTCTTTGAAACTGACCTTTCGAGCCACAACGGGATTTACAGTGTATATGTGGATGAACCCATGAGGTGCTCGCATAATTTCTTTTTTGTTCCACTGCAGTACAAAACAGGCAAGATCATCGTGACGGACAGTGCTAATGATGACTGGATATATATTTGCATGGAGGTTTGTGGCTTTATAATAGTTTTGTAGCGTACTTCCAGTGGCATAGCACAAATGTACAATCATGTAATCAGGCTAGGGCCTGTCAAGGTTGTTTAGTTGCCAGCTAGCATATATGTACAACTGGACATGTATTTTGATGTGTAAAATAAATTAATACATAACATAAAAACTTTACTTTTCTCAATTCATTACCATCTGACATTCTTCATTTAGAAAACTATCGTATACATATACACCTGGCTTGATGTAGGAAGATTGGTACATGTACATGTAGGCCTACTAGCTATGTTACCTTCATCCAATATGAGGTGACCTGGACAACACGAGACCGCACTCAGTGTTTCGTGCTGTGAACTCTCATTTATGACGTTCGTTGTAAAATGGTTTGCTGTTTTCATGAAGTCGATGTTCAGCCTGTTTGCATTTGAGAATCTGGGTAGGCCCTGAGGGATTAGTATTCCACAAGTGAACTCGAAATCTTACTAGGGTGCCGGTGCAAAATGTTCCCCACATAGAGGAAGGAAATTCACAATTTCCTATGATGAGCGAAACGTTTTCGCTGTAAGTGTCTCACGAGTGTATTGCATTACTAAATGTAATATTTATTGCTACTTGCTCTGCAGGGAAAATGCACAATCTACAAGCATTTGGAATTGGAATCTGAACTGCTGCCAAACGGCGATAGACGGCGCAGCACTTTCTACCGTGACATCACAGTTGAGTCACAGCAAGACTCGGCAACACGTGAGGCAAGAGGTGAGTGAAGGAAATTTTATGAACAAACGAATGGAAATGAACCAGCGAGAAATAAACATGAGCTATCTCAGCTTGTCTACTTTTGTATTGCTACAACAGGGACTATAAAATATATCGATCTTCTGCTGTGTCTTTCCCTTGTAAGCTAGGCCCCTCTGAAGCTAGCCCTCTGTTAAAAGTGCTAAAATTTCTTAAATAATGAGCTCCATGATAGGGTTCTAACATCTCCTATAGACCTGAAATGTCTTAGTTATTTCAACATATTGACACATGTGACGCACTAGAAACAATGAAGGTGCATCTACATGTAATACATTAAAGATACAGTACTTGACTGATGGTCATCTTGTGGAGAGGGTTCAGTACAGTTTAGAATTGTCAAAAATCCACGAAGCAATCGTTGTTATAAGTGTATAGTGAATGATTTATAAAGCATTTTAATGAGATTTTCACTTCAAATAAAGCAAATTCAATTCTAAAACATGCGTTGAAGTATTGTTAATTTGTCATTAAATAATTAATACCATGTGACATCAAACTTTATTTTATAATTTTATTTGATACTGAACTCGAGATTAGCCTTACACAAGTTCAGTCACTAGACGAGATAAGCCGCAATAAAAGGAAAACTAGATCTATTACAAAGAAACTTCTCTTCTCAGGTGATTCACTCCAACAATTAATCCCAACAAGGTGACCTAACCGTCATTTATCGAAATGGGACGCGGCAATCGTGATCTTGATCTTGAAAGTGGTGCTTTTCGAAGTCAAGTTGCGCATTCTTAAGTGACGCTGCTTGAGCTAAACTAGTTTAAATTTGAGTCTGAGTTCATTTAGACAATATCAGTGTGTTAAAATGAAGCATAATAGAAAAATAACGAAGTAACATCTTCTATAGTTATAACCCTATATTGTGAGGCCCTAAAGTCCGGAAAAACACACTTACATATAAAGAGAGAAAATCAGTTAACCGCGAAATATAATTAAGGCCGTCAAAACTTAAATTGCAAAGAAATTAATTTATTTTCGAAAATTTTTTAATCAATAATAATTAAATGTGTTTTTTCATTAACTCATGTAAAATTCACATTTTGCCAGAGGTTCCTCTGTGTAGGCAGCATTAAAGAAACACTATTTCAGTAGCTCCACCCCAACTCGCCTCTTGCGTTTTTATTTCATATTTTACTCAGCTAATCTTTATTTGTTTTTCGAGTTAAACAGTGAAAGACTGTATCCACTAGCCACATGAGGTCTAATTTATCAAACCTTTCTCCTATTCAGAAAAGAGGGCGATAACAGAAGCTAAAGAACAAAACGAGAAACACAAGCTAGACAAGACACGTCTACTGAATTCCATGGCATTAGAATGGGTCGACGTGCACGAAAAGGTAAAATGATCCCATTGTATGCATACTTTTCAACAATCGCACTGATAGCGTGCATGCATAAACGCGACATTATCACTAACGAAGCCTTTTCGTCTGTCTTGATCTAACTTGTAAATGGATGATTTGTTTCTGTAGGCTCGTTTATGCGAAACTTTTAGGACTTTTTGTTTTTTCTGTATCCTGATGTTTCACGTGAATACAAAAGTGGAGAATTATTGACTGTTTTTATTCAGTAAGTATTTTGCGGAAACAAGCGGGCGTAAAAAACACTCGCACGAATATTCATGCAGTACCGTGAGATAATACATGTACATGTGTACCTACCGTACGACGAAACACATCAAAGAATGGTCTGTGGCGTGGAACATGTCAAGTTTCATCGTTTTATTCAACAGAAATAGTGAGCATTCTAGAAAAAAACAAACTACAGCTAGTTGTCCAACGGTGGCCATATTGCCTCTGGCAAGGTTGTGACCTTTGTTACAAAACAACCGAAGGATTTTGCGTTGCAGAAGTGTACTGTGACATGTCCTTGATAGACTCGTATGTCACCGCCTTGATGAGTCTTGTGGCCAGTTGTTTCAAAACAACGCCAAGCAGAAATCGTGCATTTTAAATTATATTTCAAATTAGTAAAAAATTCCAAAGGCAATGCTTTTGGTCAGTGTTCGAATCAACTTCAAATTTTGAATGAAATCTGAAACGTGTATTTTAGTGTTTTGACTAGCGATTGCATGCTTTTTGTGACTCAGCTATTGTCACGATTTTTTAATGATGATTTGATTTAGCTGAAGGAAGTAGTCAACATACATGAAGAAGAAGATGCGGTGAAGACGGCCAAGAAGAGCTTAGAAGACAGGACCAAGCCTCGGAAGATCGAGCAGCAAGAGCCCACGAGTGGCGTCACTTCTTTCACGTCCTTTATCGTTGAGAAGAAAGCGCAAGCAAAGAACAAGGAATTGGTGTTTCTCAGTATTGGAACTCTGTCCCCATTGGAAGTTTTCGTGAGTTGGTATTTATGAATGCAAATTGAACGTGTCAAAGAAAGTAATTGATCACCAAAACATGCATATTCAGAAGTCTACGTCTTTTTTGGTAATATTCCATACCCAATAAAATGCGTTAATAGATTTCATGTTTTTGTGTCATTACGGGCATCAATTATCTCCCATGTTGGTTAAGTCCCGAGAACGCACTATATTACCTATCAGTTACTGCGCTTGAGGCGGACCCGCATCCGGCTCCTAAGTACGATACCGGGGTGCAAGTACAGAAATGTTTTCTCATGTCAGTGACATCATCTCTATGTTTTTCAGGACTTGTTTGCAATAGTTCGCAACGGCTGTGGCATTGCTTCGTTAATTCTTGTTAGCTCTGGTGCGAAACTTTTGCGAATCAAAAGGACTAGATTCTTCGCCTGTGCAGCACCGGAAGCGCTGCAGCATGCCAAAATGATATCGAACAAGGACGAGTAAGTACCCTAGAACGAGTTGCTCTGAAGTATTTTGTAGAGTGAGAAGGAGTTAGAAACATTGCGTTAAGAGACTGAGAAGGGAGATTACATGTTTGTCTTTGAACAGTAAATATCGTTCGGAAGGAAAAATATATGGGCAGATATGAAACACGACGATCTGCTGGCATTTGCTATTTTTCTAAAAGGAAAATAACATATCTTGAGGTTGGTGTATTCGTACACTGGCGTTTGCAGTAAGGAGAAGTTCCAAAATTAGGCCCGGAGCAACGTTTACACTTACAGCGTTACTCCGGTAGAACAGAATGTTTTCTAAAAGCCCCTGTCCTATTTTAGTGCAGTGTGAACGATTAATTAATAGAAATGGCCTTTGAGAGCATTTTGGCCAATCTTTTTATATGTCTTTGCACATCGCAAAATTATACTCAAGAGGTCTGTGAGATCACAGGTCTGAAGCTCACAATACGGAGCATTATGATCAGATTTACAAGGTAACATCGTTATCACACGATGTCACTTGGGTCCTGGATACGATTGAGGAAATGCCGGTGTGTGCTTGCAATTAAAGCGGAAACATTCCCTTCTTACACGAAATTAGAACAAAGATACTCATGCAGTTGTGCAACCTCATTGGTTAACATTCCATGTATGAACCTGTCGATGCAACCTAGGTACAAGACAGACGGAGAGCTTTTGTATTCATACGAGCTGAAGAACAAGTGGGACGGATTCAAACATGAGGTGGTCACTCAAGTTATTGAACCTCACATGGAAGAAGCTCGAAGACGATATCTAGTCAATTACGCGGAAGGTATCTACCATGTTACAAAGCTACTTTTCTAGTTGTTCTGTAAAACTTGTTGTATTTTACCGAAAACCAGTTAAGCACTCAAACTCTAATTGACGTCGTCGTTGCCGTCATTCGTGATCATGGGGTCTTCATTTCCCCATGTTTTTTCCGATAGTGATGCAATTATTTTGCCCAGTATCATGGGCGGCACAGCACTGAAAAATGGGGGCTATGCCTCCCCCAGACCCCTCTGGTGCGCCGCCCTTAAGTATGTGAACCAACGTGATATTATATCCACGCATCAACGGCAGAGTCGTATTCAGCGAACTGTATCAAAATTAATTGCGTGTTCCTAACTAATACAGAGTACTAATCGAGCTTTTGTCTACTTTAATTAGCAGTCAAGCGAAATTAAGTGTGTTAATTCATATTTTCAATCTCTTTAAATAGAGTGGTTGTTAATATGTATATTATGACTCATTCAATTGGTTTAATGCACTAACGTAGGCCTGGACAGAGATGCTTTCCAATGTCTACTGTGGTTCTAATGAACGAGTATCTACTCCCTTAACTATCAAAGATGACTTTGGTTTTAGGTAAACAAGCTGATAAAAAACGGCAAGCAGAAAAATTGATGACTGTTCTCCGGAAGAACAAGCAACGACAGAAACTGGAAGCTAGACTCAGAGAACTTGACGAGAAACGTGAAAAGCAAGAAAAGGCTAAGAAGATTGCTTTCGTCGACGAAGACGAAGATGACAGGAAGATCCGAATACTAGCCAGTGCCAATAAAAATGTCAAATGTGATATGTCGAAGAAAAAGACATTGGCAAAGACAAATTCTCAACGGTGGAACGTTCCGATTACTCAGATAACAAACTCGTGACGCAAGGATTGACAGTTCTATGATTCGGTGGTCTTGTTCCAGATTTCCTCGGCGAGCTACCAGTACCCTGAGTGTTTAAAGCTGCACCTCGTCTTGTTTAGCTGACTAGGAAACCAAAAATGGAATTACACCAATTACTCTCATAAAATCCTATTCACAATATTGCTTAGTGGACTAAATGAAAGCTTGATACTTTGGGGGATGGTCAAACCTAAACTTGCGGATTTGAAAATGGCGCATACATGTAATACCTGTAACTTGTGTTGTCGGCTCATTCGGCAATAAGTCAAGTTTAAATGACCGCGGTAACGTTTTAAACTCCAAACCGCTTCAGTTAAGAATTTATTGTTGACATCTTAACAGGGGTGAAACGCAGCTATAAGTCTTTCAATGAGGCCTTTAAATACAGTATGGTTTACTCAAGAAGATGATTTCTTAATTTTAGCAGAAACAAGAGTACTCACACGATAGGTTGTCTAGTATCCATGGGGTAGAATCTCTTAGAACAGCGAGAGTTTTAGAAATAGGAATTAAAGCCAGATTGGGCCAACAATTCTTTGCCACACCATGTCGTCAAAATTCAAAGACGGACAACAATTAAAGTTCAATTGACTGTGTTGGAAAGGCTGATTCAAAAAACGGAAATTTTGGTGGGAGTTTCATATCAGTTACGGATTAAAATCCACGTCATCATGAAATCCTCGCAACATAATTGTGTAACACGATTTGAAATGTCTTGACTAACACTATTTTAGATATACCTTAAACTATTGGGGTATGATTTCAAAAATATAATAACAATTACATTCGAGGGTATATGTGTGTACACGTTTTGTACATTAACACCGGGTGCTCTCTCCGGGGTCTGGTTTAAAAGTCTCCACTTCCATTATCTAGTTGATCATGGGGTACTAGTAAAAACAACCATTCTCGCCAGTATTGCCACCAGGCCGTTTAAATTCGGGCACTAAAAATCGGGGGGGGGGGGGTTATACCTTTAATTTAGTGTTCAGGGCATTCATCGTGTTTACATTCGGTACTAGTATGCACGCTGCTACAGTTCTCGCACTTTCATTTTCAATTAATGGTGACTGTCCAAATCGAAGTCTCGTTTTCAAGGCGCATTTCCGTCTGAAGAGGAAGAAAACGATTGTGACATCATGTGGTTCATAAATGTATTGAAAATGTAAAAAGTACAGAATTTTTAATCAACAAGCAACCTTTTTCCAATACTAACTAAACACACAGTTACATTTTCCCCTAAACTCCGATGAACGACATTACAGAACACGAACATGTAACAATAGCGGCAGAATTTTGTGTGACGTCATGTGTAGAGGAAAGAGTGTTGTCGCCAGAAACACGCGTGGGAACCAACCAGGAATATGAGTGTTTCATCTTAAAGGAAACAAGGCTATGGTAAGGAAAATGGACTAACTTCGTTAAAATAGACACCTACGCTACAAGACATTGAACAATAAACAATGAAATAATTTCTGTAAACTCGAAATTGTATTCGTATCGAACAATAAATAGTCGGACACTTAAGTAATCCGTTTATTGAAGATGGGGTGCCACAGTACTAATGAATTCTTCTCGGCTAATCTTGCCACTTTTATCTTTATCCATACAACTCATGATGAGATCCGGGTCCCCTCCTTTGATCTTTTGGACCACAGCCGCCAGTTCACTTCGGTCAATTTCCCCGTCGCCGTTGGTGTCGTACTCATTAAACGTTTTGGTCAACACGGCTCTCCTGAAACGAAGACACGAAAGTGGCGTTTTATCTTGTGTTTTAGCCATGGCAGCTTATCGAAAGTATGACCCGATTATAGTTCATAATGATTTATAAAAATACCCAGTGACTAGTTGTTATTGGCCTTTGTTAACGCCATACCATATCTAAATGCATTATTCCAGGAAAATTCCAACCGATTAAGCCAGATGCCATAGCAAAGCATTTGCAACTTGGAATTTCTGTATCTGCGCAGGCTGGGAGCTTCTAACATACAAACTGTAAAAAGCAAAATACTGGGGCAACTCCTTGTACTTGCATGAAAGATAGTTTTTCTTGGATTACGTGGCAAAACTTGACAGTAATTTACAAATAATGCAAATATTCGCCTTGGAATATTCGTCACACGGGTACACAGCTCTGAGAAAGCAAGTAGTGAACGAGCATGGGGTCACGTGCAAGAGAACTGCGCATGGGGGAACATAAGTCCTACTACAGGATCCAATACACACAGATTGAAATTGCGATAATAGCCACTCACAAAGATCCCGGATTTTGAGAATCAGTCCGATGCCCGCTTTTCATGGGACAGAACTGGTTTTCAACAAGTATAACCCTCTACGTGACTATTACAGAAATTGATATACTGCAAGCCGCAACGGCGCATAAGTGCCACCATCAACCACAAGATCGTTCTTAGCAAATTTAGTAAACCCGTATTTTGTCTTTTGGGTAAGAGCATTTTTGGATCCTGAGATCAAGCTTTGTTCGTGAAATGAAGTGGAATATGCGCCCGTAGTTGGCGCACCTTCGATTGTTACCTCTTCCATTCACAAAGTCTGGCAAGATCTTTGGATGCTCTGAAGAATTGTTTTGATATTTTCCCTTCCAAAAATACATTTGGTCGCCTACCCTTTCGGACAACCCAGATCCGTCAGTGAAATTCGACGAATTGGAAAACGAAACAGAATTCCTGTGCCGCGTAATTTTAGGATCTTAATATTTTCAACATTTGCACCATATGGCAGCAGAGAATGTGAATTTTCAATCAGAATTCAGCGTTCATTGACAACTGTATCCTTTTCAGACCCCTCTTGTTGTCCTCTCATCGGAATAGTGAGTTTTGGTTTGCACATTAGATGACGGAGTTAATACAGAGGAAAGACATACTGTTCAAACACTACGCATTTGTCATGACATAATTTTTTTGCTTTGTTTGTACGTGTACAAGGTATCTATGTCAATGTGATGTTATCGAGAGGTGCCAAAACTGACTGAGGCTTGGCGTCGTTCATCGTTGTCAGGGGGACATAATGGTTCACTTTGGTATAAATGGGGCCCAAAAATTTCCAGTATCCTATTAGTAGTATACTACAAGGCAGATATACAGTCTGTTGGATAGTCCCAACAAGGTTAAAGCCAGTGCTGAAAATGCCATGGTAACCGAAGACCATCACCGACGGAGACCTACCTTGTTCGGATTACTGAAGTAACAGTTAGGGTCAGCGCAGACTAAGTCTGCGAGCACAATTGGCTGTCAGTTTGCTATACCTAGATCTTCATCTGCCCTAGCTCTAACGCCAGCCCAGTATTCGACTATAGTACCGAGCAGAGATTAGACTGAGGGCCCGATCTCTTCTGACACATGCTTTGTCAGGACATAAACATAACTTCGAATACCTTAGCAACGAAAGCTGACCTTCCAAACAAACTGACAGCGCGTATAGGTCCCCTCATCAAAGCGACAATAGTACGCAGGAATGAAACTAGTAATTTTGCTCTGGGGGTGTGAATTCTAATTTGCTACAGTTTTTCTATGTTCCCTAAACATTCAGCGCATTTCGAATCTTCCGCTATTTTATCGCCATTGCTCCGTCAAGTTTTAGTTTTTGTACAAACCGAGAGTGAGCTACACGTTTTTTTAAATATTTCCTAAAATAAATATGGGACATTTCCTGCAACGCCTCTATTTTAATGAATTAGTCCCTATTTATTGTAATTGAAATTTATGTGAGCTGTTTTCACATATATACTGTAGCATGTATCAAAAAAGAGAAGCTCACAACAAAGATTATCTGATAAAAATATACAGTATGCCATTAGTTATTTAACGAAGTTTATAAACGCCCTGAAAATTTAGGGAACATACATGTAGTTGGAACATTTTCATGCAACCTGAGACGGATGAAGCGTCACAGATCAAAAGCAAACTGTGGGCGTTAATCCCTAGAAAGATGACATAATCCGAGGGCTATTGATTATTTTAGTCTTTGGATAAACTATTAAAGCCATCATTTGCCAGCTGGTGATTGTCAATCTGTTTACTTACACGTGGACTTCCATGGCCATCGACTGCATGCTTGCATAGTATTCGTCAAATGTGATTTTGTTGTCGCCCGACGTGTCGATCTTTTTGAATTGGGCCTTCAAAGCAAAACATGACGTTGATTAATAGGCATGATGGAGATGGTGTTGGTGATGAGGAGGATGACGACAATGATATGGTGATGACGATGGTGGTTCTGGTGTTGGTGGTGGTGGTGATGGTGAAGATCACGTTAATGATGATGATGATGAGTATGGTGATGCTGATGGTGGAAGTAGCGGTGTTGGTGATGATGGTGATGGTGGTGGTGATGATGGTGATGGTGGTGGTGATGATGGTGATGGTGGTGGTGATGACAATGATGACTATGAAGGCGCTAGTGGTCATGATGTGTTTGTTGTTGGTGGACATGATGATCGTGGTGGTGGTAAACTTGTAGGAGGTTGTGCTGACTTTGATGACGACGGTGGGTATGAAGGTGGTGATGATGGAGTTGGTGGTGGTCATAATGATGAAGATGGCAAAACGATGATCAGGTTAATGTGGCAGAGGATGGGGGTGGTGGTTGCCGTGGCGATGATGATGGTTTTGGTGTTGCAGGGGAGTACGCCAGTTGTAATGTTCATGACGTTGGTGATAGAGGTGAGGTTATAGACCAAGAAGACATTTGTGTGCCCAATGTTTACAATTGTTAATGAACAGATATCTCACAAAGTGTTGGGACAACCATCTTGTAAACTTATTCTTTTTAAGCGAAGCGAGTCGTTGGTGTTGACGTTCACTGGGCAGATGTGTTCACGTGTTTATTAACGATTCTGAGCAGAACAATTTGACGTCAACACAAACGACAGTTCAGAATTAACAGTACTGATTAAAAGTGGCTTTTATGGCCAAAAAACATATTTTGGGATAATGGTTGAATGGGATAGACTTCATAAAGTTTCTACCTTTGAACGGAGCTATGAAATATCAAAATTGTTGTGTTTTGTGCTTTTCACTGATTACTGCCATTGTCTTCCAGGCGTTCTCTAAAATCAAGCCAGGCGTCTTTACCATTT
Organism: Phoronis australis; assembly: GCA_002633005.1. Classification (NCBI taxonomy): domain Eukaryota; kingdom Metazoa; phylum Phoronida; family Phoronidae; genus Phoronis; species Phoronis australis. The sequence goes on along the minus strand of NMRA01000144.1, from coordinate 30,650 downwards.
GAATACCCTTGAAATACTTTGCTCATTTTAGGAGTGGGATTTGTTATTGTAGAGCTAGTGGGTTTGTATCCGCTTTACTGCTAATTTATGCAAAATTATTTTTAAAAAGCACATACCATAGACAAAAGATTCGGAACTCCGATATTTTCCTAGAGAAATTCCCAGGGGAAGCGCTGTTCTCTACCAATGGGCATCTCAGCTTCCAGACGACATACTTACTGGATGCGAAGCGTGCCACCACAACAGGCGTCGCTAATGAATAGCTACGGTGGGGCCAAAGGAGTTGAAACTACATGTACAGTATTGTTGGTCGCGGATTGTGCGCAAAATCACAGATCTTGTAAGTTGAGAATATGGAGGGTTGGTGACATTATCGGCAAGAAAACTGATTTTCTGTGGATTCGAACCGGCAATATCAACCAAACTCTCAGTTGACTGGGCTAAGTATCACTCGCCTAATTACAGAGTAATTTAAGCGTATTTAACGAATAAAGTCACCGGGCTTGATTTCGGCGCATGTCTATCAGACAGTGGCAGTAATTGGCATTTTTTAACAAAAAGTCAAGGATTGTATTGTATTATAGCTCTGGTCAAAGTTAATAAATTCAAAAAGTTTATCCCAGTCAACAATAATTCCAAATATGCATTTAGCCGTAAAAACGATATTTCCCATTAAGGAGTTTCGGACCTTAAGCTTTGAAAAGTGTGGCGGTCCTCAAAACTTAAATTGTATCCTGGTTTTCACAATCATTTCATCACCAGGTCGTCATAATTCTTCAACCTCGTCAGATTTGTTAACCACACCCGGAGCGACATTTTTGTTTTCCAAAGGTATAGTGGTACTCTAGTGACTGACACCTTACCATGCTAAAGTTGCTGTATCCGTACTTTTCCAAACTCTTTCGGAGTTCTTCGTATGACAAGCTGTTGTCACCATTCTCGTCGGCTTCTTTGAACAGTTGTGTGTAGTAGCTGATTACGTCCATGACCTGAACAGAAACAGGTGGGAGATTGTTACGAAACCAAGTAACAGATGGATAACAGAAACGAAGTCGGTGTTTAAAGCAAGTCGTTAGCATTAGAACGAAACAGCGAAAGGTGAAATTACCTATTGAACTAAGGAATTTGGGTGAGGATTTATCTCTTCTCACATTTTGCTGTGTTCGTGAAAACGGAGTCAAAGTGGAGTGAGGCATTTGTTCTCAACGGTCGTCAGCACGTAAACGCACAAACTCCTCAGGATCAAAGTACGATTTGTCTTTTTTTCACTATTACGGCGACTCGGTGAATGGAAGGATTGAGGTCACAAATACGAAGCTGGCTTGCGTTCAGTAGACGCTAATACCTACGCTAGGACCTAGCTGAAACCTAGTCAAAGTCACGTGTTCTCATTTAAACTGCACGGCAATATCTCACATAATCTCGCGAAGTCTTGCTTTTTAGCGAGGTCCAAGCGTTACTGAACGAGAGGCTGCTCTGTGCCTGGCGGGTGATTCGATTTGAATGACAGCCCTGTAACCTTTGACCTCGAAAAACTAGTAAACAAATATCAACGCGCTTGTGCAGTTTCCCAGGTGGTGCTGCTAAATCTTTTTTTCTCGGTGTACAGAATGTTTCGTATTTGAAGTTCCCGGAGAATGAAGATCAGGTATTTTATTAGACTCACGTGAAATATTGTAAACAATGGCCAACTTTTGTGAATAAGGTTTGAGATATCCGAGGTCGACAGCCGTGTTGTTTCCACCCCTTGTTTAAGAGGAATTTCTTTGAGTGCGCTTAAACAGCGAACTTTTGTCAGCTTTGGAAAACGGTTGATATGTAGGACCTAACTGACAAGTCAGCGTATTGAAACAACTTAGCAAATTGTAGATTTAATTCGGTAAAAGAATACCTTTTCTGATAGTAGCAAACATGAAAAAAATGATTTTTGACTGGTAACCTGACATTAATTGGGTAACGTGACCATCGTTAGAAAACCAACTGTGTCAGTGTAGTATAAGCGTTCGAGATTAGATCTCGAAACTGTGTTTACAGTTTTCTAAAATAAATGTATCATTTCGTTTTCGTTTTTTGCAACTTTATTTTTTCCAAAAATCAGAATGAATCCTTTTTTGTTATCCCTTTTAGTAAAAGCGGGGAATTTTAAAAAGATTTCCTAACAGAGTGTTGGAGAACAGTACAAAAGGCACCGTGAATTCAATAAACTATTTCTGCGATATGACGTTTCAAGGTCAGTCAGTTTTCTTGGATACTTGTAAAACTTAACAAGGGTCACATCTAAAAAAATCTTAACAAGGGTCACATCTAAAAAAACATTGCAGGTGGTCTGATGTCATTTGCCGTGCATCAGACGTGCGCACATCTAACAGCTTACATGTATCTAGCACATTCTGAATAACGGGAGTTGGTGACCCTTTGAATCTACATTTGAATTTTCTTTAAATGTTCATATTTTGTACTATGGCGTTTGCCTACACGAAATTTGCAAAAACTGTCGGGATCGCTGACGTTACAGCTGGCTAAATAGAGGATTTTTGAGAAAATGTGATTGTTACTGTAATTTAATGGAGACCTAACCATGTCCGTAACTTGGTTTGGGGTTTAGATTAGATGTTGTTTTTAAAATCTTATCTTCATCAGTAAATCCTTAATTTTACTCTGCGTTGTGTAGGTGATGTTTGAATACATTTATTTGCATATTTTTACCTACCTGATCAAGCTGAGAAGTAAGAGTTGGTTTAATGTTTGCCAAAGTCAGCGCTTGATACACAGTCCATGTTTATCTTATGACTAAGTCTCGTATCAGTTGCACATTTGATTACTGAATGAGACGAATGGTAATTATTATTTCTGTTAAGAGCATTCGCAATAGTTTAGTAAGTCTTACGAGAGTTATCTGTATTGATTGTAAATTTATAATGATAATTAAGTGGTTCAAGATTTTCAAACTTTTTGAAATGCCGTTGTACATTGGCAAAATCGTAATTAAGGTGCATTATTCATGTAAAATTTTTCTAGAAAACTAGCTAATAGTGATCCATTCGTTTCACTTCCACCAATACCCTACAATATCAACTAAGTTAAATAGAATAGAAAAATACCTCTTAGGACCAACATACATGCCCCTAGCCAGGGGGGGTTCGGGGTTCGATCGAACCCCCCCGCGGAAAAGGTCCAGCCACAATATATCCGTTAATGATATTTTTATAAAAGAATATAGATGGGCAACAACAACAAAATTGTTCCAGCTACTAGTACTACTAGATTCACGTGACATCAGACCGTACACGGCCAACTTTGCCCGAGTCGTGTTTGTGTAGATGGCAGGAGATCGTGCAGACGATAAGAGGAGGCTTGATCAGCATTGAACGCGCGTGGTGGCAACAACAAAGGGTGACATTGGAATCTTTACCTACTGTCTAGCTCCATGACCTAAGTATACTACATAGAGAGCTTCCAAAAAGTAGTGAGATGTGAATGCATTAAAGAAGCATGGAACGAGAAAGCTCGTCAAAATATATTTTAGGCAATTCCTGGTGAAAATACCATCTCGCAACGTCCAGTACAGTGAGGAAATTTCCAGAAAAATCACAAAATTCACGATTTTTGAGATACACAGGAAGGAAACACTATGTGGTGACCACAGAATTCATAATCTCGCTCCCACGTATGCCCCCACAATCAATTGCAGCGGAAATTTGAGATTTGCTATTCTTCTATTTTGGTTTAATTGCTAGAATAGTACGGTGAAGTGTAGGCATTTTCAAATTTTGAATTGAAAGTGATCGTCAAATATGCAAATACGTTGTTCATCCAGTGTCCACTCTGATTGTATGTTGGTGGATTGATATGCATGAGTATACACATGAGTTTCCGTTCTTTCAAATTCAGTACACACTGACTGTAAGTTAGCTAGAGACAGTCCTGTGTCGTCCTAAAAACAGACATTCAGCTACCTTGTTTTCTTGCACTGACAAAACACCGTCAAGCATTTTCACGTTATTAGGAAAAAGAAGGACTAGACCTCAACTTTGGTCAATGAAGAAAGTTTTCTCTTATCCGGCAGTCAGTGTCCATGGTGCACAGCACCGCAGACTTCATACGAGCAACAAATTTGATGGAAAACATTTCCAAGGTTACATGTACATGTACAGCTATGCCGAAGGTCCACTTCTCCGAAGGCTCACTATGAATACGAAGTTTCACTACGTTCAAAAATTCACTCTTTCGAATTTCCAAAGTCAGAACTCCTACAGTTCACTACTCTGATTGTCTGCTTAAGACTCATTCTAACGCATGCAGGGAGAACCTCTGGGACCTGGGTCTATGGGCTTCTGTAGGGCTATAGTCCCCCACATATTTCAGTGCTGCTCTGTCCATAGACATGTGTGGCACGCAACATAGGGGGCTCGTGGCTATACCCACTTATTTCATTGTTGCGCCACCACTGGCGTCTGGGCTGCGGCGACCAACAACGTCTTTAAATTTAAGAAGACAGAATGGGACTCCCTGACCTCGTGAAGACCGGTAGGGACAGGGTGGCCTACTAACTACATTTGCCGAGCGCAAGGTTACTTGGGTGAGGTTGAGGCGCATCGGTCCTAAACTTTTCAGTCGCGCTGCAATGCGATCTTGACATAGATTTGATGAATGTATCATGGTTGACAATTCATCAATATTTCTACTTTATATTCCTTTAAAAGTGCAAAAGCGTACTAATTTTCCGTGTTCAGACATACGGGCAATTTCGGATGCACATTGCAAATGAATTTAGACAGTGACCACCATCTCTAGTTGTACTGGCCAGCTAGACAGTGACCACTGTCTACATTAAATCCACACAAAGTGTTTTAGTACCTGGGCGTTGTGTTCGATATAGGTACATCTAATAACCGAACTATCGTTTATTTTTGCATGTAAAAGTATAAAAATTACACCTGAGTCTGAAAGTTAAGATATTTTCGGAGCAGTGAACCTTCGGAATAGTGAATCTTCGGAGTGGTGAACGTTCGAAATGGTGGGCTGTTCCCATTCCCAGCGATGTAAGAAACTTCAGTAACGCGCAAAAATACAAGATGAACAATTTCGTCAAGACAGTCTCCAACTACCCTAGTAAACTTCTTATTTCCGTCCGAGTATGTAATGAGGTGTAATCAATCATTTAAGCACGCCTAATTTGAAATTTTGGCAGGAGGTACATGTAACGAGAGAACGTTTTTTGCTTGACCACATTACATCTGAATCTGCTTCCTGTTCTTTGCGACCAACCGCCACAGCATCCTTATTTCTGGTATTACAAGTTCCGTCTCATCTCAGAAACACAGAGGTGAGAGTCATGCATACAGATTTCCCATCCCCTTGATTTAGCTGCGTCAAAGGTTTTACCGAAGAACTCTACACTGTTGACGTTTGCAAAATATCAAAGGTCCACCGTTCTAGAAATTCGAATCACGCCCCCGCCCAATGGTGGCTACGGGCCTGAAATAACACGGGTGTCTCAATTCAAACGATGTGTATAAGCAGGGACTGCGTTCCGTATTCTCATCGAAGGAAATACGGAGAACTGGTTATGAATCACCATTAGGTGATTGTTGGGAACATTATTTCCTTAGCAAAACACTGTCACGTCTGCCGCAACAGTAGTACGATCAAGGAATGCAAAATGTACGATCGCGTATACAATGTATCTAACTTCGACCTTGGTGACGTGTATACTAGATCATGTGCTGTCAGCACACGATCGATGCGTAAAATGATTAAATTTCATTGCAAACGAAAGATCAAATTAATCCTCGCGATTAAGCGAAAGTTTTAATAACGCGGCGATTTTGAAGCCATGTATACTGAAGTATGATGTTACACAATCCTTCGTGTTGTCGCATTACTTTGTAATTTAAGTAAAATCGCGCTGAGTCAGTCGTCGTGCATTGCTGCTTATGGATTTTGCCATGGTACTTAAAATGCGGTTCGTCAAACTGATGTCGGATATTTACAGCTACAGAGAGCGCTGCTTCGACGTGTCCAAATTCGCCACTTGAATAGTAAGAATTTGGCTATCAATTAAAAAATAACGTCTGCGACGTCTATGTAGGCCCAAATTGACACAGCGGATAAATTTGAAAGAATCTTTTTTGTGAGTGTTCATTTGGGCCGGCAATGATGATCGACAATGGGACATTCACACTAACTAGAGTTTGTGTCGGTTTGGCTGGTGCGTCAATTTGGGCTTGTTCAGAATTCTATTCCAACTACAGTGAAGAAGTCTTAACTTTCCTTATTTAGGTTCTGTGGCAGGTCGCAATATTTAATCAAAACATTCGACACTCCCCATGTTTGGAACTTAAGGCAAGGGAAATCTATGAAGAATTCAAGTAAAGAAGTGTAGGTCAACAGGTCAAAGGGACGGAGGTTGCAAAATCGACTGGAATTTACGACTACTCTTCAAGTAATTCAGAGATATAACTAAACTTAATTATGGTTACATTACCCAGCTGTGTGATGACTAAACATTATGTGCATTTAAAATTTGTTTGGTGAACAATAAAGTACACATATACGTAGTTTGGAAGTCATTACAATAACGTCCGCTTAGCGTAGTGCGCTTTGTGAAATTGCTTAGTTTGACTATGGCTCGTCGAGAACATCAGTGGATGTTTCTGTTAATGCACTTGGTAATAATTCAGTAAAAGGTTTAAGCTGTAAAGACGCCCAGTGCATTTAGCTTAACAACAGTGTTTGATCACACTCGATGAGTGATTATGCGTAAGACTTTCCGATAACTGTGCGATCGTAAAATACCACCGAAACAAAATGGTTTACGAGGAATAAAAATAGCTTGCTTAAAAGACGTAAAACCGTCGTTGATTTACGACATTGAATAATTTCTAAAACGTTTGAATGCCATTTTTATTTTAAATATCAGAATATTAAATTTGATAAGGTTGATTTTGTGTTGAGGTTTTGTTTTTTTTTTTTGGCGTTTGATCAAAGCATGTGACATCAGCTTTCATGACGTCACACTAAACAATAGGCAAACCCGAGTGCATAAAAAGGGTGTGATTTTCATTAAAATGACAGTTTGGATTTCATTAAATAAAAACCTTATGTTATATTGTTCACATCCGCTAAAGTTATTTCACAATCATTTCAACATACTGTAACATAATTGCCATATATTGAAAGGCAAAGGGATTAATCGCGACAGTGTTGTTGGCGCGCTTTTAAAGAGGCATGGAAACTGAAAGGTCTTCAAACATATCTTTCAAACATTTCCTAACGAAAGTACCATCTCGCAACGTCTAGTAAATAGTAATTCACTTTCCCCAACACAAAATTCACGATTTTTGATATATGCGAGAAGAAAAAACTCAGTGGTAACCACAGAGTTTCTAATCTCCCTCCCATAATAAATGCGCGCATGTGCTCAACGTCAGTTGCTTGAAACCGTTTGAGGTTAAAGGTCACATTCTCCATATAAAGGAAATGTACTACGTCTATGTCTTGCAATACCAAATAAGCAGATTTGCTTTGCCTTGTGGGAGAAAAATCGACGAAGTGGCGAGCAGTGGACAGGTCGTTTTTTGAAATTTGAAATTAAATAAATGTTTTGATATCAAAAGAAATTAAAAATCTTTACGAAAAAATCCTAAAAATATCTGGTGAGCAGGTTAAATTCTCTTCCAGTGCCAGACAACCACTTTCAATATTGTAATTTAGGATGTGCATCGCTTTCCAGGCCTCTTTAAGAACAAGGTCAAGTTGCGCAATCTGGATTGACTCTGCTTAAGCGAAAGTAGCTCAACAACTAAGTCGGAGATCTCCTACTTTTATAGTTTCATAGAAAACTCCAAGAGCATTGAAATAAATCGTAAAAGAAAAGTTAACGCAATGACTTTTTGCAGATAAACTAAACCGCTAAAATTTAAGAATTCAAAATCCAGGGAAAACGTTAACTTTATGTAATACGAAGTCAGAAAGTCAGTTAATCGGGTAATATGATTAAAGCCGTTAAAATATAAAACTGACATCACGCAATGAAACTGATTCGCCTTCCAAACGATTTTAAATCATTGACATTTCAGTTACCAATGCAAGTTTAACAACATTGCGAGAGGTGTTTTGTTTCTGCAGCTGTACTGACAGAATTCATTCCATGAGCCCAACACCTTTGCAGATTCTTAGCAGCCAAAAAACAAAATACAAATTCAAAAGAATTTCCAAAATGAAAGATATTATGAACTGCGTCAAACGCCTTTAAAATGAAAGTTTGTGAATGATAAGAATTGTTTATTTGTTTATTAAATCAATGTAAACACAGATCATATACAACACAGCCGTTTTCGCATGTAAGATGAAGACATGTTTTCTATGCGCAAATTTAAATACACTTCTAATAAACCACCTTTATATCCTTTTGGTCAAATTGCCGCTTATGCTTTAGTGCAATGTTAAGAATGTATGGTAGGACGTGAAACAAAAGTATTCGAAAACACACGGATGTCACTACAAATTTGTGCAGAAAAGCAGCAAAGACTTGGTAAAAAATTAGTCTATAATATTATTGCTTACAAGATATTGATTAAAACATAATACACGTTAATGAAGTACCGAGGTGAAGAGTATAAGCGAAAAACAACTGAGCAATTGACCGACCACCGAGATGGAAACTCGGAACGCCAGTCTACTAGAAGAAAAATTTGCGGCGAAGAACATTTCGTTAATTTCGGTTTTTTGTCAGAAGGCTAAGTACCTAGCTTGTGCATTTGTAGGTGTCTGATTTTATTGCTAACAATGTATGGTAGACGACTTCAGTATTGAACAGGATTTTTGTATCAAGGCAATCAAGAATCATTCATTTATTTTTCACTGAAAATTAAAATGGAAAGTTTATATTTCTTGCCTAGACCTTGTCCTCTTGTAGGTCAACCGCACGCGCGCTTCCGTCAGTCGCCGGATGACCGGTGAACACGTAATTTAAAGCTAATGGACAACGTTTCCTATGATCTCACAACGGTACATGATTGATGGCGGTCGTATGTGTCAGCTTGTCAATAGTTCCAAACACGCCTTGGCAGATGCTTTTCGCAACTTTTTTTTCAGATGTGTACACGGTACTCCAGAGCATACGCTTAGCGAAGTATGGACCCCTTATTCAACGAATCTGCATGCGTGGTCCAAGAAAAATAATGTTTGTGCCTTTCATAAGTCAGAAGTTGCGCATTCGACTTCAAAAAACGGGAACCACTGTTGTTCTGATTTAATGCCATAGATTTTGCTATTCGGTTATAGTCCACTGCTCACAAGAGAAGTATTCGATTGAAAGAATGTGTAGGTGATGAGAGTAGAGCATTGCAGTTTAGTGTGGTGTGAGCCTAAATGCTTTCGTAGAACACCGTCGGGAAATTTTGAACACGTTTATCACTGTTACTTCAACACTGCATGTACGATAAATTTTTATCGTAGGATCGTGAGCGATGTCGTGTGACCATAGCACGACGGACTCATACATGTAACATGACTTTTGAGTTATTTGAGCATGCGCGCACCCAGGGGTGGCTCGAAGGAGCCCCCATTGGCGAAGTAGGTAAAAAAGGTCCGCCTCCGAGCGACAAAAGGTACGAGATAAGTGGACAAAAGACCACTACATAAGCGCGAAGGCGCACTTCACAGTGGTGCTCCCGTTTTTTTTTGTTTTTTTTTAGTCCGCCCGCCGTTTTGTTAGGATAAGGTCCACGACGTCAAGAGCCACCCATGTTGATTGAAGGCTGGGTGCGCGCATGTTGAGGGCCACAAATTGGCAAGAATACACCACGGTCTTATCTTATACACATGGCAGTGATTGTCATAAATTGATTTTTAAGGAAGGTGCACAACTACCCGAAAACATTCCTCTACAGTCTCTTGAATAATTGCGCACATGGATTGATAGAACCCTTTGAAACATTTCGTTGTTTGTAGACGTGTCGTGAGACAGACGCATGGGTACGATTATCGTGTGCCAATCTCTCGATTATCGTCATGGACCGCGCACCATAAAGGGGGCGGGGGGGCTAATAGCCCTGCACTTATTTCAGAACTGCACCGCCCATGATCGTAGGTCACGTAAGTCTCAGTGTTCAAGTGTCTTCCGACGGTTGTTGGAGGCTCCAAGGACAGCCTAACAGTAGACCTACATGTATTATTTGTCTTCCAAAAGCATGTTATACCGGTACAACAGTCGTACGAAAAATGTGACTGCGAATATTAAAAAACAACGACAATCGTGCGATGGTCCTCCTTCGTCTCCTGGTTGGCATCTTATGATGGAAAAATCGTCCGACGAATGTAGCAGTGGCTTTGGCCATGCCAGAAATATACATTGTGTTGGGGATGAGATTTCATCAGCGTTAATTGCAAGAAATTGTTTCAATGTCAGTTTGATGTCATGAAATTTCTAGATGCTATAGTTAGACAACAGTGCCTTACATGTAAATGTAAGTTCTCGGAGGTTCCAAGGGGTCTGCAACTTTGGACCTCACTGATCGAAGTCTTAAACACTAAGTGTGCTCCGACTCTACAACGTCATATACAAGAAGGTTACTCTCTTCTTATCACGGCATAAGAGGCTAAATTTTTGCAAACAGATTTCTCGAAATGCAAACTTTCGGACCTCATTCTTTGAAAACTATTAAATGTGCAGGATATACCAAGTAGACGTGAACTTAGACAATGAGGACCAGCATACGATGTATAACTTGGTGTTGGCATATTGATCATAGAATTTTATAGTAAATGTATATTGCCTCACAAGGCGTCTCTGGAGATCCCTAATTTGATAGCTATATAGCACTAAACGGGATTAACCCAATTAAGATATTGTAAGCCGTTTTTCCTAAGTGAACTAATATACTAATATGACAATATAAACCAACAGAGCTTCTAAGTAAGATTCTCGGAAGGCGTGCAACTCTGCTGGACAACAACAAAACTCAATTCACAACGATGCACCTATAATTCAACATTGATCCTATACAGGAAGTTGGTTAATACATTTTGGCGGCAAAGTATGTAGATAGAGCCGTGTCAACAAAGTCCTGAATTTAAACGACATTGTCTAAGGCTTCATACACCATATTTAGATCCGTGCCAAAACATACAGACTGTCATATGCGACTATTGTATGAACTGATGTAGCTTGAAAAGTTGTTACTTTCAACACACTGCGATTAGTTACGTACAAAGGTCTTATGCAAAATTGTATGATAAAAATCGAATAGTGGAATGCTTAATGAATTCCGACATGCATGCACTAAAACGATGTCTTGCAAAAAATTGCAGACAAATTGTCAACGGACCCGCCCATCACAATTTTCAACTGTGGCCCTCACCCTCTTTGGTATAATTAAGAACCACTCCAATAATTAGTCCATCTTCATGATACAGTGTACATTTCCTAAGTCTCACCACTGCATATAATTAAGCACTTCGACGGCTCCGCTGCCTGCGCGTTATGTTAGTGAATACGAACAACTGATACCCACAATATTATAATCATTATGCCATCTACCAATTCTCTTCATCCCAATCGATTGAAATTGTGATACGAGCGTCGCGTTTTATTACACAACCGCCATGAGTGGTTGTTGGAAACCTATAATTACTAGGTATTGCGATAGATAAAATATTATTGGTTTTGTAGATATTTAGTCGAGGTACAAAAGCAGATTTGCTTTCAAACGGTCTAAGTTTATTTTCGCCATTCTGTCACAGCTTCATTTTCATGAATGATGTAAAACAATGAAGCTGCCATGCAAAAAAGACGTCGAGTAACTTTACTATGAATGTGCCTAAATGAGCCAACAGAGAGACGTGTCTTGTTTTCAATGGACATTGAATATGGTAGTAGTTTGCCACATGAGTACTGCGTCATGATTATTAAGCAACCTTGCAAGTAGTCTCCTCCCTAAGACTCGAAATGATCGCTTTAGCCATTTGACACTTGGTGATTATAAATTTACTTGGTAGAATTCTGACATATTTTTTTACGGAAATCGCCTGAATATCGCGAGTGGTATTAAGTTATATCACCTCTCAGAAACTCCCAGCAGTACGATTCGAAAAATCAAAATGGGTGGTATTTATGAAGCATCGATGAAATACTGATGGTCTTAAATTCACTGAAAGCAGGTCAATTTCTTTGGTACTTTGAAAAACAGAATTTACGTGAAAACCTTTTACTAGAAACAATAGCAAAAACAGTGTATTCTGCTTCCGAGTTACGAATGGTAGCAAGAACAACGCCTGTGAAAATAGTTAAGATCTGCCCTTTTGAGTCTTGTTTAGTTTCTGAAAAAAATCAAATTCATCACATCAAAGTAGTAAAAAATCTGGTATTTAGAGAGAGTTCAAGTGCCTGAAGTTTTTTTGTGTCGCTCTTGTAAGCGGGGAACGTTGTCTACGGCTAACCAGCGCAGAGAAGGGACATCTCACCAAGCCTCAAATAGCTAAGCTGATCAGCGCCATCTTGAGGCTTGGGGATGAGGCCGCCTTGCATGCAAAGGCTGGTAAATATAAACGCCTCCTGTTGTTCGTCAATGAAATAAAATGAAATAGTTAACATTTAATTAGCTGACATTGTCTTGTCTCAAAGTGTTAGTTCACGTGAATGAAGACTTCCTAATTTAGCTCACGTCAGAACACGTTGATTTAAAACACAGATCGCTTTCATACTTCGAGATTTTTTTCTGAAATGAAAAATGTTTCTCGCCATCTGCTGGTTGCAAATGTAGGTGTACGATCTCTGGTTGCTTTGGGTGGGCCATCTGCTTGGCTGCCGGGTGCCTCGCAATAAATTGCTGATGTTCTGCAAATCTCTAACCGTAAAAAGTTTAGTGAAAAGCTAATAGCACTCATTCTTCTATTTTGCTCCAATTTTACATAAATTTATGTACATACACGCGCACGCGCGTGGGAACACACAAGCGCGCGCGCGCACACACACATACACACACACACACGCACACATCTTATTGAATGCCACAATGGCTTCGGCGGACTCTAGTTTCCTCCGAATTCGCTCGTAATCTCGCAATGACACGAACTCTTGTATAGGCACACAATGCAACAGCTGCTCAATATCTACAGCAAAAACGAGGAGAAAATAAATGCTTGAATACACAAAATATAAGAGCCTGTGCTTGTGCCAGTGTATTGTCCAATAGCACTTGGTTAAAAGAAAATGTGATGCCAACATACATTGATATATATGTATGTCCCAGAGTGCATCAGGATATGAATTATTCACTATGCAATTTATGCTGGCCAGAATCTCCATGGATTTGAGCATTATTCTTAATCAAATCTAACATATCTCATACCATGCTACGATATCAACTCCCATGTAAACTTTATAAACTTTAAGCTACTGGATTCACCTGCGAATTTTCGCTGTAGTTTTGAACCGTTGAGATAAACGAAGGGCAATTAGTTTTTTTTCTGTTTGCTTGTAAGTTACATACATGTACATGTACATGTATTTAATCTGCGGGACATGGTTCAGTCGGTCATAAATGATCACGTGGTGTATGGTGAGGCACTTACACACAGCTATCTCATGGACTAGTCCTCCTCTAGACTGGTTCATATTTCTTACATGGGAATAGGATTACCAAACCGTACTCGAACTTGGCTCGAAAATTGAAATTTGCTAAACGCGTGACACTCGATTTATCCAGTTTTGTATAGGTAATGGATTCAACTCGGACTTGGTGGTCACGGAGCCCAGTATCACGTTTCTACGACATGCAATTACAATGCGCAAGCCTAGCTGCAAGATTCTGGAGATAATTACAAATTGCGTGATGTGTTCGAGTTGCAGTTTTTGTTGTCCGGACGATACTTCGTCACTGGCCCAAGGCGTAAATGAAAACGAAATAGTACTTCATCCTAAATATTCGTGAAAAGGCGAACTTCACTTACGTATCAACATGGGCGGCGCACCATAGGGGGCTGGTGGGGCTATAGCCCCCCACTTTTTTCAGTACTACGCCGCAAATGGTCTATAGGCGGTGCACAACATGGGGGCTGAGGGGGCTTTAGCCCCCACTTTTTTCAGTGCTGCGCCGCCTATGGTCAAACAGTGAATACATGTACATCCTTGCTCTACTGCAATTCGAAACATTTTGAACAACACCAAGGTAACCGAAATCGTTTAAACAACACTAGCACTAGCAAGGACTGAAAATATCACAGCATTAAATTTTACGGATGAATACATTTTTACTCGCATCTGCAATGACGTAGCCAACAGCAGATAATTTTGTTCTCATCCGTAGGAACTGCCCAATCGTGCCCTATATACCATGGTGATACATGTGTAAATTGACTCTTATGGATTAGTAGCGTTTGATGAGAACACAGCTGCTACGGGTTTTGCATGAAAAAATCTATGTAGTAGGAGACCGAGCCTGGTTCTGGAATCAGCTACCACAATCGCTATTCATCTGGACTGGCTTGGATGAAACTTAAAACTTATCCGCTGAAGAACTTTGATTGATGCATGACGTCAAGTGCATTGTTCAACATTACAAGCAGCGGCGTGACGTGTGGTGAATCGATGTACTTGTTACTAGCCTACTGTATGTATAGCTTTTATCCAACCGGGCCAAGATGCACTGACAGAATAGACGGGCAAACCACAATCTACACATTTCCGGGATCAAGAAAAGATAATAAAATAATTCTAGAGTCAAGCTGAAAAGGTTCGAAGTCGTTATATTTATATCCTTTTGCACTTTTATGCTAATACACAGCCTACCTTTGAAAACATGGACGGATACACAGTTCTGCTCACCATGTCGACCAGCAAAAGTCGAGACAAATGTTTTTGTTCTTGTTTATTGTAGGTATTTGTTAGATATGAAAATCATTTTTATGGAATGTACGGATTTAACGTGCCATGGATCAACCATTTAAATTCTTGGGCACAGATCCAGGGTTCAAGTTGACATTGGAAAAACATAGGGGGCGTTTCATTACTCCATTGCAGCATTGCACTGTGGTCAAACTACGATGACAGAATCTGAGGGTCTTTTATTGATTTGTGTATCAGTGTTTTTGCTGTTTTTTTGTTTTAATTGTTTGAGTCCGTCATTAAAAACATCCATTATGTTGCTTTTTCGGATCACAATGGAATTGGAGTTCTTGGCATTTTGTGTTATCAATATTTTTCCATTCAACTTTACATTATTGTTTTAATATTGTTTTTTATGTTATTCTTAATCACAAGTTGCACATGTGTGCGCTAAACAAATAACTGAACTCATTAATGGCAGACAATCAAGATATTACATCCGGCTTTATGTACAAGTTAGTGTAGCAAAAATTTACTCAGACTGGTTTATCTTGACAGTCAATTCCGCTCTGGTTTTAATTATTCGTTTCGTCCGTTGACAATTTTATGTATGTTAGTTCACTGATGTGCAGTTCGACACTGTGAGATGAAAACGACTCTTTTGATAAAAATGCGATCAAAAACCAAAAACATTAATGAGACTAAATTGATAGTTGGAACCTTTTCGCTATCTCTACATCACATCCTAGCAAATGTTAGACAATCGAACTAAGCACTTTTGAGCAGTCATGGAGATTGGTTCAAACTGTGCCAGACAGTTACTAACAAAAACTCAAAGAAAGACGATCGCTAGTGAGAACCAGAAACGAGTAAATTGTAACGTCACGCAATAGGAATAGGCCTAACTGCAGCCACTATTGAGTTTACCGGTCAGTTAAAAATTTCTAAGTTACGAGTTGAACTTGACTCATTTCAAAGATATTTTGCATAATAATGGCACAGTTGTTCAGAGGCAAGAAAGCGTGATTTTATTTTAAAAATTGCATTAAGTAATTTACCCAAAGAAGTTAGGAGTAGCGAAATACTTAAAGAAAATGCTTACTTGAAATATGCTGTTCTCCGGTAGCGGGAGTAGATTCTCTGTTCTCTGTAGCCGCTAGGGTGGGAATGACACCAGCTTTCAGCGACGTTGCCTCTATATGCAAATGAGACAATATCAATACTAACAATGAGAAGATCCAGACAGTAGATTTGGGATTCTGAACTCATCTCGCACCAGGAAGTATTTTTATTGGCGAGGGTATTGAAAATCTCGAAGTTTAGCAGGTGATGCATTATGCTTGCATTGCCATAAGTGATATCATAACGTTCTGAACTTTCTATGTTTTGAAGAGACTCATTCAGCTTAATCTAATGTTAATTTTTCATGTAAGTAGTTAGTAGACCGTTAAGTCAAAACTTACTTCCCAACATCGTGCATTTTTTCTACAAAATGGCCGACAGATTTTAATACCGCTGAATTTCTATTTTATTTTCCTGAAAATATTTGTAAAAGATAATGCAATTATGAGCACAGCTGTAATTCACGAACTGATCCAATTTTGGAATATAATTCGATTGAAAAAGGTCGTTCTATGTTCTGAACTGGTGAAACCAAAGGAAAGAGTATTAGAGTTTATTAGAGTGCATTACTTTCAAGGATTAAGCTGTACGCCACCACCTGCATTTGTGTCATACGCCATTTTGTGTTGATATTTCAGTGATATGATAATCGATTTTTCTTTTAATAGTTCGAGTGTTTCATGCAATTAAATATTGAAAGCCAAACATGGCAAATGTCGTGGTATGATAGTTGCCTGAAACCACTACGGAAGGGATTAATTATGATGTGATAGGAAACCAGCAACCTGTAGAGAAACGGAACATGGTGGAATTTGCTTTACGTTTTCCATTTTCCTGGCATCAAGATTTACAAGGCCAACATTCACTTGGTACCTAAAAATATCTACAATTTTGCCACATAATAAATAGTCGTTTATATGATAAATAGTCGTTTTATCAAATTTCAATACACTGAGTTCCGTTTAGTCTATATGAAACTGGCTAGGGCACTATTTCAGGTTTGACTCTGGCGCGTTGGGTAATAATCTCTCACTCCCGTTGAATCGGTTGTTTTGGACCCGAATTTACACACAGTTCATACTAAACGGTGTCTAAATCTATCATCTATTAGTCTCTGCTCAAAGATTCTGCAAAATTACTGAAATTTGAAAAAATGAGTCCTAAGCCAGTAATCTTGTACAGAACATAATCCGAAATTTATTGAATTGGTAACACACACGTATCGTCTCATCCTTGCCTGAACTTTGACCTTCCATTAGCGGACTGACTTGTGTGGGCGAGCGGGTTTGTGCGAATGTTTGAATGCCTCGATCAGCAAAGTCGCTTAACCAGATTACATATGCAGAAATTTACAGTTCTCCACCAAAGTTCCAGAATAGGAACGTTATATGACGTCATGAGACCGTATTCATTTCTGGTCAAATCGACAAGGCTTTGATATTTTTAAATGTTTATTCGTTGAGGATTCATCGACCTGACGTCACTTTTAACAGCTTCATGTGCGTTGATACAGATTAATAAGTAATCCAATTTTCCAATTGCACCCAATGAGTGTATATAATAACACGTAAATTCCTTTTACAATAGCGAGTGCATGGCAACAGCGGCGCATGGTCATTGTGGCTTTGTTTTGACACAGAATTTTTCGGTTTATGCTCAAGCCAATAGTCCGGCGGCCGCCGGCTTCAAAACAACTGGCAAGTAAATTAAACTATCTAGAACGTTCCACTTGTATTGTGAACAGAATGGGTAAACAGAAACCTGAATTTAGACATCAATGTGTTATAGATTTAGTTTCCAAGGTCACAATTGTCTTGGTATTCTTTAGCAATAGGTTATAAAACCTTTCCAAAAACGTGTTTTATTAATGGTGCGTATTGAAATGACGTAAACAAAACCTATTTGCATATTTTCTTCAAAACCTTGGTCAAGTAGTTGATAAAAGTGATGCGACCGGTTAGATTGAGCGTCCCATAAGAATCACATCAATTTTGCAACAGCTCCATTTTTTTTCTTTCACTCAGTTGTCATCAATTATTCTATGCTTTGGACACAGATTTTGTTTAGATGACTGTTGCTGTCGAAAAATAAAGAAAAATCGCTGAAGTCTTATCATTATGCATCACTTATTCCGCTTCGAAAAATTTAGTGAATACCTTTCGATCCAAAAACATTCATAGCTTCCTTTCTGAATAGAACCAGACAAGTTTGTCCGTGCACGTATTCTAGAAACATGAACTAAAATTTTGAATTGACTGAGATGATTTCGTTTAGATATTTAACTCTCTGCTTGTGTAACATCTTCCGAATGAAAGATCGCAAAACTTGTGTCAACACAGACCATCAGAGAAAGTAATCGTTTAAGGACGCTAGAAGTAGTCTAGCAAACGCAAGGCTCTACCGTTCTTTAAACTCATCTTTCATTTCGGTTACTTTCTAATAAAAATCTATTGCTTCAACATCCAAATGAATACATTTAAATGCAGGTAAACAACGAATGCTTACAATGATAATCACCTGCGTTATTAAAGAACAAAAAACATTATTTAAGCCATTGTTTCTCGCCTCCCTAAACGACACATTAAAATTTCACAAGCCATATGTACTCTGTTCCTTTGTCAAGGCCTAAAGGCATATTTTTTTGTTTTCTATTATTCACAGCATTTAAACACGGTGATCGACTTTAGGGACACGGTCTATTGCCGCCTCTTAAAAGTCAGCAATGATATGCAATCGATACGAAAATTGGACAAACACATACAAACTTATTTATATGTTCGTGTAGTTATTGATTACTTTGTCTAATTAACACATGGAAGGGTTGCATTGATGACACAATTTTCAACAAATCTCTTGAGAGTTATCATTACACAAATCTACTATAACTGACATGGTCGTCGTTTGATGTACGATCATGATGAATCTTACTTACCTGTTCTATAACAGCGAATTTTTTATTGAAAATTCACCGCAGGGCGTCCGTTTGAAAATAGGTACTTTTTGGCCTCTCCTGGTGCCCAATGGTAAAATGCACACCCGCTTGTAGTGTCTGTGTTGTAAGAACGGTAATTGCATTATGCAACATGTCGTTTATGATTCATTTGAGTGGTTAAAAAGATTGGACCATGAAATAAAAGGGAAATATCAATTTTAAGTTCAATTACAAATCCATAGGCCCACGTGTAACATGTTTTCGGTTATAATATGCATCAGCTCATAAGCATGTGGACAAGTTTCTTCTGTTATTGAGCTTACTTGTAATGGAACTTGGTGAATCCTTCGCTGCTATCCCGGTGCAAAGGTTTCACAACTACGAACTCTTTAAAAGTCAGTATTTCATGAGTTGCTAATTTATCGGCGCGTTCATAATAATACTGCCGTGTATTCCAATAATTTCTGAAATCCGTCAGCCCGCCAGTAACCCTACTTTACGAATCAGGAAGTGGTTTGCATGCGTTCCCAAAACAAATTGCAGTGTCCTGTAAAGCAAAGCAAGACATTGATTATAGACTCATACCAGCCAATAGACATCTTTATTTACCATCCAGAAACGATTTCTCATCTATTACAGTGCGCATGTACCTCATTATGTCCTCCCTTTTAGATACCCATCTCCTTTCTGAAAGCTTTCTTTTGCTACATTAGCAAGAAGAGAAAATTCACGCACCCAGTAATTTCCGTGACTATGACACTGCACAATATATTTCTAATGCCCAGAGAGGTTTTGGTATGTCAATGCATTATTAAAATTATTAGCAGGCAAGAAGAACCTGATCGGAGACCATTACTAATTCGAATCCGTTGTAGTTCTGATGGATACGAGTACTTTTTTTCTAAATTGTATGCTGAGTTTTCAACTGTGCAAATATGACTGGTAATCAACTACATATGTACGTATACTCGATCTGCACAATATAGCTGGGATTATTTGCATTGCGATATTGACACGAGTTGAGTGACTGGAAATTATTCATTGATAAACGTATAGCGCGCACGAACCAGCAGCTGTCTAAATGCAATTGCTCCTGATTCAATATAGCATGAGAACGGCGCGTTGGATTTTCACATTGCAGCCAGATTTTTAAATCATAAAATGAAATAAAATGTGCTCAACCGTTCGGGTTTATTTGTAATTTTTTCATCACTCACAATGAAGCATTTGTTTGCTATTGACCGCGTTTCGGTTAGGGTAACGAATTTTGACCAATCAATGAGAATAGACGAGAAGCATAATCGGGAGTTCATCAACTTAATTTGTACCTAAACTACACGGTTAACTGACTGCTAAACACGCGAAAACACCACTCACGTATCTGCAAGCACCGCTCACTGACTCCCTACACTGATACACGATTCATTCACCCTTTACACGGTCACGGATTCACAAACACGACAAACGGACCGCCAAACACAGTTCACTCCTACAAAGCATGCCAAATACGCGGTCATGGACTCATTCGGCTTCTCGGGTAAGTAGCACAAAACAGTGATTGTTACTACGCAGAAAGAGTATTGAAACAGAGGCTCTTTTTATGGAATCTGAAAGGCCCATGTCATTTTGAAAAGAGAGCAGAACATAACGGAAGTCGCTACTATCATTGTCAGAATTGAGAATTGATGTCACATAAAGAATTTGGACTCCAATAAAGTGTTGAACAAATAAGCAGTTTAAATAAATATGTTTACTTTTTCTAATTCAAAACAATTACATCACAATATAGACAAAATATATGATCCAAATTATATTTAATCTCGAACCCATTACACCGTTGTTGAGGACGATTTCTACATTTTTATCCGTAAACCGTGTTTGGCGGTTTGTGTGACTTTTGAGTCCGAATCCGTGTATGAGAGTTAGTGAACGGTGTTTGCAGGTACGTGAGTAGTGTTTTTGCGCCCGACACCATGTTTAGCAATCTGTTAACCGTGTAGTTTAGATACATTGAACTTAGCCTAAATTTTTGGATGATTTGGACAGATTATGACGTTAAAACTCACCTTTCGGATTTATCAGTTAGCTATATTGACCGCTTATGCCTTCATATACAACAATTGCTATGGTAACGGGATTTGAGTTCCTTTTAAAAACCTTTTTGCAAAGTAATGCAGCCCTCATCATGATTTGATCCGGTTACCCTCTTGTTTGCAAGTTACTATTTTACCCCAGCGCCACCAGCCCGAACTCGAAAGTCTTTTGAGCCTTTTTATTTCATTCAGATTCTGAAGCCAAGTTTATTTTTAAATGACATTAAAGCATAAATCACACAAGTCACGTGCTATGTACATGTACAAGTGCTGAGTGTGACAATATCTGTGTCCTTAACAAAGGCGTTCACGGCATACATGTATTCTCGTATCCGGTGCATACAGTGTAGATCGACCATATTGTGGTGGCATGTCGCATCTACATGTAAATGCGCTCATCTATACCAAAAGTGCATGACAGTGTACATGTACATGAAGACCTACGCGATACTGCATGAAGGCCTAGGACGAAGGACTCTTCCGGTAAATGTAGACGAGTTGCATGTTTCAAGAATACTGGATCAAGATAAAGAGTTCGAACAGTTACTAGCTATCGAATGTTGGAGGCATTAAGTCATTTCTTTGATATCCCAAATATTAACGTTTCGTAAAATTAACGCTATCACAAACGAGGCTGGCGTCCGACGCCAATCATAAACTCCCGAATCATTCCTTCGTCCAACTTGTTCCGGCCTCGTTGCGTTTTTTGAAATTTCCGGGCCTCTCTCAGGCTCTGGATCCGCCTAATTGCCAAAAGCTTGGTAAGCAGACTCCCTTTCAACACACTGGGGAGCGACATTGTGTATCGATGTCCATTGCACATATTGTTGACAAACGGCAATACATGTATGTGTGTCGATGCCACGGCATACATTTTCGCCCTTGGCGTTTGTTGTTGTCCAGGCTAGAATAAAGGTGTATACTGATGACGTCTGCCACTGTTAAGACGCAATTTGGATCCGCAGATAGGAACAGAAATGCGAAGTCAGGTTTTCATTGTTAAGCATTTTGCAGGTCTTGTATTTGTTTCCGATTTACATGTAGGTAATCATGTGAGCAATTCATTACAAACCAAGTGTTTATATATGTTTAATTGGTATGCTCTCACAACGGTGGTACCATAAATGGGCATGCTTTCAATAGTTCAGGAGTTGAGAAGGATTAAGATTGACAATGTCCATAGCTACGCGTTAATTTCTGATCTGATTAGCAATATACATAGCTAAGTAAATTTAGCCTAATTATTACTATTATTATTACTATTGATTTTAATTTTTCCATTTTAGTTTTAATTGACTGGGTGCAAACGTCAAATTGACGTCATACTAAACAAGCGAATTCGGATGTTTAGTGATGAGGTTTCATGGTAGTAGATGACGTAATTTGGACCTGGGAACAAGAAGAGACATTTGGTCCAAAACGTCGTAATGACGTCAAAATGACGTCATGCTAAACCTTCCTATATATCACAAAACACGTCTATTACGTGGTCTTTAGCGTGTGCACGCTGAGCGTGCAGATCATAAGCACGGTATTTGCCTTTGTTTTGATCACAAAAACGTATAAGAATGATGTTGCCAGCATAGACTATAGTACATGGACCGCCAATTCCGTATATTTTCAATGGACGAAATCTGAGATCTAACGCATAAGTCTTGACGTCATTATTCACAAGCGACACCTGGCAGTTATAACACGCATTACTTCCGGCATTACGTCGTCTGTTAATCCCGGTCATTTCGTCAGGATTTGTATCGGCGATTTTCCCCAATTCACATCCGTGTTTAAATAAATTGAACGCTCGTGAAACGTTAATGTCTGAAATAAAGTTCATACAGTGCTGATCGAATCCAACGTCCTATCGAACGAACTTCAGCCTCAGTCAGGCCTCGGGTGACCTTCAACCGGAGTGAGGTCAGGCTTCGCCCGGACGCGTTCTGAACTCGGTTGGGTTGTGACTCACCCTAAGACTGGCCTAGGTTGGACTCGGTTGGACTGCGGTTATTGAGTCATTAAATGTCCGGGGGGTTACCCCTGCATATNAGACTATAGTACATGGACCGCCAATTCCGTATATTTTCAATGGACGAAATCTGAGATCTAACGCATAAGTCTTAACGTCAGTATTCACAAGCGACACCTGGCAGTTATAACACACATTACTTCCGGCATTACGTCGTCTGTTAATCCTGGTCATTTCGTCAGGATTTGTATCGGCGATTTTGCCCAACTCACATCCGTGTTTAAATAAATTGAACGCTCGTGAAACGTTAATGTCTGAAATAAAGTTCATATTAATACTCCAGAGATTATTACCAGGCCTACTCAAAAACCAATCTCGTACTTCAGCAGTTGTTTACTTGACGTTTCAGTTGAAGCTCAAATGCGCGTCGTTGCCGCTCAAAACTGTTGGAAGACCTTGAACAACGTTTCAATGCCGAAATCGTTATTTCTTCGTTGTACAAGACAGTAAAATAGATGGAAGGATTTCCCGTCACAACACACTAACCAGAAACTGAAATTGCTATGTTTAGAGGGTGGCGCCTCCTCTAGGATGTTTCCCAAGAAAATGTCGATTGTTGCAAATCTGTTTTCTATAGTCTATGTTACCAGTCATCACTTATGGCGTTAGATTCAAAGTGAAGTGTTTTTGTGGAAAAGGCTGTTCGTGAGATAAATTCTTAGCGACACCACTTATCGTGTCGGATTCAAAATTCTTTAACTTTGTAGAAGAAGACTGTCTAAGAGATATGCTCTAAGCGACGTTATCTTTAAGAAAATGCAGTTTGTGGTGGTTGACTTCACGTATCGTGTCGAATTCAAAGGGTTGAATTGTAAAGAAAACAACTTTTATTATGAGATATGTTCTTTGCGACCTCACGTGTTGTATTGGATTTAAAGAGGTGAATTTCGAGTAGAAAGGGGCGCTTTATGGAGGAAGTTTTCAAAGACTTCACTTATCGTGTAGGATTCAAAGTGGGGTATTTTTGCAGATTCTGTTCATGAAAGATGTTCTCACCTCGTTGTTTGTTTACTATTGGTGTGCATACTTATTTTTCGAAAGCAAGAAGCCACATTGTAATAGAAATGTATTTGCCCTTTGCATAAATTTTTTGTTGGCATGAGCCACTGTGCAATTAATTCTGCAAACTAAGCATTCCCGTAGGGAAATCTTTTGTTTATACACTGTAGCTGTACCGGCCAGTATGCCAAGGACAGCGTTTCTGAGACGCTTGCTAAAAAGAAAATTAGGCACAAGATATTGTAACACATTACAGTCAAAGTAGGTGATCAAGCTAGACTAACTCACAAGTGAATTATATGTATGTCCACGGAAAGGACTCCGAGTCAACATAAAGACACCCAAAAGTGACAGATCAAAGCTATTGACCTTAAAGTTGTCGTCTTCGTTATCATCATCAGCACACCGTCTAAGATGTCTTTCGTCATCTCAGCCGTCACCATCATTATCAAAGTTATATTCATCATCATTGTCACCCACCGACATCGTTATGAATCATCATCATCATCAGCATAGTCCCTATCAACATGCATTATTATTGTCACCATCGCCATTCTAACCACCGTCGTCATCATCATCATCATCATCATCATCATAATCAGCATCGTCTTCATCGTTTCAAACAAGCGTCACTATCATCAATCATCGTCGTCATCGTCATCCTCCTCCTCATCATCATCATCATTATCATCACCACCATCATCATCATCATCGTCATATATATTACCATCGCCATCACCACCACCACCACCACCATAATCATCACCTTGGACTAATATCTATCACAATCGTCATCCGCCATCATCGGTCATCGGTCATCATCTTCATCAGACTCCACCGCCACCACCACCACCATCACCACCACCAACACCACCACGCGCGTTACTTTTACAATGAACAGATAAAATGTTGCAGGAGTTATACCCTGTATTTAATGAACATGATATTGTACGAAAACATCATTAACATTAGCAATGGTACTGGAACACCTGTACCTGTCCACCTGCATCGTAGAAAACTGACAGGCGATATGTTGAAATTTCCAGGTCAGTTTAAGCAGTGCTTTTATGTTGTTGAGTTGTAGGCATATGGCGAAGCTTTCGGTATTCATAGTTAAGATATCATAACTTTTAAACTGGTCTGATAATATCTGTTGAAATCTAGATATCAGTATTTACAAGTTTTGCGATAATGCGACTTATGTTTAATTTTACCCTAATCTAGTAGCGAAATGGGGTTGCAAAAAAAACTTAGCGACATCAATTTCATGTACTCCTTGTACGTAGTCTGCAACTGTCCGAAAGGGTGAGTAGCTCTGCTGCATGACCCTGGTCTGTTTGAGAGATTTAAACTAACATTAGTATACTCGCATTTTGCCGACATCAAGCACGCAAATGCACATTCAATGCATTTCATAGAACTCAGTTAGTGATAGAATATTTGGTCAACATATCTGACAGTAGAGTGAAGTACATTGCACTTGTAAATGTTGTCTCAATCATAGACTCTTGGTAAAACATCCGGTGAACCAAAATTTGCTTGAGTAACGTTTTCTTTCAAGCTCAGTCAATACAGGAAGAGTTTTATCTCGAGGCAGTTGTTAGCTTGTAAGGTGATCTCCTGCTAATTGTTTGTAGACAAATCTAATAATTCTCGATCAACAGTGTCAGTGTCTAATCGAGTTTATCTCCCCCAGGAACTATTATAAAAGATCTGACCAGTGTGCAAACGTGAGCTGAATTTAGCGAAAAGCAAGAAGTGCTGCGTAGAGAAGATAAAAGTAACCCTGTTTCACACTACGAGAGTCAATTGGATGATGCATGCTTCAGCAGAGACGAAAGCGCGTATTCAAAGCCTATGCTTTAGTCGTAACACCCCGAGGTAAAATAATATTGTTGCAATTAGATAAAGACAGACGGGGTCACAAAAGAAGGATCCATTAATGATGGACTACCGTAATGGTGTGACTCATTTATGATTTATAGATTAATTTCAGAGATATGAGTCAATTAAATAAAACAATGGAAACCCCACGTTAACTATTTATAATATTTTAACACAACAGGTCCATCGTTGCACGGCTCCGATATTCATCATCGTCGTTCACATACATGTACATGTACATAGGAACATACATTGTAATTATGTATAGTATATTGACCAATTATAGCCTCGTGACACTGTGAAATAACCAAGAATGTCTGCGATAATTTTAGCATTTTATCTTTATTGTGAATATTCTAGGGATCTGTGTATTTTATTTTGTTTTACTTTTTCTCATGATCGACCCTTTTGGAAGTCACTGTTTGCACAGAGTGTCCGGGTTAGAACGTGTACGTGAAGCTCAAATCTATGCAATTTTCTAATCAAATGTCTGCGCTCCATTGATTTTGTAAGGCCAAAAAATGTGACCAAATTATTGCCGGCATATTCATCTCCACAGAGGGAGAGGGAGAGGGAGAGGGAG